>QUSF01000075.1:70041-188004 GCA_003676055.1 Chloebia gouldiae
TAAGGTTTTTTAAGGATAAACTGTCTAATTAAGAAATGACACCTAAACTATTTTTATTTTTAACCCAACAACTTGTGGCCCTCAATGTGGACTTTGTTATCCAATTACACAATACACAATACTAAAACCCATGGAGAAGAAGGGTAAGAAGAAGGACAAGCCTCCACCTTAAAAACTCCATCTTGCTTTATATCTATTACTGTATTCTAAAACCTTAAACTCTGAGTTTTCCACCCTGTGATGTTACACACTTCTATCCAAACTCCACACCCACAATCCCAGTTCTATCATTCCATTTTGGAAGCTTCCATGGCCTCAGGCCAAATGCAGAGTTCTCTTGGAGGTCAGTGCCTGTCAGCACAGAAAATCTCAAATTCTCAGCAGCCAGGGCTCCAACACAAATCCACACAAGTGGTGTGCCTAATTTTACAGGCTCCAGGGTGAGATGAGCTGCAGAATTGCTCTTTATTGCATCTCACTTCTCTCCCTTGGCATCCCTCCATAATGTTGTGTACCTACTTATTACATTTTATATTCAGAAGCCAAATGAGCCAAATAATGCTTTTCTCCAACATCTCACTCTGAGCACAGACACCTGAAGCACCCTGCTGCAAACACCACTTCACTGAGCACATTTCTGTGATGGACAAATCAATGTGCAGGGAGTCCTTGTTCTCCCTCTCGTGATAAACAGAGTCAGACCAAAGAGAAAACACCATGGTGACAATCTGTCAGTTGAGTGTTCTTTGCCTTTGAGTTAAATGGTTGAAATGAGTGATTATTGTCAAGGTATTTTTGATGAGCAGGAAAACATAAATTATGGTGTTTTTATCACAAACCTACAAATTCTGACATTGAGAGCAAATGTAATTAAAAAGTAACAATAGAAGTGCAAAAAAAAATTATTAAATTATCACTGTTATAACAGCTCATTTATTTGAAAATATGCCCACAGTCTTTTGTAGAAATACTGACTTCTGAGACAAATATATAATAAAATTGTCATAAAGTATTTCTAAACTTTGTAAATTGGCTTCTTCATAGTATCTCATCCTGCTGTTGAAAGAACTGAAACTCAAAGAAGCCTAAGTGACATGTCCCTGCTTAAATTGATATATTGGAAAAAACTAATACTGTATCCTGGGTAGGGGCTCAAAATTCCTTTCTATAGCCTAAGACTTATGCAGGAAGTATGTATCTTGGCAAAATTAATAATTTAGGCAGTATAGAACACCTTTATCTGAAAAGAACAAAGATTAGACAGAATGTTCATTCTGGTTCCTAGAAACTGAAGTACTGTCTCAGATTAATCTTGTGTTTCTCATGCTAAGCACAAACTCCACCAGAGTGAAATAAAATCCCACTTTGCACATGACTTGGTTTGCCCCAGAACTGCTTTGAGCTGCAGAAATAAATTTGGGGTTGCCCAAAAAGAGATGGCAGACTGAAGCTCATTGTATCTTATTAAGAGATTCTCTGGAATCAGGTGATTTCTGGAACTGAAACACAATTTTCAAACCATGTTTTGTGACCCCTGTTTTTATCTTGGTGTGTATTTGTTTGTGTGACAAATAATCACATTTTATAAAGTGATAATTTAACCCAATCACTAAGGGTCCAAACCTCAGTGAAGGCTGGCCGAAGTTAGCATAAAGTTTGATCACTGCTCTAAATGTTGTTACTTCCAGCATCTTCCAGCTTTGCCTGGAAATAAAATGTTGGAGGATTTTTTTTTTTTAAGTGAAAGGGGCACAAAACAAAACGCACAGATCTTGCTGAGGTGTTTTTATGAAGCACATCCTTATTCACAAAAGTCAATATATTCTTCCATTTCAAAACCAATTTGTATTAGAGGAAAAAAAAAACCTGGTAGAGACCATTTTTACCTCCATTCATGATCTTTTGTACAACTGACGTGTATTAAAGATTCATAGGAGTTAAAAAATACCAATGCCCCCCTCTAACAGACCCCGTGGTATCCATCAAGTGATGCTGTTTTTAATTCCCCCTCCTCAGACTGGTTGGCTTTAATTATGATATATTCCTGTCTGTGCACCACCCAGCTAGGAGGTTGTTGCCATATGCACTTAACAACTTTAAACAGAAATATATTGTGGTGAAACTGAGATATTCCTGGTATCTAGTAACTGTGCAAAGCATGTGGCATGTTCCAAGTGGCTCAGGAGACAAGTGCCAGCCTTTTTGATGATGAGCTTTCCTGCTGGAATTCCTTCTGGATTTGCCCTGTTTTGAGAATCTGTTGTGATATTAAGGTTGTTTATTATTCTGTGTTGTTTCTCATAACTAGACATCTTTAAGCATCTGGTGGGTGGGTGGCATTGACTGAGGATTTTGAGAGTCTCTGTCATTCTGGCACCAAAGTTACCCTGTGGATTTAGCACTGTTTTTGTATAGGAGTCTGAAGTGACAGAAGCCATAAATAATGTACAAAGCTGTACATTACAACAGAAGGATACAAAGTTATGCCTCCTGTTAGTATACATTGGTCTTCTAGCTAAAAACAAAATGAGAAGGAGACATCTGAAAAAGTGCAATTGTGAAATTAGAGATTGGCTCACAGGTGCATGTGCATTTCTGCTTAGTTATGACCTAATGTGCACCTACCAAAGGGTGTAATTTGGTATTTCTATTTTAAGATCTGATGATAGAAGGTAGATTTTTAAAAGAATGGGTAAGATCCCGCTTAAACTGATGACAACATTTCCCTTTGGACTGGAGATGTTTAGGTTTCAGCTTTCTCTGGTTAATTAGTGACTGCTGATGAACTTGTCAGACCATTCAAAAATATTTTGACAATTTTATCTTGCACATGCCATGGTCATCATGACTCCAACTTTGACTTATACCTTCCAAACCCTGCTGCCTCTGGCTGAAGGGGTAGACAGCTCTGGGCTCAAGTGTTTTCCAAGTCACCTTATCTAGGCATAAGAGAGGCTTAAAACACTGAGGAAATCCCATTTTTAGCATCACTATGCACAACACTTTTATTCTGTAATTTAGTTTATATCGTTTGACTGGTTTCTTGCACATACTTTTGGAATGAACATATCCGATCCTTTCCAAAATTCTGTTGCCTCACTGTTTCTCCAACATTCAGTGTTGTTTTCTGCCTTCACTAAACATTCAGTGTGCACTTCAAGTTCTCTTTGCAACAATGTTTGAAGAACTAACTTATATAATGGAGCTTTTGCCTGCCATTACAACCCAAAATACAGCTTTTTTTCATTTGGCAGAACATATGTTCTGGGGGAGGGACAATGGTGAAGACCTAAAGAAATCTAAACATCTAAACAAGGAGTGAAACAAAGCAGCACAATCCATTAGTGGAAAACCACTTGAGGCACCAGTTAGTCTAATTCTCTACTGCTGCAGACAATTATAATCCCAGAGGAAGGTTTCCCTGGCAGCATTTCAGGGGAAAGCTTATATTTTCATTATGAGGGAGTACACTTGAAAAATATCCTTAATTAGGTCAGGACTGACTGATGTTTCTTTAACACAAGCTACAAGTGTCGTCTTCTTTTTATTTTTACTGTTGTCAATCTGTTTATTGCAATCTGTTACATAAAAATCAGAAGAAAGATGATAATATTCAAAGAGTGATGATTTGGACACTGGACTGTTTCTCCGCCATCTCTACTGAGTTACAGTCATTTTTGTGACCTTTAATTTTCACCTTTTCTGAAAAAAATATTATTTTCCTTAGCTTTGGAAACAGTCAGTAGTATGAGATATCTTGATCTCTTTAGTAGCTCAAAAATATGCAATTCCGCAACAGCTGAATCATCAGAACCTCTTCAAAAGTGAAAATGGAATTTTTACTGACCTTATTTTACCACCTAATCCTTGTGTCTCCACAAACCCAGGCTCCTAAACAGAGTTCCTCAAAATGTCCCCAGGTGTGCTTGGTTTGGTGTGGATTCACTGCCTTTGTGAAATGCCAATCTGTTTTCAGGGTTGTTTTACCTTTCTTCCATTTCCAGAAAAGCCTTCTGACCAAGCACAAAAAAAATATGAAAAAGCCTTAAAATCAGCCTTTAAATTACATGAATGGAATGAGATGCCTCATATTCATATGAAGATGGTTTGGCCATAATCTTGGAATCATTTCTGGTTGCTCCATATCCCAGAATGGGATATACTCCAGCCACAGATCTGGCACTCTTTCTTCATAATTTTCAGATTATTGCATGTTATTAATCTGTTCTTTCTCTGAGGGGTTCTGAGACCACAATGACCTAAAAATTATCACAGAGTGACTTTGACACCAATGCCTCCTCTTTTCTGAGAATATTCTACCTTCACACCTCTAATCACTGAAGTTGGATCTTGTGAAAACCACATCTTCCTTTATTTTATATCTGACTCACCCCAAAGACCACCAGAAACACTCAGATTCTGCAGATGAGTCCTGGAACTAAATATTCAGGGCTGCAATATTTTTTTATTTGTTTTATTCATCTTGCCATTGGTTCCTCCAGTCTACACTGAATTTTGTTTGGCTTTGACAATCATTTTGTAGATCAGTTATAAGTATGTTTCATCAAGTTCTTTTTCTGTGTTTGCCAGCTTCACACGAGACTTTGAGAACCACACAGTATATAATAAGTTGCTGCTTAAAAAATGTATTTTTCCAGTTTGTAAGGGTTTCTAGTTTTTTTCCAGAGTGATGTTTTTGGCTTTTAAATTTTTAAATAGTTAATGTGCACCTGCAGAGGTACCACCCTTTATTATTTAGTGTGCTATTTGTGGTGAAATCAAAGTGTGACATTTATTTCTGTCTTTGAAAAAGAATTAAAATGACGAAACAAACATCCAAACTGTTTCCAAATGCTAAATTTATTGGTTTTCTTGGTAATTAAATGAATGCTTAGGCAATAATGACCAGCTACAGTAATGTCCTGCACTTGCTGTAGTAAATGCTGATGTTTTTACAAAGAGAAGGTAAATTATGTTGTATATTTTTACAAAGCAGTTAAGACTTTGTGTGTGTAAGAGTGTATAATTTAGCATCTGTGTCAGGTTGCACAAAGAAAACACTGAAGAAATGAGATTATTAAAAAAAATGCAACACATCTAGGTTCTTAGCTCTTTCAAGAGATCCTACTAATGTCTTTGTAGCTGCAGGTGCACAAGTCTTATCCTGATACCTTTCATAACCAGGCTACTGATACTCTCTAGGTATGATCTGTAAATGGATTTCAGAAAGCTGTAACTCTTTTAATATGTAATTTTAAGGGTATTTTTGAACCCTAGTTCACTTATGGCCACTAACTCCTGGTCCACAGGTGGATATTATTTACTCTTAGCTTACAGTTCCTTGTTTTTTATCGCCTATTCCTCTAGAAATCATGAAGTGCTGGGTTTTCTCTGATTCTGGAAAATCCTAGCCATATTTATCTTTTCCTCGGTATGTTTCAACAGTTGTAATTCAAGCCTATTTTTTTGTTTCTTATGAGCCCTCACACATTGCATAAATTAAATTATGAGGACTTGTACGTGACCATAAATTCCTGCAATCAATAGCGCAAAGGAGTACTCTAAGAATTTTCCACTCCAGGCAGTAATTTTAGGTCTAATTTTCTCACAGAAAAGCATTTGTGAGTGACCCATTTTGTCTCCAACTGTTCCTCATGATGCAATAAACCTTTTCTCATTAACAAAGATTTTTCTAAATATTCCAAAGTAATTTTTCAAAAATGTCCTATTTCATCAAGTACAATTTGGATTTTCCTGTGTGTGAAATACTCTTGCTTCAATAACCTGTTCTTTAAGAGACATCTTCCCTGTTCCAGGGGGAGAGTTTGTAAGGTGCAGGAATTTTGTTGTACTTTCAATTAGGGTGGAACTGGTGTGATTTCCAGTCCAAGAAATCACAGGCCCTTTTGTTAATCTTTTCACTTCCCACCCAAATGAAGGCACTGAATTTGCACAGTGTGTGTAGCTCTGACCTTTCATCTGAAATTTGAGGGAAGTGGGGCTGAGTGCCCAGGGAAAGCTCAGTCAGGCAGCATTTTGAATCCCAAAAAAGCTCTCCCTGCATTTTCAGAGTGTAGAAGAGTTTTTTGCTTCAGAGATGATGAGTAGCCTCCCTGTATGTTCATTTATCTTTGATGAAATGTCCAGGTCAAGAAGATAGCTTATTTCATTATTTTTCTCTCAATTTCAGTAATCTCAGGATTTGGCTTTTTAAAAAAGGATATGGTTTCCATAGTTACAAGTTTAAATCACCTTTGATGCCATTACCTTTGTGCACATATCTTACAAAAGTATCTTGCTATGTTTTTAGACATCTTCCATTCTCAAATAATTTCTGAGGACAAGCTGAAATGTATTTTCTTTTCCCAATGTTTCATAATTTTCAAAAACTCTTATCTAGAACTTGTAGTAAACAGACTGCATGCAATTTTTCCTTATCAAACAGTGGAAAACAATAATGTCCTACTAGGCTGGGATTTAGTTAGTGACAAACCAAGGGAGGTACTTCTGTGCATGTTATTATGAACCTTAATATTGCAAAATAATCTGTTGAAAGTTTTACAGGCTTAGCAGTGCATTCTTTGCTCTGAAGTTTCATAGGATTGTTCCTGTGATCTAATCAATAGTTTGTCAATAGTTATTGTTCTGACTCATTTTTCATAAATAGGTCTACTATGGAACTGAGTGAGCAGTAATATGATTTATATCACTGAGTGAAGGAACATAAAGGCTTTCTTTTCACAAAATACTAAAAATTGCACTTTATGGCTTCTGGATTTGTGGTGTAGGTAAGCAGCAGAGGATGATTGTGGGTTCTGAGTAATGGACCTAATGAGTGGACACAAAAGTAGGAGAGATATATTTACATACCTCTTAAAAAACTAACCAAACTTTTCTGTGTGAAAATCATTTTTTTCACACATTTTACTAATGAAATCATTTAACTGTCAAAGAGGAGAGAAGGATGCACCAACCCAACTGTAGATGTATTTCATCCCTGTGATAACATCATAGCTTGTTAACCTTAAAGGCAATTCAGGATTTTTTCAAGGTCTTCATTCAAGTAGTTTGGGCAACTGCCATATTATAAAGTTTATTTTAGCGTAAATTTACTTGACTGGTAATTTTGGATGAGATTTCTGACAATTATAAAGACTTTTGAATAGCATTCTTTACAATAACTGTTTTAGGTCCATTTCCCTTAAGTTTGCTCTGACCAAAATAATAAAATGAGCAAATTGAATCTCTGCTCTTTTTTGTCAGCAGTAACTTTAACTGCAGTAATTTTTTCTATATTTTTGTCATTTTAACTGCTCTTTTGTCATTTAGTCATTTTTTCTATATTTTTGTCAATTTAATACAAATTTGTAACTTTAACTGTTGTCATTATTAATTATTTAAAATTAACTATTAGCGATTAATTATTTTAAATTAACTATTAGCAATAACTTTATTAATTAACAAAATGATAAATTATTATATCATGTGCATCTATAAAATATTATTATATTATAATGTATTATATTATTTAAATTTATTTATTCTTAATAATGTTGCCTGTACATTTATTAATTATGAAGCATTTTTAATGCTGTTATTAATATAATTTTTAAATTTTAACTGCAGTTGTGCTGAAGACATCCAGGTGAATCTGTGAATTGTTTTTTGGTAGAGGGAAGTCTATTTTATACTGGAAATTTAAAAAATACTGCAATGCAGGAATCTCATACCATTTTTAATGATTTGTTCTGCAGGTCTCCGTAAAAATGAATGAGGTATAAAATAATAAATAATACCATTATTATTTTTGTGTGCTAATGCTTTTCAGAGTTTAGGCCACAGTAGTCTCACACACAACACCTTCTTTTTGACTGCCAAGCGTATTTGATAAGAAATACAGTTGATCTGCTTTTGATCAACAGTGGCCCAAGAAAAATTCATTCAGTTGGAAAACTTCTGCCCTGTTTGAATCCCATTGAAAGTGATAACACTGAATGGAAGACAAGTTGTAGGTGAGGCTGGATTGAAGAGGGAACAGAATTTGTACTGGAAAACAGTATTTTTTTCAGTGTGATATGAATTTTTTGTGGAGACACCTGAGCTTAGCTCAATTAGAGCATGGTGCTAGAAACACCATGGTCATGGTATTGATCCTTGTATGGTGCTAATAACACCACGGTTGTGGTATTGATCCCTGTATGGATCAATCCCTTCAGATTTGGGCTCAGTGAGCCTTGTGGTCCCTCCCAGTTCAAAATATTCCATGATATACAGGTCCATGTGCATATATGCACACCTTTTTATCTTATTTTCTGTTATTTATAACTAAAATACACAGAATGCAATTGCGACTGACCGTGTTTATGTAAATGCTATATACAATATTAGAATAAGATATGATCAATGTTTAAATGTTTATTTTCATACATAAGGAAGTTTACATACAGCACAAGTTTTTGACAGCCAATTATGAACATCTGTTCATTTTTTAAAAATACATTTCCACTGAATCAGATGAAAAAAAATACTTTTGACTGCTGAGCTTGTTCTCAGTTCCACATTGCAATTTGCTCATATCCTTAAATTTGAGAGTAAAGGACTACTTATTTCTCATAGACCCTTACATCATAACCTTCTAGTGAAATTGTTCTACTCTAAGAAAACCTTGTCTTCCACAAAAAAAAAAATAAAAGAAGAAAAAAATTCTAAAAGGTAGTTTTACTTGTTCTTAACGGAGAATACAATGCTTATGAATTATATTAAATTACATTATTTGAGAGATGAGATTAAAAGTGAAACAAAACAGATTATTTTGAAAGAGAGGTTAGAAGGGAAATGAAACAACATTTTGAAGGATAAGAAGCAAATTAAGCATATTTTACTAGCAGCAGAAACTTTTAGTTGTCTACATAGAAAAGGTATTGATATAAAACTTGGGTTTTTTTGGACCCTGGTATTTTACACTTGACTTTCTTATGTGACAATGCAAAGTAATGGAAAAATCTGAATGACTGAAGGGGATTGATGAAATACAGTGTTATGTGATACTCTTTGGGCAGGAGAAGGCAGGACACTTGGTGGTTTGAGAAATCCATGCCCTGTCATTGCTTCTGTGATTTAATTTTAAAAAGGGGAAAAAAGACATGTTTTGTAAATGTGTTGGATTCTAGGCTTGTTTTGTGCAGTGGGGTTAGAGCAGCATACATAATTCTAAGTCCAGAATTCCCCTTGATAATTCTTCTGATTCATCCAGAACCATTCCAAGTGAGTATCTGTCAGTTTTCAGAACCAAAATCTGGATGGAACCTGTCAGATTTCATCATCTGCTCAGGCAAAAATGTGACCTGGAAAACAGATACTGGAAAGAAAAAAAAAAAAACAAAACCCAGAAGTAATTTGCTGAGAACTTGCCAGTCCTGGCTGTGCTTGTGGTTACTGAGGGACCGTGTGTCAGGGACTGGGACATCCTCTCCCAGTGAAACCTCTGGGGAGACCCATCAAGGACACCACTCCCTGCTGCCGTGCCCAAGCATTTCCCAGCAAAGTGCATCTCTGCCTCTCTCTGCTCATATAATTCAGGAAAACTTGGAAAATACTTTCTAAAGCTGAGCTTGCAAACTAAACCGTAGCAAAATTTGGGACACCGAAACCCAGGAGCTTGCTGGGGACATTGTTGTATGGCACTCTCCAGGATTTATCTCCCACACTAAGTTCCCTTTATTCTGCAGGTTATAAAATATCTCCCTTTCACCAACTCATCCTTTCCCCTTCTCTCCTGGCACTTCCCTCCTTCATCCCCTTTAGCATCCTCTTTACTTCATGGTACCAATTAGGTCTCTCCTCAGAGATCTTCTAATGAATGTGTGGCAAATTAAGCTCTGAGAAACTGTTGTGAATATGCACTTAGCTCTGTAAAATAACTTATTTTCAAACCCTGCAGAAGGGCTGCTGTGTTTGAAAGCTTTGAGATTTTTTTCAGCCATACCAGCTTCTCTGGGAGAAGATATTTCATCCTCCCACAAACCATGTTCTGCATTACCAGCTTGTAATTCTAGCCTTGTATGCTGATGACAATTAAAATATGTCTACAGAACACATAATGAAGTATATTGTAAACATACCTTTCCCTGTTTGATCTTCCATCTCTTTACCAAGCAAGAGATGAGAGCTTTTAATGTGTGTTAAATTTTTCCCCATGTATATGAATATCCATATTTGAAGTGTCTTCATATATGTATATTTCACCCACTTGCTGTCAGATAGTTTAGATTCCTTTTTAAATTACAGGCACAAAACTTCCTTTGATATAAAAATGATGTGGGTCTGAAAATCTTCAGAAGATTTCCCAAAGCTCCTTTAATATTTGAGCTGGAAATCTGAGATTTAAGAAACTTTCTTGGAGAACTATTGGGTTTTTTTTCCAATATCCCCAACTGCAGAATCTTTCTGCAGGGATTCTCTGGGCAGTCACTTTGTCTGAGCTCCTGGAGATCCACAGGAATATCTAGCAATATTGGCACGATTTGAATTTCACAAATAAACTGAAAGAAAACTTTCCCAAAACTTTTCATTGTGCAAAAGCTTCTTTGAAACCATGTTCTAATACTTGTAGTGCTTTAGCCATTGCAATAATAATAGGTATTGTCTGTCCTTAGGTGATGTTTTTACCTGGAGGTGTTCTGCTACCCTGTCTGATAAGGAACTGAGCTACAGAGTGTTGGTTCGCGGTCAGCTCCTCTCGCCGCGACACCCCGAGCGGTGGCGTGCTGGGCGGTGAGAGGGAGGAGAAGGGGCGGCCGCTCCCCCTTGTGGGCTCTGCTGTCCCAGTTATTGGCGCGGGGACAGACGGAGGTGACACGGGACTTGGGGGTGAACAGGATGGTTTTATTCAGCGAGCCCCAAGACCCTCCGGGGAGGGCAAACAAAGGTTTTATACCGTAACTCAAGAGGAGGGGTGTAGGAACAGCAACCAATAAGGGTAGGGCTAGGCAGGAGTTTAGGGCAGGACTAACATAGCACAAACCTATCAGGGGGACTAGGGAGAATGACAGGGAGTGCTCTGGAAGCAGGGAAGTGGACCAGAGGGACTGACAGGGAATGGTCTGGGGAAAGGGGCAGGGAAAGGGAGGACCGACAACTTGGAGAGGAGGGGAGTTAGGGAAGAGCTGGGGAAGATTGGCAACTGGAGAAGGGAGAAGGGGGGGATATGAACTGGCATTTTAACAAATATCAAATTAAAGAAAAGCACACCACCGCAACAGAGAGATGTGGTGACAGAATGAATTCTGGAATCAAGTCTCCTCTTAGTCCTGCATTCTCAGCTTGGCCATGCTCTCTCCTTGGGAGGACATCGTGTCAGATGAACACTTCCCCCTTTAGAATTCATTATAGTTCCAAATATTTAGATTTTCACAGGGCTGGAGGTAGAAGTAGCTGATTTAAATTCCCAGGGACAATGGGTCTTGCAAGGGAAGTGTCAGCAGTCCCTAAACCACAGGAGTGCTGCACTTGGCAGCCTGAGGTTCAAATAAACCTGCCAGCTAGTGATGAAAGAAGATGCAAATGGTGTAGCACGGTACAGTAAATATTTCCTTTAAAAGGAATGGTGGTTGAATACAGCAGGAGAACACGGGCAAAATAAATTTATAACACCTAGCAGGAGGTTGTTGTAAAGAGCTTGCTTTGGGAGACAGTTCTATTCTGCAAATATCAGAGTGCTTGAAGCAGAGAGCCTCTTCCCAAATGTGTCAGAGAGTTCACTGATGGCATCACCCTGTAGTTATGATTTATTCTTGTTTTTGTCTGTCTTGCTTTCATGGTCAGTGGCAGAAATCCCAAAGAATTTTTCATCCTTCCCTTATCTGCTTGGTTGTCAGTTTTTGTTGTTTTTACTTTCTGTAGTGGTTTTTTTTCTGTTTAGTTTTGGTTTTGAGTTTCTTTTGTTCTCTGCAGATGATGTTTTTTGGGCCTGTTGTGTTCGTGGAATATGCTACTGTACATTTTCTTTCCATATTTGCAGTCTAATTAAGACATATTCTAACCATAATTGACTGAAGATTTAATTACTTACTATGTCACTATAAAAATGCTTTTGGAAAAAGAAGATGGATTGATTGAATAAATAATGAACACCAAAATCTGGTGAGTGTCTTTTTATAAATTATTTGCCTATATATAAACCATTTCTTTTCTTAGACAGTGTAAGTTGTTTTTTTAATGTTCTTCCTGGAAAAAACATCCAGCCTGAAAATTGGTTAAAAATATTTTCTTCTGTATGCAAAGTTTCATTTGTATTCTGACTTTAAGAGCTCAGCTACTGAAAAAATAGGAACTTTATCACATACCTCATGTCTTGGAGAAATACAAATACAGGGTGAACAGGTGGAAGCAACAGCCAATCTTCAGGTGTTGAGCAATTCAAAGAGGAAAATATGCTGACAAGAAAACACTGAACAGCTGACTCTGAATAGTGAAATTGCCAAAAAGCTAAATTCAGTTTGGTTATTGCTCATTAGTATTTTAGCCAGATATAGTCAAGTTAGAGGCACTGAGGTCAAGGCAGATACAGAAGAACATGAAATTATGTAAAATCAGTGACAGGTGAGTCAATAAATTCCCAAGATGCTGAATTTTAGGTTGGTATTGAGGTTTTAAATTAACACAAACACCTGCAGAGTTATTGTGTGACTTAGTTGGAAGGAGCAGAGATGAAATTTTGGGGGCAGGTTTTATGGTTTTTTCTGCCCTGTCCATGGAAACTGGGAAGTTCCTGAAGGCAGAGGCTGCTGAGGGAGAAAGTTGGGTATAATGGGAGGGGATGTGACCTAGAAATGGCTGGTGCTCCAGGTTTGCAGCAGGGAATTTTCTTAGGGGTAAATGAAGCCCATACTGGGCTTGGAGGAACCAGTTGTTTATTCTGCTCTTGGGAGTTTTGAGGGATTGCCAAGATAGACCTTGAGTAGCTGTGTGGGATAGAGGGAGAGATTTTTGAAGAACATATTTACTTTCTGATATTGGATGAAACACTGAGTTAAATGTTCCAAAAAGCCTGGGTCTTTCCTTAGCAAACCTCCTCCCCAAAATAGACTCTGTATGGAAGATAAGCATTTGTCAACTGCTGATCTTGAAAATCCATTTAAGAGCGGCCTTAGTTTAAATCACATTCTGCCTCTGTTATCCAGAGTGCTGGAGAGACTTTTCTAGATCTTTTGCAGCCTCTGTGCTGTTTCAAAACACGTGTTTTGTCCCACAGTTTTCCAGCTTCATCGAGGTTTTGCCCCAGTTAAGCCCAGTAGGAGCCTGAGCAGAGCTTCTCTCTCTGACTCCGTTTCTCTCAGCACTGCAGTGCCCCTCCAGTAATGAGCATGATGCCATTCCCACCGTGTCAGGGACAAAAGATTTCTATAAAATGCCCTGGAAATGAAAATTTTTCTGCATTGTCAGTGTGAAAATATGCAGAAGGCATGCATGACTGAACAGGCAAATATAACGAGCTGCTGGGAAGTTTAATTTTGGAGATACATGGTATTGACTGACAGTGGTGTAAATGGCAAACAGACCTCTGCAAACATTTACTGTCATTACTTGTCACTGCTTGGATTCTTGAGAGAAAAGAAGTCGAGAACAGTGCTACAGAGAAGTAAAAAATCATTTAAAGTGTCTCCCAAGCTCTTTACTTTGTCTAATAGGACAGCAGATATCTCTGGATGCCTTTCTAAACATGCTTCAGACAGCATGAACGGTATGAGAAAAGCCTCATTCTTGCTGTAGGTAGAGGGGGATTTTAACAGCAACAGGGTTATTATTCCATCTAAATCAATAGAGGGAGTTTCTGTCTTGTTTAAGAAAAACTGATGGTGACTGCTGGAGCGGTGGGAAAGGAGAGAGATGCAAATGAGACTAATAGTTAAATCTATAGTAAGACACAAAGGTCTGAAAATGAGATAAGCACCTTTGAAAGTGCAATCCTCAGCTGCCCTTCTTGCCCTCCCAGTCAGGGAAGGTTTTATTGCACATAAAACCTTTGTGTTGCAGTGTTGTTTCTCAGTCATCCAGAGCACTCTTCCTTTGCCTAAACAGCAGCATCCTCCACCCTGGCACCTGTGAGCAAGGGAATGTCTTGCTCACGAGGAAAATTTAAAAGTCACTTTTGGTCACTTTCCTCAACTTACATCTCCTAATTTGGCAGAGGTATTCAGAATGCACTTACTGCAAACTTTTGATGGTAGGTCATCACCTGAACCTCTGGAGAGCTTTTGATCCCAATACAATTCCCAATACAATTAATGTCTGAGGAGGAGAAGGAAAAGGCACCCTGGATCTGTCTCCAGAAAATCCATTCTAATTGATACAACACCCTCAATCTCCTTTCTTTCATTTCAGCATCTGTTCAACTTTAGAAGTCTACAATTTCTATGAGGGACTGAGAGCACTTTGAGAAAATTTAAATTTTCACAATGAGCAGCTTCCTGGGAAATGAGGATCTGAGGGCTTGCAAACCAAGCAAGGAGCTGAAACCCATTTGTCTCTGACATTCTACAGGAATATTTTAATCATTAGCTCTTGTGGAAGAGTGGGTAACATTCCTGCCATCTTCTGAAAGAGATGTACCCCCCTGTAATTATTATTACTGTATTTATTTACAGGAAATACTAAAGCTCCTGGAGTTAGGGAGGTGAATCCTACAGCCCAGTGAAGTTATCAAGCACCTGCTGGTGGTAAGGTTTAGGGCACCTGCCACCCTGATGTGTTATTTTGGCCGAGTTTTTTTGCCTCTGACTCTTTTTAGGAGTCTAATATTCATGTAATCAGTTTATATCAGTTTACCTGAGGCACTGGTTTAATTTGAGGTCTATGGTCTCTAAAATCAGGTGTTGTGTAGCCAAGCGTTGCATTGCACATTGCTGCTTTGTAGACAATTCCCAAGACTTCAAACAACTAATTAAAATCATAGAAGCAGAAGGAAAAAATTATTATTAAATTAAACTATTAAATGCCCCCTATCATACCTTCCAGTCAATGCAGCAGTATTCTACAGTAGTTAGTGCAGTCTTCTAAAATGCCACTTGGAAAAATGGGCTCCTTTACAGGGGAAGCAAAAAGTGAGAAAGATTGGTGGCACTGTGGAATGGTTTTTGTTTGTTAGGAAAGCCCACTTTGTGGAGGCGAGGGGGAGGGGAGAGAGATTCTCCTCCAACCATTACATCTCCATCAGATGCAATATTATCCCAGTAATGATTGTTATGCCTAATAGTCATGGACAGCAACTTTATTCATCCTAGAAAGTGCACAAAGGAAAGCAGCGCTGCAGCCTCCCAGATCCGAGGCTTCCTCTGTTAAATTTGCCATGGATGGTTGGGCTCATCAGTCTGCATGCATCTCTGACTGATACATCATGCTGGATGCTTCAGGCAAACACACACTAATTAGTAGAACAAATAGAAAACCCCGAGGATGCCCATGCTTAATGACATTGCCCATACTCTAAACTGTCTCTGCAACAAATTACTCATTTCATGGCTGTAGGCAGTGCAGGTTAATTTGTCTGTATCAGTTGCTAAGTTGAAGCATTCACTTTTAGCAAGACACTTTGCTATGCCTTTCTAGGAAAGTTTACAATGCTTTTGAACAAAAAAGTACCAGAAGTAACAGACGAGGCCATTTCAGGAATTATAAACTAAGAGACATAAAATCTACTGGAAGCTAAGAGCCAATAGATGCTGGTGAATTATTTACCATATAAAACCCCCAAAAATCTGAAAAGGACAAAAAACACTTGGAGGAGTGTTGAGTTAGTACCCAACACTGGCCCAAAACAAAGGTGGATTGTGCAGAAGCCTGTGCAGTTCCTGTCAGGAATGCTTTAGTCAGGTAATTGCTTTCCAATCAATCTCAGCAAAAGAAATAGGAAGTCAAATATCAAATTAATCAAATTCACAGGCATCTTTGACTGAGGAACCCACAAAAAGCATAGCTGGTTCTCATAAATGAATGAGGTGAAGATCATGGTCAAATGAGACCCAAGAGTTTATGACATTGCTGAACAGTAGTCACTTAATAACCCACATGAACATGGGTCTTTGGAAGCATGAAACTCAATATTCTGCATAACTGTGCCAACTCAAGGCTCCAGTAGCAAAAGCAGGCTGAATATTGTTGCCTTAAAGATGATGGATTGATTTGCCCTTGTACTGGCAGGTTGGGTGGGAGGCAAACAGTGGAGGGAGCAGACTGAATGGAACCTGGTATATTGCACTGGAACGTCAGGATTTCTCTTTTCCTTCCTCCAGCAGGATGAGAGAAACAAAAAAGCATCTTGTGCTGCAGAGACCTCTTCTCCTTCCCTACTCAAACCCTTTCCTCAGCAGTAGAAGTCTCTGCAGTCAGCCCCAGCCACTGTAGCAGGTGTCCAAGCAGGCATATCCTCACAAATGGGATTTTACCACTCAGTCTGGTACCAGAGCTTGACTGCCACCTCTCCGCAGATGTGGAGGGACATTGCAAGTAGCTCTGTGTTTGCAGCAAAAGCTAAAATCTCACCCAACCAATCCCACCTTTGTTAATATAATCTTTAGGGAATGAAGATTTTGAGGCTGTGTCAGTTTACGTCCTTTATAAGTGTGTAACAGAGACTGAAATATGAACAGTTACAGCTTACAGTAGCAAAGCTCTTGGCAAGCAATCTTTCAGAAAATAAAGGTCCTGCATCCCTACAGACACCTAAATAAACACCTTTATTTGACACACAATGTGAGATTGTTGCTAATCATCTTCCAAAGGTAAATTTGGAGCCGAAAAATTTGCAAATCTGATGCTAACAAATGCCTTAGTGGGGTCCAGGAGGACTTCAAACTGCTTGTTGTTTCTCATACTTCTTGGAAGTTGTGCATAAATGGAGTTGTATTCATCCATCTGCTACAGTCCTATCCTGGAGAAAGGGGTTACAAAGGGATTTGTGCCCTCTTGTGCATCTGTCATCCTGAAAGTATTCAGGTCCTGCTTGAAGACCTTTCCTGCTTTCTCCTCTACTTACAAAGCAGTGGAGGGAGAGAGAGAAGAAGAGGATCAAAACCCTGGAGTTAGGGACCCCGGGGGTCTAGGTTCACTTTCTTTTTTTCCCACCGTTGTAATCATCTTTTGTGGATTTAGATAAGTCATTCAGCGCCGTTGCGCCTCAGTGTGCCTCGTGCAAAGGCAAAATAATGAGCCCTGCTCTCTGCCGCTTGCATCTGCCGGGATTTTCCCGAGGGCTGGAGCGGACCTCCCACGCTCGCCGAGGTGAGCCGTGCAGCTGCTGGGAGCGCACAGACTGGCGCAGCCCGATGCGCTCCGCGGCCGGCTGCTGCGGCGATGGACGCCTCCCCGCATCTCTGCCCGTGGTACCCGAGGAGCTGCAGCCGGCGGCCCTCGCTGCTGGCTCGGTCCGTCCGCGCTGCTTAACTCGGTGATGTTTTACCGGGAGGGTGCAGGGCTTGTGGGGAAATTCTTTGAGCCTTGTTATCCCTGCAGTAACTACAGACTTTGGCAGGAATGCGGGCGATTCATTCCAGGTCTGTGGGCTCAGCTCTGCGCTGGGTGGCTGGGAGACAGCAGCGTCCCCCTGCCCCGCTTTCATCGAACCCTGTGAATTCAGCCCGCCTAAGTAAACACTACCGAGCTGCTAATCACACGCTCTGAAACAAAACAGCGCTTCACTCCGGGATCTGGGCAAGATCACACTTCCCTCCCTCCCTGCCTGCCTCCTCCCCTCCCCTCTCCGCCGTCCCCTCCCTGCTTTTCCCCTCCCTCTCGCCGGCAGCAGCCCAGCCGGTCCCTCCGCTCCGACCCGGCAGGCTCACGCTGGGGCCGCTCCCGGGAGCGCTCAGCCCGTCCTGCCCGTCCTGCCCTGCCTGCCCTGCCCAGCCCCCCGCGCCCCCCGTGCCGCTCCCAGCGCCGCCCCGGCCCCCGAAAGTTGTGCGGAGCGCCGAGGATGGGAGCGCATCTGCAGCCGCTGGCCCTGCGGCTCCTGGCGCTGACTTTCCCCTTGGTGGCGAAGGGTTTTCCTGACGAAACCTTGGAGAAAGCCGCGAAATCCGAGGGCTATTGCAGTCGGATCCTGCGAGCCCAAGGCACCAGGAGGGAAGGGTACAATGAATTCAGCCTCAGGGTGGAGGGCGATCCAGAATTTTACAAGCCTGGAAACAGTTACCGGGGTAAGTTGGACATCCTCTGCATCCCACACTAGCGATAGCGGTGAGGATAAGTGGCGCTGGAGCTGTAGCGTGTCTCTGCCTGTCATCTCCGGATCCCTCTTGGCGTGTGCGTGTGTAAGTGTGTGGGTCGAGGCAGGGTAATGTGCCCCCACGCATTGCTTTATTGGGGATGCTGCCATGGCAAGTAAGAGGAGTTGGGTTTCAGTGTATCACTTTACTCCCAAGCATTCCTCATTAAGAGGAATTTCCTTTCCTTTACGAACCCTCTCTACAGGCTCAGCGCTCGCACGAGATCACAAGTTGCAGCGATGCACAGCACACTCTTCCCCCGTTTACCAGCTTCTGTGGGATTTCTTCCTATCCCTTTAAATACAACCCGGTGCCCGGGAGAAGCTTTAACATTCAGCAGGAAGGAGAGGAAGCTCGGAGCTAATCTTTCTTGCCTTGAAATATGAATGTTAATATAATGAGTTAGCATATGGGCAAACATGATGCAGCATACTGCCAACTTCCCACATTTTCCACTTACGTTTATCCCACCCCTGGGATTTTTTTTTTTTTTTTTTGGGCAAATGAACAGATGGCTCAAACAGGAAAGAGGCAGAGACAGTGCTAACGACCACTGTAAATAAGAGATGGAGGCATTCCTTTTTCCCTGAGCATGTCACATACAGTCCTTGGAATGAACTTCCAAAGCACATTTGGGTGTAGCTTAGTAATTAATAGGCAAAGACAGGTTTTGGTCACTTTTTCTGCCTCACTGTATAATGCCTTCAGGAATCAACCTTCTTGCAATGTGCTGTTAATCTTGTATTTTAAAAACACTTTAGAAAGAACTTGGACATTTTTAGGTACCACAGTTAACATACTTTTAGGAAAAAAAAAAAGATATTGGGAGGTTCTTCTAAGTGTTTCTTAGATCCAGGGTAAAGAGCAATGTTTTCCCATTGCATGAACATGGGAATCTTAGTATATATAGGGAGAAAAAGTGTGCATTGAGCATAATCATTGGGTTTCTTCAAATCATCTGCAGCAGTGATTCACCTGTTTTGAGCACCAGTCTGTAACTTTACATGCTATTGATTTGAATTTTTTCCCCCAAATTGTTTTATTCTAAGGTGATGTGAGGAAATGCACATTACTCAGAAGTTGGGTAGCTGTTCCAGACATTAGGATTAGTACCTCGAGTCTGAAAGATTTCATGTGGCATGTCAGCTTGATACATCTGCTAAGCAGGACAAAGATGTGCCAAGTTTTTGATAGTGACAAATGCGAACCTTCTTTAAAAGTTTTGGAATTCACTTCTGTGAATTCCACTTCACTTCACTTCTGGACACTTTCAGTCATCTACCAAAGAACTTTCTATTGCATAGAAATGTAGGAAGAAAGAAAATCCCAGATGAATTAGCAGAACTAATTTTCTGGAGATATTAGGTCTTGGCATTAGGAACGCAATTAATAAAATCACATTAGGCTATTATAGCTGCTTGGAAGTGAGAAAATTACAGCTTATAGTAAGAAGTTAAAATGTAGAACAGAATATGTGCCTACATTTCTCATCCTTAGGACTGAAGGATTCAGGTGGCACATTGGGGCATGTAGATTGTTCTTTAAGGACACATTCCTGAATGCTTGGAAGAACACAAACAAATGTTGCTGTAACATAGCAGTAGTTAAAACTGACAATATACAGAAAGTTCTGACAGCTTGCTTTCAAAGCCATTTCTACAGTCCAGCTGGAACTTAATTCCTGTTTTATGCAAATGACGGAAAATCCAACTACTGATTAAAAAAATGAGATATCATGACTGGTCTGTGGGGTTTTGTTTGTTTGTATTTATTTACCTGCAAATTACTCTATAGGCAACATGGCAGAAGACTTGCACAACCTCCTTAGCACTGGAGCCAGATATTCCTGTTCCTATGGCTCCTGCCTGAATTGATGCATCTGGAAACTTGGCACATTCCCGAGTGGGCTCTTGGAATAAACTAGTATTTTCAAGGTGGATAACACAGGAATTATCTGTACATGCAAATGTGCTCCACAAAAGCCTCAGTGTAGGGACATCCATTTATCTTCATGCCATCAGTCGATGTGACACAGCAGACTCTGAAGAAGGAAGTATCTCAGCACCCTTGCAGTGTGGGAATCAGGAGACCACCGTTCACAGCCGCTGCTTGGAGGAGTTTTTATGGCTCCCCTGCAGTTATTCACCTTTAAATCAATCAGAATCCATTTGCCCCGAGGGGGAACCCTGGGGGGATCTGTGTGTAAGGAGCTGTGAAGTCTGGGTTTTCCACCTCTGGAGCTGTGATAGAAAACATCGACCCTGGGCACTGAATAACTTCTCTGGGTGGGAATTCACCTCCTGGGTCTGGCAGCTGTAAATAAGGGCACCTTCTCCTGCCAGACAATTAGAAATATCTCCCTGTAGGACCAGGTTTGTGGGCACACCATCCTAGGGTCAAAGTCCCCTCCTCCCTGCTGGGTACCTTCGACCTTGATGGATCTGCTCTCGCTTCCACTGAAGGTCAGAGCTCTCACTGTGTTCAGAGGCACAAATGAGCCTGAAGTTTGGATGGTGATACAGGGTAATGATCCTTGAAAATACTCAGTCCTGGCTTTATTGATTGTAGAGTTAGATTAATGATTGCCCGAGATTTCCATGAAAAAAATGAGGTAAGTTTCATGCTATTAAAATGCAAATAAACTTGCTTCTACAAAAAGGTAGTAGTGTGCCCATTTCACATGTGAACATGCAGTAGACATGCTTTCTGCTATGATATCATGAAGTTATTCTGGAAAAGGAGTACTAGACTAGTTATAATCCTTACATATACCTTCTGTGTGGATGCTGTTTCTGGTTTTAATGGAATTTCCATTTGTAGGTCAGTTCACTTTCTCAGTTTTTGAGGAAAGGCTCATTTAAGGTGTTGTGCTCTATTGCATTGCTTTGGGGACTTCTCTTCCAAGCAGTGCTGAGTCTTTTTCTTTCCATTTCCTTCTTCCCCCTTCAATGTGCAAAACCTTTTCAAACAAGCACTCATTCTGTAACTACGTTAGCCATTCCCACGTTTCACAAAATATCAGTGAAATTTGGAATGTGTGTTTGTTGGTACTTGTGCAATGTACAACACAGGATGTGCAGTTGTGTAGGGTGAAAATAGTCAGATTTCCTGCCTGAAACCAAAGGAGCAACACCTTTGATCACCCCACCTTCGGCTTGGGACACTGAGGAAAGAGAAGCATGTGGAAGGCGTGTGCCAAAGTGCAACTTGTAAAGTAATTAGAGATTTGCCAGAGGGATGGAAACAGACAAAAGCAACTGCTGATAGGTAATCTCCCCTTTAAAGTGAAATCCTTAACTCTGGGGCTTGCACTGAGATTGAAGTGATCCTTGCAGGGAGTTCATATCATTCAGTGCAAGTTAATGTGTGAAGGCGGCGTGAGCAGGACGCAGCTGTTGTTTCAAATGGCAGAGTTTAGCCCAAGAACTCTCCGCTCTTATGCAACAAAGAGCCGCTCCCTTGTGAAAAACAGATGTGCTCTGACAGCTTCCCGGGGCTGCCCGTGCAGGGCGAGCCTCTGCCGAGCTGGGACAGCCAGCCCAGAGGCAGAAACCCCAGCGCAAGCTCCGCATTTGGGATAAACCCTCGTGCTGCGGTGCCGCCCGAGCCCGCGGATGGTTCCGAGCCCGCGGATGGTTCCGAGCCCGCGGACGGTTCCGAGCCCACGGACAGAATCCTTCCCAGCTCAGGTGTTCCCCGAGTTCTGGCCTAGCTCTGCGCTACCCAAGCACACATCCCTCGAGGTGGAAATCCCAAAGCGCGGATCCTGCATCCCCGGAGCGCGCTGCGCTCGGGCGGCTCCGCGCCCTCCCGGTGCCCGCCGCGCTGCGGAGCAGCCGCGCAGGGATGGATGGACCCGGCTGAACCCTCGGGCTGGGCTCGGATTTTTTGGGTTTTTTTGGGCTGGATGAACTCCCGAGCCCAGCGGAGATGCGGCTGCTGAGTGAGCGGCGCAGGCTGGGGGAGGGCGGCATCCCTCCCCTCGCAGGGAGCGTGGATTTATTCGGGGTACTGCTAACCCCACGCGTTCAAAAACTATGAGTCAGGCTTTGGAATTATCTTCCTTATTTTTTTCCTGGTGTTTCTGCAGCATTTCAGATCTCCTCTGTTTTATATATAGGTGGTTAGGATTTTGAAAAATAACTTTGCGAGGAAAATGAGAACTGTTGAGGCAACCCACAGCTGGTTTCTCTGCTTGCTTGCACACATATTTAAGTATTTCTGGTGTAACCTTTAACTCACAGTGATTCAGTCCGTAATTGCATATGATATGGAAAAATTTGTTGCATGTAAAAGGCCTTTATGGCAGTTAATTTCTAAGAATTGCTGTTCAAGCAGGAGTAATGTGCTCATCTCTGCTGAGCAGTGTGCTGTTCTCAGTTATTGCAGCTGAGAGGCTGCCTGTGGCTTTTCATTTAGCCAGAGCTGCAGAAGTTTGCAAAACTGGACTAGTCATGCTAATTATTGGGCAGGAAATGAATTAATGAATTGGAGCAATACATTGTAGAGTAGTTAGCAGAAATTTTAAAGGCATTATGTTGCTATCCCATTTTGCAATATAATATGTGAAATTTTCTTTCTCCCCAAAATCACGACACTTAAGTTCATCATAGGGTTCCATGGAATGAAAAGTATGTTGAAAATCTTGAGAGCTGGGGGGACTTGCTATTGTGTCCATCACTTCCCCAGGTTTGTATAGGTGTTTGCAGGTTTACAGGTCAGCACATGGCACTTACACAAAAGTTTGAATATTGAAATATATCTCTCCAATCTTTGCTATTTGTTCCACATAGAGTCAGAAAAGTTAGGTGTTTGTACAAACACCATGAGTTTTAGATCCCAATACAGCTGAATAATGCTAGATATTTTCAAATAGCCTATCTTATATTTTTCTGCTACTGAATTTCTAGATCAAAGAGCTCTCCATATGTTCCAAATGAACTCTGGGGCATATTTTGAGATCCATATCTTTTAAGGGTGATCTGTAATTTTTAGCAGTGTGATTCACCCTCTTGCAGCCTATTTGTGTGAGAGGGAGTCTCTTGTGGATACTCTTCTATGGAGCAGCCTTGGTAGTTGTAGTTTGCTCTGAAAACTGTGGGTGGTCTTCAGTTTTTATTGTGCCTGTCAGGGTTGGAGAGTGTGACAATAAAGTACTACCAGTGATTCTGCATTATGCTTAAAGTAAAAGCTACTTAAAACACTCAGAGTTCAATTTTTCATCTCTTTTAGTTTAGTTCTAGAATAACTTTTTTTTTCCTCTAAAATTTACCCCTGTTTCAGGAAAGGAGAGTTTTCTAATTTCAAAAGCTCTGCCTCATTCTGTCTTTCTGTCAGTGTTCAAAAGAGCCTCAGCTGATGACCCTGAGATTATCTCAGCTGGTTAAAGCCTGGTGCTAAAAATGTGGCTTCAATCCCTGTAGGGCCATTTGCTTCAGAACCAGACTTGATCCTTTTGGGTCCCTTCCAACCTGGAATATCCTGTAGTTCTGTGAATTCAGGTGGTGCTTGGGTGGTGAACAGACACATCACACAAAGCTGTCTTGCACTGGCATCAAATCAGGGATTTAATCCTGCTGCTGAGCATGATAAAATCAGATTAGTCAGCATCACATTACCTGTGCTCTGCTGGTGGATCCAGTGCTGCCTTCCTGCTCAGGACAGGTGTGTGAAGAAGGGTGTATGGAATTGGTTTGGCAATCAGAGTTGGCAGCACAACCTTTAGGGGTTAGCTTCAGCCAGGAGCTTAATTTTGTGTCCCGTTTTGCCTGAGATGAAGCAGAGGAAGGATATTTTGAGATCCCACATTTCCAGAAGCCGCAGTGCTGTGTTGAGTGTAGCTGAGCTGGAGCAGGCAATGTGGTCATCTGGCATTACAAAGAGACTTTCTGTGCACTAAAGTATTTTGTCTGTGCTCAGAACTGGACAAAAAACAAAGTCAAATATTTAGGGATGCTCCTTTACATTTAACCTCCCCCTCACACCTCCCAAAACAAACAAAAAAAAAACCAAATCAGAAAAACCCCTTGCACATGTGTTCCCAGCCCCAAACCACCACCAAAACAATCCTATTGTAGATCTCAGCAGATTATCAATCTCCTTAAAAAAAAAAAAAATAGGGTGGGGAGGAAGAAAAAAGCTGAGGTATTTCATGCCAGTGTGTCTCAGTTTATGTGGAAACTTGGACTGAACATTTTGTATTCTGGCTGGCTTAGCTCCCTGTTGTCAGTGCTCTAACTTTGGTTAATGCCAGCTCAGAACACACACCTTTCAAGCTGTGAAATGATGTGCAGGTGGCTGATTTCACAAGTAATGGTTTGTTTTTGTTATTTCTCTGTTCATCACACCCCAGTGACACTTTCTGCTGCCACTCCTGCCTACTTTCGAGGGTTCACCTTGATCGCCCTCAAGGAAGGAAAAGAAGGAGACAAAGAAGAAGACCATGCAGGATCTTTCCAGGTGAGAGAACTTTCCCTGACCTACACCCTCTGGAGTCTTCTTTACTGTTTGCCTGGCTCAAAGGGAGATGTTGTAAGCACAGCAGAGTGCAGACTGAGTTTTGGTAAGCATAAATGTTTGTGGGTGTTGACATGAGGGCACACAGCACGCTTTATATTCCATACGTGTCCAAGGAGCCAGGGCTCCTGTGCCTGGACTGCAGCCTGCCTTCCCTCAGTCCTGCAGTTAAAAAGAAGCAACAGTTACTTGAACTAGAGTCTAGGACACCTAAACCTTTTATCCAAAGTGATTACCCAAATGGTTCTATTCATATTTTGGTTTTTGTGTTTCTCTGCCGTGATATTTTTGTCCACTGAGAAGTAGAACATGACTCTGAGAAGTGTTTACCATGGCTGTAATGACTGTTTTATCATTCATAAATTAGATTCTGCTGTTTTATTTATGCTCAGTAGTACTTTACTTAATGAACACATTCAGTGAGATGAAATGTTTGTTATTAAAAGGATTAGAATCCAGAAGGATGATTCACAAACTGGTATTTTCAGCTACCCATGCAGGGAATTCTGGAAACTGAGAGTATATATAATATTTATGGAAGAAGGTAGAAATGATGTATGGAGGTTTGATTCTCATAGGAGGTATTGAATTGTATTGATTACAATTTACAAGATGTGTAATAATATTGATAGTAATGTTGATTGTGATTTCTAGGTGAAGATTTCACTTGCATTGGGTTTCAAGGTTTTCAAGAGAAATACTCAAGTTTCAATTTTGATGATCTGCAAGGAGACAGAAATTAACATATCTTCTATATTTCTTCTAAATTTTTGTATATAGCAAATATGATGTGCAAACTCAATAACTAATTGCCCAATTTTCTTCTGAGTTTTCTTAGAGACCTCTGTCTGGTTTTCATACATTTTGTAAGAAAATCTAGAATAAGTGAGAACTTCTTTGAGGTTGGAATAACTCCATCTTCCTTAAAATGAAACGAATTCCTATTTGGAAGAAATCTTTTTAATATGTACTTTTGATAAGGTTGGGTTTTTAAAGAATAAGCTAATATTGAAGGATCAGCTACTGCTAAGAAGTAGAAATAGTGATGCTTCATCTATTTTAAAAACAGCTTGTCACCATTAATTCCTTCATTTCAGTTGTTAGTATCTCTGTGGCTGTGGCTAATGGGAAAAATTTGGCCTGAGTTTTGTCTTTAATTCACAATGAGAAACTCACTAAGCTTTGCTGAAGTACAAAGGCATTTTGAAGTTCACAGAGTGGGAAGCAAATGGAAATTCTATATAGATGGATTAAAATAAAAAAGCCCAGTGGATCTCAGTGGAGGGAAGATTGCTTAATTAAGTGCATTGTATGGGTTGCAGTCTGAACACGGTGTTCTTATGGGCAGTTGGGAGTTTCAAAGGTTATCCATAACCAAAATTGTATATCTGTGCTTTAAACAGTACTCACCATGCTCATCCTGAGCTAGCACAACTCCCTGAAGTTTATTCAGATGGTGTCTGCCTGTTCTTCCTCTGTGGATACAGATGTAAGATTCTCATTTAAAAATTCAAAGAATGCTTGCAGTGGTAAATACAGACGTCCCTTGTACCATGGCTGGGTAGTAGCAAACAGGAGAAAAAAAGATGTTTGTTTCAAGTGTTTGCACTGTGTTTTTATTAGAAAGTGAAGATGCCAAGGGTGGCTGAACAGCTGTGCAGAGTAAGAAAAAGCCGTGTGTGTACAGTAACGTGGATGCCACTTGCAGTTCTGTTTTCCCTGTGTTCAGATGGAGCATATGTCATTCCACGATTCACACAGTGCAGCAGAACTCGGGGAAAATTCCTTAACAGTGACATGAGAGTCGGTGCTGCTTTTGGGCTGCACCTCTGCCTCCATGAGGAGACACAGCCACTGTTCAGAGCTTGGCCTAAACAAAGCACTGCATGAACAAGTGCTTCATTGGCATTAGAAAACTTCCTGCTACAGGCAATGAATGGGATGAAAGGGGAGCTGACCAAATCAGACTTTCCTTCCATGGCTTACAGACCATAAAACGCTTGATTTGCATGCCTCAAGCTGTGAGCTACACCAGGCTACATGGAGAGCACCTGACTGCACTCTGCTCACTCAGGGCCAGACCCCTGGTGTCAGACTGACCAGCAGGGCAGTGCCTCGAAGCTCTGTAAAGGAGCTTGTGGTGGTAAAGAAGGGCTAACATGGAGTTTTTGGCACAGATGGGTACACCTATTTGGGGAAAGCACTGTTCTCAGGGTCACAGTGCAGCTGGAGCAGGGAGAGTGCTGCAGCCCATTCGTGAGCAGCTGCTGTCACCTCCTCAGGGCTCATTTGCTCCTGTGTGACTCTGCAGGTCACCAGGTACAGTCAGTCTTCATTAATCATCAAGCTGCAGGGTTGTGCTCCTAAAAACAGCACAGCTGTTAAAATTCTTGGTTGGGAAGGTATTTTTTTCTGTACACTTTCTGGTTACCCCTATACTTGAGACCTTTATAGATATGTGCTGTGGACGCCACCATACTAAATCTGCTCTCCTCTGAGACAAGTGAGACTTTAAAATCTGATTTTATTGTTTGTTTACTCAATGTAGTCAAACTTCCTTCATTTTTTTGTCCTTGTAGTGCACACAGGACACAATCCAGCCTTAAAATAAATCACTTTGCCTCCCAAAAACACATGTTAAATAGCTAAGTTAAATATGGCTGGGGAATCCATGATGCCAGATTCAGCCAGAGAAATCTGGGGATATAAAATAAGGCTTTTCCTTATGCCAGTAGTAATGGTACAGCTCAGTGAGGACCTCTGACAGCTTTGGGTATCTGTCCCATTGGCCTCTTTACACAACCCATTCCCAGCTCTTGCCGTGCAGACTGCTGATCCTTCTCTTTTGTAATGTTTAGCAACAGTCTGCAAATCGTTTAGAAGGCAAATTAAACCCCAGGGCAGCAATCACCACTGGCTGACTGCAGGAGAGTGTCTGTGTAGGCCATTTGAATCAACATATGTGTGCAATGTAATAGATTCAGTCTGATAAATAATGTACAATATTAGAAATGTAGTGCTGAACCTCATCTCATCTATCTTCCTTGGTCTCTGAGGAAGGATAAATATTCCAAGGAAATTTTTGGTGGATGTTTTGTCAATCTCTTCAGAAGTGTTCAACAACAAGAACAAATTCATCTCTCCAAGTTTAAACAATATATGTTATTTAATAGAAAATTTAAGGAGAATTTTGTAGATCTTTGACTAACATCCAAACTGAGTCTTTACTACCATTAGTTAAATTGCTCTCTTATGAAATTGCCTTCCTAAATTAAGAATTTTCTTGATGCATTATGAAGGCAGTCTGAAGTTTCCTTTATTTCCCCTCCAATTCCAAACACACTCTACCTGTTCATTATTCAAAGTTTCATATCTTCATTGTAGGCCATCTCCTTCCAGCTGTGGTTTTTCTTCAGTCAAGCTGAAATTCCAGTCTCACATTCCTCAGAATTGTACACAGGAGTTGATTTGGACTCTCAGAATAAAATAATAGAATTTGGATGCAGTAATCCCTAGAGTGGCACAGATTTGGAGACCCTGGTGCTCAGGAAGGATCTTCTCAGTCTTTTATTCCTTTTCTACTGTAGAGCTTTATCCAATTTATCAAGGCAGTTATGGACTGCAATCCTGTCCTTTAATATGCCATTCATTCCTCCAAAAGATGGTACTATTTGTGAACATACCTGATAATTAAACACTCAATAAAGTATATATACAATATTAAAAATTTAAAATAATAATTAGAAATATTAACATAATATTATAGAAAATATATAGATATAGATATTTTGTATATTTTTATATAATTATATATTAGGCACTTATATATATATTATATCTACATTTATATAGATTTATTTTTATATATTTACATATATATATATATTTATTTTTGTATAATTATATATTAAGCACTCAAAATTAGGCACTTCCTTGCACTGCTTTGAGATAATCTCTTGTTAGATTTGTATCTTGTACCTGCATTTTGGTGATAGTTTAGTGTTAAATGCCTTCATCTTAGTAGTTCTCCTGGGGGTGTCCTTTTGCCTATTTTTTGCTGTAGAGTGAACCAGAAAAATTCTTAGTTTAGGCTGCTGAATTTAACGACCCACGTTTGCAAAGGCAATTTAAGAAAGTGAGCAGGCACAGCAGCAGCAAGAATGAAGGTTTCATTAAAGGTGTGGCATTTCTAAGAGATTGAGGCTGTCCTGAAGAAGAAAACATTGAAGGAAAATTGGAGTAAGGTAAGTACGTGGTCCTTTATCTCTAGTCCCTGAAACAATAGCCCAGACTTGTCCTTTGTTTTTGGTACCCCCATTCTTTTGTTGCTGTTTAGTTGACTGATGTGCTCAGCAAGGCATTTAGATTAAAATATATTTTTACAGCCTCTTCGAAAAGCAGCTCCTCTAATGCTGTGCTCCAGCGTTTCATAGGAATCTTACAATTTCTTGATACATTACATTTTGAAAGAAGCAGCCTTAAAAGGCTTTTAGCCATTTCAAAAGATTTATTCTTGTATTTATAAGCAAAGGTTGTTTTTAACAACTGTAGTTATTTTTTAAGCCTTTAATATTAAAAATTCAGGTATATTTGGGTCATCTTGATGTTCTTTTAGGCTTGTTTGTTTGTGGTTTTTTAAGCTTGTATCCCAATAGAAACTCATCAGGTTACTTTGTAAATAGCTTATTCTGAGGTGCATGAATTGATGTAGTTTTCTTTAACAAGTGCCCAGAACTTCCAAGTATTTTGCTCATGTTTGCATTCTCTACGTTCCCTGTCCCAGCACCTCATCACTGAGACAGAGTCTGTCATTTTACTGCTTAAGAACATGTGGAGGTAATGATCCAGAGCGATAATTACAGGAGTATTTTAAATAGAATATGCCAGGTATAGGATTTGTAGACTAAGCAGGTAGACATGAATTCTGAGTCTGTTAAATTTAAATCTCTTGTTCTTTTTCATTTACAAGAGTATTGCCAAATTTTTTTTTCTATAAGAAACACTGCAAATATTATTCTAAGCATAAACTCTGTGTTATAATGGAAAATCAAACTCTAGTTCACCTTTCTGGTAGAGTGGGATTGTTTAACCCTGATGAACACTTTCACATATTTTTCTAGAGTTCCAAATTCCATATCTTGATATTCAGGGATAAAAAATGAGCTTAAAAATAAAAATCCCCCAAAAAGTATCTGCCACTGCCAGTTTTAGCACTGCCTGGAAAATGTGAACACTTGGAGTGTGATTAAATATAAATATCTCTGGTACACTGGAAAAACCTCAAGCTGAGCCACTTATAGGCAAGATTTTGGTTAAGAAATAGTCTCAGGAGGTAGTTGTGCCTTGCTTCAGAGCAAGAAATTTCTAAATATTTCTAAAAATATTTTCTGAATTTTCTGTTTTATTCTGTATTTTATTACCGTGGATCTTTGAACTACTAACACAGGTACAAAGAGGAAATAAATATTAAATTGTTATTGAAATGTAACTTAGTTTGCTGCTGAACAAAACCAGGATTCAATCTCCTAGGCTTCTGTTGTCAACTTGTTTATCTTTACTTTGCTGGAGTGCCTTTTCTGAGGGTTTTCTTGCTACACCACTATCATCACTTTAAAAACCAACTTTTTTAGTTAATATGGCTTTAGTTTATTTTCTGACATTTCTTTTTCTTCGCCCTTTCCCTATCTCCCTGCTTGGCTGCGGGGAAAAAAACATCTAACTTCTGGCCACATAATAGTTAGTCCTCTTTCTTTAATCTAATCTTATTTTTCCTCTTTTCTTTATTTTTTTGTTTTGTTTTGTTTTGGGTGTTTTGTCTGCTGGGGAAGTGCTTTTTCTTGAGAACTACTTCAAATGATGATTGTGTTTCAGTAAGAGCTTATGTTTTTTGGACAGGGTTATGCCTAAACAAATATTTAATTTGTGATGATTCAAGTTCTGTTTTGGAAAAAAACCAGCCAAAACACAAACCAAGAAACCCTCTAAAAACAGTAAAACCAAAAACAGGAAGCATGCTTTTTGAGATTGGTTAGCTGAAACTCCAGGGTCCTCTTCAGATCCGAGGTTTATCAGAGCTGGATTATCTCAAATGTAATTTCTGCTCTGCCTTACACACTGCCAAGGCAGCAGAGCCAGACTGCATCATGTTAAAATATCAGAACTGCCTGATTACATCCCCCGTTCAAGAAAAATATCTATTAGTTTATTCTGTCCTTTGGATTAGCATTAAACTGCAAGACTTCCTGGTTCTAAGAGGCTTCTAAAGAGACTCATTAAAGAATTGTTTCCTAGAATCTGGCACTGACACTTAAATCAATCCTCAAGAGAGGAAATTACACTGGAAGCACTGTTCCCTTCTGCCTTGGAGTTTCCAATCTCTCTGCAGCCACATCAGTGTTCAGTCCCATTCTCTCCGGGTTTGGGATTATTTGATGCTTGAAGAGGGTTCTCTGTTCAGGTCTTGCTTCCAGTCCAGAGGCCAGTTTTGCATTTACCATTGTCTCACCCTCTGACAATACCTGGATCTCTCTAACTCTGTTTTGTCAATCAGTAAGAGTTGTGTGTTCTTCCCTGGGCAGTGTTTAAGTGGACATATCTGTCTCAGTGACTCTAAGGGGATTTACTTCAAATATCCATTTATTTCCAGCCTAGGTAAACTGCCTAACTCATTGCTATTCCCCTCTCAGATAATCTTTCTTCTGATGGTGGCACCTGGGCCGTGTGAATTTTAGTAAAGACATTTAACCCCTCTGGCAACATTCAGATGCTTTGCAGGTGCCATATGGAGCTGTCACGGGCTATAACTCTAGATGTATGTAGGCTCCAGGTTCATTGGAACATCCACGCAGCAGCTCCTCCTTCATTTATAATGTTGCCATTATGTTTCCTTCCTAGATTTCCCTTTTCCTCACCTATAATTCACCAGCTTCATCTAAGGCAGTTATCGATTACTCTGGTTTGTTCCTGTGCTGAGAGAGATCAGCATGCTAATCTCTCAGCTCCTATCCCCTCCTGAAATGCTCCAAGAATTACCTCTGATGTACTTTGCTTTTCTGCTGAAACCTTCAGCACGTCAGTTCCAATCAATGGCACCTTAGAGCAAGGGTTTGTTCTTCTCACTCCCACTTTGCATCAGGTTAGAAAGCATTTACCAGGCATTCCCTCCTGACCTGGGCTGAGCCATCACTGCCTATAATCCTCACCGTGACAATATGGATCTGGACACGTGTGCTACCCCCAGAATGACACAGGGCTTTAAAAGGAAAGGTTATCCTGGGAAAATGGGTTTATTCCTCCACTTCTCTCCAAAAAAGCACTGGCAGCTTCCAGCCTACAATGACAAGCTATGGGCATATGGAATTATGCCTGTGCCTGAGAGTCTTTTCTCATCATGTGTTTTTTCTCATGATGTGTTTTCTTTTCCCATCTTGTGACTTGGGACAGTGGGGATAGAGGGGAGAAGGGTGACTGAAAGTGATGATAAAAGCTTGACAATATCTCCAGATTCTATGGACTATAGGAAAATCCCGTTGTCAGTCCTCTGGACTTCTGCAGGTACACAGATGCCAGTAGAAAGTCTCCCAATTAAATTTAAATTGTGGTCTTTGTTTTACTCTTGGTGGTGTGGTTTGTTTGGTTTTTTTTTTTTTTTTTTTTTCCTCCCTCCATTGTGTTGAGAGCAGTTTACCTCCCTGACTCATTTAGGAATGGCTGCTGTAGGCAAAATCCTTCCTCCAGGCTTCATGGTCAGTTCTCACTGCAGTTTACTGCTGAATTAATTGCTGCTAGACTAAAAGTACTGCTCACTATGCCTGTTGTCTTGAGAACTGCTTCCTGAATTCAGAAGGCACTTTTGCATTATTCAAGTGACCATGTTTTTACCTTCCATTATTCTAGACTGCAAATGTAGCCTTCTCAGACCTAGCTGTGGACTGTCCTGGCAGTCCTCCTCCTCAACTCTTCCCTTTCTAATGATGGTAGTGGCCTCTCAGTGTTTGCCAAGGATATTGTTTCAGCTTCCACTGCTGCCCTGAGCAGTTGTAATTGATTATTGCCTTTGCTGTGACAGCTCTCTCTCATGACCTAACAACCCAGGCTCGTTAGTCATTTGCTCACTGTGTATTTATCCTGCCTCAGAATGATACAAGACCTGCTCAGGAAGTGAGCCTATCTTTGGCTTCTGGTGCATTCAACATGTTTGCCTTTTATCTTTATCTTCATACGCCTTCAGAGATGGCTTTGGTCCTTTCACTTCATGCACTGATTAATGGAAATATGTAATGGTGTCCTCAGAATGATGTGCAGGGGCTCACACAACTGAAAAAATATGCCCTCTCATCCTAATCTCATCAAATGTTTTGCTTCAGTGCTAGTCTTTACTCAAGAGACTGCAGACGTGTTTCTCATCAGGATGCTTTGTTTTCCTTTGTTCTGTTTTCTCAGAAAACTGTGCAGTAAGGCTCGGATGTAGCTTTAAGAAATTTTCTTTCCTTGACCAGGTGGAGGCTGTTTGGAGTCCCAGACCAAAAAAGCCACATAATGTTGCTCTTTCTGTCACACTTTTACAGAACTTGTCTCGTCTAGAACAATGCTGGAACACTTCAAGGTGAAGGGACCTTGTTCATCTCAGCGAAGTCTAGGATTGAAAAGGATATTTCTAGCTGAAAGGGCTTGCATAGGTTCTCTTTGGACATACAGACCAAATTCAGTCATCAGAATTTCTCCTGGTCTGTTTTCCCTGATTTCTTTCAATCTTTGCTGTTCACCTCAACCAACCTCTGCTTAATTATCAGCTGAACGAGGTGGCCTTCCCTTAAAGAGTTCAGGAAGCATTTGGGCAATGCCCTTGGGCACGTGGTGGGACTCCTTGGGATGGTCCTGTGCAGGGCCAGGGGCTGGACTCAAGGAACCTTGTGGATCCCTTCCATGTCAGCACATTCTGTGACTCTGTGACCTTTCCTCTAATCACTGGCACTGATCCCAGCCTGCCCCTGAACCTTGCTCTGGGGGGATTGCCTGGCTATGGTCATTGCTGCTCTAGGAGTAATGCTTTCATGGATGCTCTCTCCCCTGGGAAGATGAGGATTTTGTTCTGACAGCCCTGCTGCCTGTGCAGGACAGGCATCTTAATCAGCAGACAAAACCAGGAGATCTGCCTTTCGCTCCAAGCAGGAGATAAAGTTGTCTCTGTCTTCCCCCTTTGCTCCTTTTGCTCTGACCTCCCTTAACACAAGGAGCACTCTTGCCTTCTAAACGTGCTCTCCTCAATCTCTCATTTTTGTGTCTCTAGCAGGGAATCAGCCATGAGCAGATGTGGCCTCACCACGACCCTTCTGAGCCAGGGTGTTTGGTATGGATGTTCCCATTCCAGACACCATCAGGACTGACTTACAGGAGCTTGACTTACTAATCAACCTCTAAATATTCAAGGATTTATCTAGAAATAATATACCACATGCCACTAAAGTTACATAGTTCTCTTTCCCGAAATGATTCTTGGCTCCTACTCCAAGTAGTTGTGCCTCTAGAAGGACCTGGGAGTTACCCAAAGTGGAAATCTACATATGAACAATCATTGAAAGGGGACAAGAAAATTTTCTTGTGAGTAATTGTATTCCTCAGAAAAGGGTATTTTTTTTAATCTATTTTTCTCAAACCATCCCTCTTCTGCTCTGTTTTGTCTCCTTTTTCACTTTCTGTGAGAAAAACTGAAAGTCATGTATTCAGCTTCACTTTTCTCATGGTTGCATAAGAGGCAGGATGTGCACAACATGTTCTGCAAAACCAGAATTTTCTGCATTAGGTACTTTTGCTTTCAATGAATATAGACAAGTGACTATAAAATTAATACTGATATAGGCAAGATATTTCAACAAGCCATAATTACTGGCAACCTGTTGAACTTTTGGCACAAAATTAATTCATTTACCAAACAAATTCTCAAGCAATATTTACCAGAAGATACTTTGTATTTTTAATGTTTTTAATGCATAGTTATTTTGATTCTTAAAACACCACTGAAATTAATTTTCAGATGAGAATAAATCAACATTAATGGAGAAATTCCCGATCCAGTTGCACAAAAGCTGACGTTTGGCTCTTGAGCATGCTTTTCATGGTAGTAATTAGAAAGGGAAATTCCCTGCTGGTGTAGAGCTACCATTTTGTTCCCTGTTCCCTGCATTGTTGCTGGGGGTAGGGTTATTATGCAATCCCTCCCAAGCTCATCCTACCAGACTGCTTACTAATTTGTAGGCTGTAGGTGTAAATTGAAAAGCCTTCATCCTGCTTCTGTTTACTTCACAGATTGAACTGAGCTCCAATTATTCTCATCTATGTGAATTGAGGCACTGTTGCTGCTCTTGCCTCTTTTTTCTCTTTGTGGGTGGGCACAGTTCATTTGAACCTGCTTTTCTTTCCCAAAGAAACATTTAAAAGAATGAGTATGTAAGAGGTAGCTTTGGTACTTAGTGTTCTATAACTTTAATGATTCTATATCTTGATACAGTCAGTAGTGTAGTAGAGGTTCCTTAGGGCATTGCCAGTGTTTATTCATTATTTGTCAGGCACACATCAAGGTTTTGTTCTCCTAGAACCCATTACTCTTTTTTTTTTTCCCTTTTTCCTCCTGATTTCAGCTGGATGAGTAAAGTTGACTCTGCTTGCATGGGAAACTTGATTATACCTATTATTACTGTCTTTAGCCTGTTTATCATAAACTTATTTTAGCCAACAGATTGCTTTTAAATAGGAAGAATACAGAGTAGAGGAGAGAGGGGACATAAAGTAGCAAACAAATAATGAAAAGGGAGAAATACTTTTCACTACAACTTCTCTTGAGCAATAGGTGCTTTCCTAGGAAAATGAACTCCTTATTTTACACCATTACATGAGGAATGGCTTCTGGAAGCTTCAGGGAGGTATTTTAAGTGGTTGCTAAGGCAGCAGTTTTTTCATTGCTGTCCTTTCGCTCTGGCCTCTCTTTGCATGGTACTGTGGGAATCCCACATGTAGGAGTAAATGAAAAACCTCCAGTCACTAAATCAGCCCCCCTCACTAATCCTTCCTGTTAAGCAAATCTGCCCACACATTGTGATAAATCCCAGATTAAGGTAATCATAAATGTTTTCTGTATTAGCTGCAGTGGGGTTTTTGACCGTGCAAAGTTTCTTGGCTTCCTTTAGAATTTTTCAGTAACCCAGTTTTATTGTCCATAAAGATTATACAGAGGGCTTGTATGAATTAGAACTGGGTTATGATATATTTAGACACTGGGTTTATATAATGGCCTTAGCTTCAGGACTGTGTGTCCCAAGCAATCATTTCTTAGCCATTGTGTAAGATTTCCCCAAAAGATGAAAAAGACCCATATGGTAGCTTCTCAAAACTTGATTTTTTTCCCTTTTTGTTCATCTGATGTTCCGCTGATTACATGACTTGCAAAAGGAATTAAACCCACATTCTAAACAGCCAGCTTTGTGTGTGGTGCAGATGTCATTCGACTGGCAGCTTTCACAGGAAGAACATTGTGTACATGGCAGTGTTCTCTTAGGCTTCTGAACCCATTTGCCCTCTCTCTGCTGACTATGACAGAGATTTGGGATTTCCTCTTGCGAGGAGCAAGCCTGATACAACCTGTGGAAAAGCTGGTCCTGGTGTTTCAGCATTCCTGGTCATGTTTTTACATCTATACGCATCACGTCCTCTAAAAACTTGGGATATGCCTGAGCCTAATAAGCTAAACTTACATAAATGTGGAAAGGAATATTGCAGGATTAAAAACATGATGAATGCATAAAGGCAGGATAAAATGCTAAGCTCGTTAAGATACTTGAAACATTCTCTTGGTTGTTGAGAAATCCTAACTAAATGTTTTTCCAGTTAAATTTACTTAGTCTTGTCCTAATGATTTTCCCTTGTCACATGTGCTGTATTATATCCATAAATGTGTAAATGCTCCACATTTGCACATTTATGGCTCTCAAATGTTCACTTATATTGTCTTTCTGATTAAGACTTCAAAGTTTTTCTACATGAACTAAATTCCATAAATATTTTTTTCCTGGAATCTGAATTTATGATATCCATTTTGCAGAAGATAACTATTGAAGGAACTTGCTCAAGATTACATATCACACTTGAGCCATGACTAAACTTCAGGGGCTCTGCCCTTCACATGCTGTGTTCACCTCCCAAGTCAAGACTGTTTCAATAATCCTCCATTTCCTCACATATAAACATTGCCCATGCATTAAATAACAAATGTGTGCAACTTCCAATCATGAATGTGAAATATAATATAGGGATTTTAAAATCAGGCCATTTTAAAATTTAAAACAGTCTAATTTTATATATTTTGTTGGAACTGTAAAAACAATTCCAGTAATAATAGCTGTTGTCTTGGTATATATCAAAAAGATAAGCAAAATTTTCCTACTACAGGATTAAAGTGGTGAAACCCCTCCAAACACTCTCTTAGCACTCTAGGCTTAATCAGTTAAACAAATAAATGTGTTTGGATTCATACTAAGGTTCAGTTCTTGTTTCCTTGTTTGGCACAGAATCATTTACATTGACACAGCAACGTTTACATGTATTTTGGATTGCTAAACTGGATGGTGTAATGCCAGCTGTGCTCTGTATAACATGGAAGTGTTGTAGTGTTTTTTTTTTTTAAGTGAAAATAAGAAGTAATAAGAATCTCATCTATTAAATATGGTTTCTCACCTTCAATTTTAATACTTCTCTAATTAGTTCATATTCTGGAGATTAGCAGTCATTTATTAAGTGGTGGTATCTCTTGTAAAGTAGTTTTTCTTTTAGATGTGGTTGAATTTCTGACCATCACAGGAGCTATTTTCCCCTTTCTGAACCAGGTTTTGTTTTTATCCTTTTTGCTCAAGTTGTTTTACAGTTGCATTCCATATAGAATTATTTTCTCAAGTACCTGTGCAAAATTTGTATGATTACTTTCCAAAAGATGGAAAAGTACAGAAAAAGAACAGATCGAGGGAACTGACTTTGAGCTTTATACAGCTTTTCATTGAAATTTACTGAGAATAATTCAGAATAAGATTGAAACCATCAAATGCCTCTGAACAAACACTGCTGTGATTGATCATCCCTAACACCTGAGATAGATTTCCTGCATCACCAAAATTCATCTTTAGCAGTGAGAGATGGCTTGGGACTCCTCATGAGTTAGAGCTGACCTGCAGGGCAATATTCAGTTTCTGCCATATTTTCTGCCATGAAAAGATGAATTATTTCTGGCTCTTCCATGCTCATGTTCTGCAGATGCTTAGATAGATGGGCTAGATTGCTTCTGCCCCTTATGGTGAAATTCTCAGATAAAAACTTCCACAGTTACACCTTCAGATCCTCACATGGGAGTCAAGAAGAAAGGGACAGCTGTTTCTGTTCCTACACACCAACACTTCATCTCTTTGAGAAGGTGGTTTTGTCTGGACTTTATTCGGTGCTGCACTGTGTAAATGTTTTGGAGAGAAGCACAGTGAGAAAATGAAATAATCTGGCTGAAAAAAGCTTTGTTCCAGGTTGGGAAAACTACCTGTAGCAGATCAAGAATAGGAAAAAAAAGGCAAGGAGATACAAAGATACAATTTGTAATGCATATAAAAAATGAGAGCAGAAATTCATTGAATGCCTATGTCATAAAATCATGGAGCAGAGTAGGTTGGAAGGGACCTTGAAAGATCATCTGATCCAATCATTCATGTGAAAAGGAGTCTGGATAAATTTATTTTGACCCTTGTCCAATCCCTTTTTGAAAACCTCCAGAGATGGAGATTCTACCACATTCTTGTGCAGGCTGTTCAACTGATTGATTATTCTCACTGTGATTTTTTTTTTTTTGATAGAATCATAGAAAATGATGAGTTGCAGGGACCCTAAAAAGAAAATTTTTACCACCTTCTTGGTCTATAATTATATATATAGAATTTCTACTCATCCTAATGAAATTTCAAATACAACAACTTTATAATCCGGAAAAACATAATCATCAGAATTAAATCCCTTTGAGATTGAGATAAATTTGTGTTTTTTTCTAAATGTTTTTTTTTTCTCTTGCCATATGTATGGTAATATGAGAGTACAGTTTTTAATTGGGAAGTCTATCCACAGCCACAAAATTGACACATATAAAGAAAACTGTTATTTCAAAATAAGATGTGCCAAAGCCGCAGGAGCTGAAAATTTAGTCTAATGCTTTTATATAAGGTTCCTCTGAAGCTTCAGTAATCAGCTGTCCCTTATGCAGCCTGTCTTGGAAATGTGTAAAAATCTCAGAAGCAGATTTAACAAAATCATTGCCTTGTATTATTCTTTTTTAAAAAATTGTTTTATGCCAAGGTTTTGACAAAATCACTGCCTTTTATTATTTAGGTTTTTAAAAAATTGCTTTATGCCAAGGTCTTGACAAAATCTGTGGCCCATGTGTAATATGGAAATAGCAGTAAGTGAACATTTCATTCAAGTGTATGGCCCTGAGATTAGCTCAGGCTCAGTTATTACAGTGCTGATCTGTGTAGAAGTAGAATTTGAGACATTGCCATTTCATTTTACAGCTCTATATTTAGAATAGTTCAATTTGCAGAGAGATTAAGAATTTTATTAGAAACCTTTACTAAATTTCTTTGTTATCCTACTTTTTTCAGAATCCCTTTTTGCATGATTATTTCCTCCAGAAGACATCTTATACCATGGGGAAATACACTGCTGCATTCAAGACAATAGAAAAGCTCTGTGGTAAAAACCACAAAAAGCCCCAAAATAAAGCAAAAACACTGACACACAGCCTCACACACAGACTCATGCAACCATTGAAGCTTTTAGTTACTTTTATATTGCTTTTAGTTACTTTTCTATTGCTCATGTCACTGTTAGGCTTCCATAATGAACTTTTAGTGCAAGATACTCTTCCAAAAAGTGTCTAAACCATCTTTTAATGTGAACTTTTCTTTTAGTCTCAGTACTTAACTGACTTGGACTTTAGTCAGCATTTGAGGAGACCTTACCAAACTCTTGAAAAAAATCTGTTCTTCCCACAGGAGTCTCCTTTTTGCCAAACTATGCCTTTACTGTTTTCCGAATGTAGTGTGTCTTTCTGAAACAGAATCCTCTCATTCTGGAAGAGAGAAAACAAAACTTTTTGATTTCTTGGAGACTCTTGGCCTACAGGTTTAATTTGTTGGAAGGGTGCTCAAGGTAATGTGAAATTTGGCTTTACAAAGTGGCAGGCAGGGGAAGCGATGGTGGATAGAGCATATGATCCGTGATGCCCTCTGAGGAAGGGAGGAATTGGAGAAGCTGTGCATTGAATTCATCAGCATACCAAAAGTATGAGGAGCTAGAGCCTGGATTATTATCTCTTGGCTCTGTCTGATTCTCAGGCACACAGTCACATGCATGGTGGCTTTACAATTGCTCACAGCTCCTGTCAGTGCTGCCAGAAACCTCTCCTGACTTCTTGCAGCTCCTGTGCGGCAGCAGCATTCCTGACCCGGCAGTGGGTGCGAATCGCCCAGCAAAAGATTTGAGAGCTTTTTTTTTTTTTAAGGAGGTAAATGCCTTCTTAAGTTTATCTGCACGAAGCCTGTAGTTCCAGATCACTGGAATTTCTGCTGTAAATGTGGTTTTAGCAGTGGATTAAGTCTCTCAGAAATAGATTATGTTCTGTACGCAGTCATCCAAAGGCTACGAGAATTTGTGTGGCATCGGCTTGAGCTACGTTGGGATGTATATTTTGGCACTGAGACACTCAGGAGGAACATGAATAACACATGTGCCAGAGCTGCTGATGCTTTAAAGCCCCAACACTGAGCAGGACAATAATGCTATTAAAAAGATGTATTTTCTGTAATCCTTAAATCCCTTCTTAAGCAAGGAGTTCCAAGTGAGGTAGCTGTTCTTGGCACTATAGTCATAGTGCTGAGTAGTGTAATATTTTCTAAAATTAAGGCTAAATAAAAAGCCTGAACAAACTAAGAGACTGAGAAATGCTGATCTGGTAAAATGTGCAGACTCACATTTTGTTATGTATTTCAAATGACCTTCATCAGTTCAGGTGTTCCTAAGAGCAGAAGAGTCAATTCCTTTGTACTTTGCTGCCTGTTGTTACATTGTATTGCAGAGAAGTGTCATCTCTAGAATAATATTATTATTGATTATATTCATAAAGAAGCCCCCTCTACCCTTAAGCCCATGTTGCACTTTATACTCCACAGAGTCGTAATTAGAAAAGGCTCCTTTGGCTGGCAATTAACGCTCTGACAAATGGAAAAGAGAGAATGGCTGGAGAGGAAAGCAGCTCCTTATCATCCCTCTGCAGGGAAGGGAGCACCTGACACACAGAAAGGTGCCTCTAGTGCTAGAACTATATATGTTGTTTGACCAGCCACTGTAAAATTTCTTCCTTATCAGATCTTTTATGTGCCTCTTCAAATTTAACATTCCTTTTTCTTTGATCGACTGGTGTTACAACTGCCTTCTTATCTGGGATTTTGTTCCTGAAATAAAAATGGCAGTTCCTGAGTTTTAAATTGAATTGACAACAAGCCTGGATTTCCTTGCCATAGAAATGTAAATGAGAAATGCCAGTGTGAGCAGAAGATAAGGTCCATGTCTTCTTCTGTGTGAGTCCACAGCGAATGTTTCTCTGGCACCTACATTACTTGTGCATTGCTCATTATGGGGCTAGAGATGTTGGCAATACACAAGAAAGATAATCTTATCAAAAGATAAGAGTGTAATTAATTTCAAATGGCAGAGAGACCTCATCAGTATCATTTACCACCAACTTTATGAAGCGACTGTAGTGCAGTAATTAGTCAGTAACAACTCTCACCCAGCCCATGTGGTTTGTTCTGATAGGATGTTTTCTTGGCTGCCCTCAGCCAAGCTTTCTAGAACTGATAATAAGAATAATGGATTTAGGATTGGGTCATGCTTTCTCTCAAGTATTGTTGCATTATGAACATGAGAGCGTCTTTTTTTTTCCTTATTTATATTTCTTAACTGTTTGAGTGCTTGAAGCTTATTTTCGGGGTGAACAGAAGTTCTGGACAGCTGAATTTAAAATATGTTATTGACTGGACTTGAATGGTGACTGGAGGTCCTTATTAGTGAAATATCTATTAGTCACAGTGGAGGCATGTTCTTTCAAGCATTCAGAAATGGCATTTTTGTGCAAAAAATTCTGTGCATTGACAGAAGCAAGGACACATGGGCTCAGGCAGATAACGGCAGTTGCTGCAGAAATTGAGTAAAATCCTGGTACTGGTATGAAAAGTTTCACATTGTTTTGATGAATTAAGAATGTGCTGGCAATGTTTTAATTTGCATTTAGCAAAAATTAAAATGCTGAGTTTTACTCATAGCAATTAGGGAGTCCTTCAGTTTTCCACACACATGTCCATAAACATAGTTCTTCTTTATCCTGAATTCAGTTGTGCCAGACACTGAGCACTCTGCATCAAACTTTTTAATAGCCTTAAATTGTATGCTTATCATATGACCTGGAAGTTGATTTATAAATCTTTGGTTTGTGCTGAGACTGGAAGAATCTGAATGAATTTGTCACTCACATGGATTTGGAAAATGTGTTTGAAATATGCTTTATGCATTGCTAGAGTGGATTAAATGCGTGTGCCCTGGTTCAAGGCAACACAGAAGGCAAGGTCTGGGGAGGAACTCAGAGCCCTGTTTTGTCCCCTTTCAAACAAGGGCATTTGTGGTGATCAGAAATAAATGCAAAAAAGCAGTTCTGTGATTTGTTTTTTGATTGAACATTTTTAAAAGTTCTGTGTTAGCACTCTTAGAACTGACGCAGTTGCAGTCCTGGACTAGCGAGCCAATGCTAGAAGGAATTCTTAGTATTTTGAGGGAACATTTTGGTCTTTTGTCTCCTCAGAAGAAACACCAATATTTTAACCTTTTTAAGAGATTATATTGATTTTCACAATTTTTTGAGGGTGGGAAAACTTTTTATCCAGATATAATTTCTAGGTTGAAGTAGACATCCAGAAGTGGAAAAGGATTTATACCTGGATAAGGAAGAGAAGGTTCAGGTGTTTGAGCCATTAGAACACAGACTGCACCACAGCGGTTTGTACTTTAAAAGGTGTTTCTCCACACATCACCTGTCTCCTTCAGGGCAGATTTCACTCAGCCTCTTCTGTTGTGTGCATCTGCTTTGTAAAATGAGTTAAACACTTCACCAGACCAGCAGGGACAAGGCTGGCTCTGTAACTTGGGGGGAAAGTCATCAAAATAAACAGAGCAGAGAGTTGAAGACACATCAGTGCTTTTCATTACCTGACTGGCAAACCAGTGTTTCCCCTTGGTTCAGGACTTATGTGAAGTAGAACAGCTCAGAAAAGAGACTGGCTGAAGGCTACTCATTGTGTAAAACCTGTCACTGACAGTGAACTGCCTAATTCAGAATGGATTTGTGAATCTGCACCTTCCATCTCACAAGCAGAGTCTTCAATGCTGGTCCCAGAGCACACTCTAATATAATGTCTCAGCTTTTTGCAGGATAAATAAGAAAAATAACTAAATAAGTTTTGTCTTCCAATCCTGCTGTGAAGCCAAGTGAAAATATAAACAAATTTTTCACAAACTGAGGTTCTTATTTTTTTTTTTTTAGCACTAATTACATTTCCTTTTAAATTAACCGTGCCACAATCCTTAGAAACACTGAAAAAGTGCTCTGGTGTAGTCCTCAAACTGCAGCTCTGCCAAATTTGTTTTTGTTCTGCTTCCTGGGTTCTGTGAGCATCAATGCACCGAGCTGGGAGATCTTTAATAGAATTTGGCTGTTCTTTCTACGAAAGTGAGACAAAGGCTTGGTACACAGGGGGCCACTCCAACTTTATGTCTTCCATGGATTTCCCTGGCTTAAATTCTAGTTGACTCTCTAAGCTACTTTTCCATTTAATTTGAGCAATTGGTGCATCGCAGAAGAGGCTGAAGATCTGGAATCTCAGATTTAATCTCTTCCAAAAGAACTCCTGTTTATGAAGCCTGAGAACAATTGGAGGTATGACAAACTGTTAAGGATAAGAAGTAAATTATCAGAGAGCATTTAATATATTGGTTTGAAAAAGGAGCTCAGTGTCTGTATCTCTGCTTCACAGACTACGCTGAAGTGGTTTGGGAAGGATTGCTCAGCAATCCAAGTCACGTCTCACTTCCAGTCAAGGGTTTTGCTTTGCTTTATATCACTTTCTTTTATGAGGCTGCAAAAGCATTTTGTTCTTTAAACAACTTCCCAAAGCTTTTTTATCTGTCTAGAAAATCAGATTAGAAGGTGCTTTTTAATGCAAGGTAGCTAATTGCATTGCATATGTCCAGATACAGTGGTGGGAAATACATCTAGGAATTAACAGCAGTTTTCTCTTTCCAGAAAAATGTGTGTATTATAGACTTGAGTGAAACATTCTAACTATACAGACTGAACAAGAAATATACTAAATCCTTACACTTTTACTTTTTTCAAGTGACTTTTATGCAAAAATTGTTGATTTCTATACATCATCCCCTTCAGCAAGCAATATTTCTCTCCCAGGCTAAAGGACTTGAGACATCATATATCAAAGCTATTTTTTACCAGATTAGAGTAGTGGCTATTTTTTTTTTTTGCCAAATAAATAATGTTCACTCTGAAATAGTTTGACAACTGAACACTGAGCATAAATAATGTCACTGTGGAAGTATTCCACACAGAGAACCCTGCATGGATCTTTGTTGAGGTTTATTGTGGTTATGTTCTCATCTGAAATGAGTGTGTTAGTTTTGTCACCTGGGAAGAACTATTGGCACTCTGATCTCTCCATTACATGGAAGACAGAAATAGGAAATCCATGAGAGCCCTAAGTGTCTGTGCTCCATTTTTTTTTTCCCAATATTGGATTTAATTCTCTGTAGCTGCTATTTTGGGTTGGCCAGAGGATTGCTCTGACTAATGCTGACTCTGTTCCCAGGGGGCTGCTAAGGGTCATCACAGCCCAGCCTTCATTGGTGTCCACATCATCCTTGCTGCTTATGGATCTGTTTTAAGGCTGCAGTGGGACAGCTCTGCCTCCTAATCCTTGGAACAGAGTTTTGGAAGTAAAATGTCTTCATTTTCATTTTAGAGTCATAAAAGTTACTCTGTTTTCATCTGCTATTTCATGCTTCCTAATTTAAACTATGCTTAGACCATAAAACCCCCTTTCATTTCATAGAAAAGCAAATCCATTTCTTTAGCTACTGCCTGAATATAATGGAAAACACCTGTATCCCACAAATTAATGTGTTTGAATTGGTCAGCATAGACTTTGACCTCAGTAAATTTATTCTAGATTTAACTTGATTAAATTATACATCTAAGTGGGCCAAAAGTCCTGTTTCCCTGAAATAAAATTTTCAGTCTTTCCCTGAATCCATAGACATAATTTCAAATACTCTGAATCTGCTGTGTAGAGTGGACACCAGACAGTGGGCATGCAGTTAAGTCATTTGTCATGCAAGGCACAGAGTGACTCGTTGCTTTTGTACAAAACATCACACGGAGTTCCTTTGCACAATTTCCTGGTGCTGGTGCCCCTGGTGCTGTGAGTAATTTGTGTGCTCTGATGCTTGTGCCAGGGTACTCTTTTTGGCAAGAGCCAGCTGGGGCACTTTGGGTCTTTGTGTGCCAAGGTGTGAAAAGCCAGTTCAGTGCTCAAAATACTTCCCAGGTTCTGGTGAGCATTGTTGGAGAGCACTGGATGTGTGAAGGAGCTAGAATATTTGAAGGGATTTCAAAAGATGGTAGAATTTGTAAGGGGGTTGTCCTTCCCCTGCTGGAAATTAGTGCTTGCAAATCGCTTTTTTAATATGAAAGGAAAGAATTTCCCTTAGTCAAAATAACTACTTAAAGAAAATTACTGATAGAACCCAGCGTGGTTAATAGCTATGAGAATAATGACAGCTTTCTGTGCCTGGTATAGTTTCTCTGTTAGAGATGATAAAAATAATGTTATCTGGGAAAAGCTGGACTATCTGCCAACCCCCCCTCCCCAGTAATACAGTCTGATAAAGTCAATTTACCAAACTGTTTTCATAGAGATGTTATAGTTGTAGTCAAGGAGGAAACTTGATGGGAAACAAAGATGAAACTTTGGATGTTCAGTCCCCTCCTAGTGACTGCTTAGATGAAAACTGCCTCAACTCACAACAGTCTGTGCTCACTCATCTCGTGAGTTTTACTGACAGCATCAACTTAATTGGTTTTGGTTTTACAAGCATAAGTCTTCAGTGCAAACTTTATAATTCAGCATGTTAGAACTTTAAGTTAACTAAGAGTGGTTCCGAAGCAAGAAAAATATGCAGTATGGCACTTTACATTTACTAAATACTGTCAAGCTACTGTCACCTGTTTCTGGCAATACACACCATCTCTTTACTCTTTTCATACACATTAAGGAAAGAAGAAATAGCTATTTTGTAAATCTTCCCATAGCCAGGCTTGGGCAGGAGAAGCTGTTTGGTGTGAAAGCTGGTGGTGTGTAGTGCTGTATCTTTTCTATATTTCAGGCTTCTGTCATCCTGAACTGCTTTATTTCTAATTTTGTTTGAGTTACACCTTGAAACAGACCCTGCAGCAGCCCTACAGACCCTGCCTGCCCTGCAGGAATAAAAGAGCTCAGGTTTGTTTGGACTGAAAAGTAAAACACAGCAGATTCTTGATAGCAGTTTTTTTTTTTTCCCCTCAGGTAATGATTACAAAATGAAGTTTGATTTCTAAATGCAACTTTGTGTGATATCTATGTAAAGTTTGTGCTAAAAGTTATCAGAACATAGTGACAATCTACAAATGTATTTTAGCAATGCCTGTCTTCAATAAATCTGCACTTTTCTCACTGCTTCAGAATAACCCTGACCTTTATCAGACCCTAACCCTTATCAAATGCTAGCTTTATTCCTTATCAGGCAGCCTCAGCCTTGTGGTGCATTGCTAAGGCTGGCCAGAGAGCCCAGCAGTGCTCAGGGGTTCTGTACAGCCTTGAGCCATGGTCTGCACCAAGACTGGTTACTGACACTGCATAAAACATCCCAGTTCTGACTCTTCTGATTCTGAGCACAGACTCTGAGAGAAGTGCTGTGTCCTTTAGTCAGACAATGTGGTTATGTGAAGCAGATCTTTGAGGTAGGGTTTCTAAACTGACTTTGTACATCATTAATTTTATGTTCCCTATAATAAGCTCTGTTCTAGATTAGTCCCTAAAGGCCAAATATTATTGCTGTTCCATAGACCTAATGTTCTTTTTATAACTGAAAAGTTTCCTCAAGGAGAAGATAGTTTTGCAACATTCATATTAGCTCTTCCAAAGAAGAAATCTGCCCACAAAAATGCTTATCTTGTGAATTTTTAGCTGTCTTCTTTTTTTCCTTTTTTTTTTTTCTGTGTAGTTCTATTGTTCCAGTAGAATGCAGCTGTTTCAGTGAGTGGAAAGTGATGATGTGTCCACTGAACAAGGAATGGTGCTGCAGGTCCTAGCCAGTGGTTCCAACTGAGGAAGTGGACACAAGCCAGTAGAGGATTTATGTAACTTCATCTCCTTTTGTGCTCAGTACTAATCCCTTTCTTTGTGATATATGGTATTTTGACATTTTTTAACATTTTTTTCCAATACTGATATGAATTTAAGGATAGTGTAGAACTGCCTGGTTTATTTGACTAATAGTTTACAGAAACCAGAAACACCAAGCTTTGTCAGTCAGCATGAAATGTTCCAATTCTGAGAAAACCAATTTCTCCTTCCAGTCCTGCTTTTCAGGAACACCCAAAACTTGATCTCAACCTCATCAGTTTTTGGAATAAGCAAAGAATGCCTGGAGATGGTAATTTTTCCCTTGTAATATCCTTACTTTCATGTTTGTAGATTTACTCAAGTTCAGCCAATTTCTTCTTGTTGTGACACTCATTTGAAACACAGTTAATTCCAAAAATCTTGTGCAGGATTTATGCTAGTTTTCCTGAAGGAATAAATTGGTCCAATAATACCACAATCATAACGGGAAACAACAAACAAACAAACAAACAAAAAGACCCCAACCAAAACAAAAAAAAATACCCCCAAACCAACAAAAAACCCATCAAAACACCAAAACAAAACAAAACAAAACCAAAACCAACTCCAAACAAAAAAACCAAAACAACCCCACCACACCCAAACCTAACTAGAATATTAAAATCTAATGTCATTGCATTTGTGGATTCAAAAGGATAAGTCACAGAGATCCCTCCCTCTGAGGGTTCACATTCTTTGGCCAAGTGTTTATTTTTTGGTTTTAGGATTTTTGTCCAACATGTGGGTAATTTGCTGGCCCATTCTCGAAAATGTAAGGCTTCCCACTGCAGATAACCTGGGGTTTAGAAGCTATAATTTTGCAAATGCTATGTTTTAATCTGTGTGCCTTTTCCCTGCCAAATCTTTCTTTCACGCCTATGTGGTCTGACTTGATTCCAGAAAAAAAATCAGGATTGTATTACATGTCTCTTTCCCCCCTCAAAGTTGGCCAGGATAATATTGCTTTTCTCCTACATGGGAGTGTAGTACTATCATCCACCACCCTAAAATATCATGTCATTTGTAATCCTGGAGTATAAATCAGGATTCCCTTCTTATCACTCCTAAGAAATTTTTATAAATAATTGAACCTCCATGAATACAGAAAGAACTGCCCCCTTCTTTTTAACAAATAGATTTGAGATGGTTTATCTGAAATCCTAGAATTTGGAAAATTCTTGTTTTTATTATATAACGAAAAATTACTTTCTTTAATAATCTCAAATTAAGTGGCATTTGAGCCTTTCCAACTAATTTAGGAGTTCTGTACTGTATTCTGTCAACATTAGGAGCCTTTACTGAGAAAGCTTCTGTCCAATTTTTCTTCAAAGGAATGCTTTTTGGAGGACCTTATGATTTTATGCTCAGTGTTTTCTGTAGACACTCATTGCATAAGCCTTCTGCTTTGATGGTTACTAATGCAGGAAATCATGATGTAGCCTTGGGGCTCAACCACTTCCTGCTCTTCCAGCACCATGTTCTAAAATGCAAACAGAACTTTCCAATTAGTTTATTATAGGAATACTCGAGAAAACTCTTTACTTGCTAATTTGCAGAAATTAGATACGCAATAGAAGTGAAAAAAAACCATTTCTGTGTTCATTTGCTGCCACTGGAACAAGGATGTGCTTCAATGTAATGGCTATCTCAAATCCAAACACATATTTCAGCTTCTGCTTTCACAGGCAAGTCATAAATTTGGCTTGCAATAACTGCACAACTCACTCCTTTGGTTGTTGGATTTGATTTTGAGGTTCCTTGTGATTCCATTCAGTGTTGGGGGAAAAGCAGGATGGATTCAACTGGAATAAGAATTTACTTAATATGCAAATGCACATAGGTAGGTCTGCAATGATGACTGCTGGATGGATGAATGACCTTTAAATGAAATGATGAATGATCTTTAACTGAAAATAGTGATTTTATACTTGGAGAGCACCAATTCATTTCAGTTGGGCTTCTCAAGAAATATTTGTTGGTGAAGTGTGTGCCAGGCAAGAGCTCAACTAGATTTGGAACAAGCTTCATTGGTCATTGTGGAATAGCCTGTATCTGATCAATCCTATTCATACTTATGTGTAATTACATAATCTTGACCTGGATTTAACATATTCTTGAAGTTTTTATCCAAGACTTTGCATCTGGCAAGGGAGCCAGTGTAATTTGTACAGTAATTTGTAATATTTCCATTTTTTAGAAAAGCCATCCTTTTATAGAATATTCTGATGACCTCCTAAGAGCCTTTTCAATGGGAATTATCATGCTTTTGTATAACACGCAATAGTGTTTTATTGTGCATGAGATGGTATAAAATCACTCATTCTTCTCTCAGAGCTGCCACCAAAATTGGGTTTTGATTGCGAATGAATTGCTGTGAGATAGGGATAAAAGGTCAAGTGATAAGGTCCTGGAATAATTGAGACAACCTTTCTGAGAGATGAGTAGGCAGTTTTATTTCTTTATTTCACTGATGAAGGAATGAGGCAGATAGAATAAGTACAGTTGGTGGCCGAAACGGAATTGTTGCTCAGGGATTTCTTGGTACTCAACTTACACACATTAATTGTATCCAGCAGAAGGAGAAACTCTGCAGTCAGCTTCAGCCTCCACTGGATCCCACACTTCCCACTGCTTCCTGTTAATTAAAACCCAGCAAATGTGCACAGTGTGTTTGCTTACACAGATCCTACAAAGCGTTGCAAAACTTGAGGCATATTAATGGCTTTAAATTTAAAACTCATTAGCCACTGCCCTGTTGACCAGCTAAAGAGAGTTTCTCAGCACTCCTCTGGGCCAGCACCACTTCATTCTGCCCTGGAAATACAGAAATATTTGTTGGCCTGGCTAAAAATGTTTGGGAATACTGGCGGTATCCCTGGTGGAGATAGTGAGGATGCCCACTCACTAATGCAGATCTGGCCCAATTAAAGATATTGCCTCTCTTTTTTTAGACTGCAAAGGAGCATTTTTTTTTTTTGTTAAAACATTTGTTTCATCTTATGTTTACTGCCAGAAGATTGGATTCTTTTTTAATTGGTAAAAGTGTATATTTGTGTGTGTGTTGTTTCAGAACCAGGGTTCTGAAAAAGCCCCTTCAAAGCTGAATCTTGTTATAAATTGATAAAAATTGATAAATAGAGTTTTTTGTTTTGGTTTTGTTTTAATGTTGACCCAATGTTGTGTGAATTGTGGTTTCATCAAATGAAACAGGACCACTGGGTATTTTGAAGAGAAATTTTGCAATATCAGAGCATTGCTTGTTTCCAGATAAAACATAACAGTTTCTGATGAAATTTCTTTGAGATCTGATGAAAGAGAAGGCTTAATGTACAGTCCATGAAACACATATGCAGTGAGAAAGCTATTTTGACATGACACCTTTGAGGAAAAACCTTGGAACATCAGTTCCAAATCTGCCTCTCTGGCTTTTGACTTGTGTCATTTAAACTATTCTGTTAACCATCAATCAATCAAAAATGCAAAATTAGCTGAAGTTTGGACTAAATAATGGAATCTCAATCATCTGAAATGATGAATATTTTATTATTTTCAGTTCCATATTATTTACAGGAACCTCCAGTAATCAAAATCCACAAAAAAGGTTATTTCCAGAGATGCTTCAAAAGGTCTGAATTCTCTTTACCCAGAACTGACTTGTTCTTCTGTCTTTATTTTGTGAGCTTTTGGTCTTCAATTCAGTCTGCATGTTCTACATAAATTCACTGAAATAGTGCTGAGCTGAGCAGAGAGAATTACAAATATTCCACTCAAAAAACCCACGAACTGACAAAACACACATGAAAGGTGTTGGCCAAGCATGTCCTTATCTTTTTCCTTTCCTCTCTTTCTGTTTCCCTAGATCATAGATGAAGAAGAAACCCAGTTCATGAGCAATTGTCCCGTTGCTGTGACTGAGAGCACACCCAGAAGGAGGACACGCATCCAGGTGTTTTGGACAGCTCCTCCTGCCGGGACAGGCTGTGTCATCCTGAAGTAAGTATTTTAAGGCATATTAAAGTAAAATTCATTTAGTAAGTTGAATATTTATTGGAACCAATGAAGTTCTTAATGCTTTTTCCTCCTTGGACATATTTGACCAAGTCTAGTTCTACTTGCAGAGTGAAACGTTAGCAATTTAAAGCCTCAGTATTCAAAAGGGACTCCAAGCCTTTAATAACCATCGAGTCAGCAACCTTAATTGAGCTTGTAAGCTTTTAGTTTCACATTTAAAAAAAAAATCTAAAAATTCTTAATTTTTAAGGTCAAAATTTCATTCCTCTGGTGGGTAAAACACATGCTCTTAGTTGAGATGGTTAATAGGAACATTCTGCAAAGTCACCATTGTCTGAATGGACCTTTATCAGAAAAAACAGATCTATTTCTTTAGAGATGAATGCTTTCATTTTAGACCTAGTGATCATTAACTGATATTTTACTATTATTACACATTCTCATGTGGAATCATGCTTTTCAATCAGTAAATAAAGATAACTCTATGTATCTTCACTTTGATTTAGGGTTGCTCATTGGTCTGTAGTACTAAGAAGTGCCAGAGAAATCCTGTCCTGTCTCTTAAGACTTTGTTAGCTGTATTTAATTGGACAGATTGGTCAAATATTCATGGACAACTGGGATTTCTTTGCTTGCTTTGAATCCATGTCTGGGAGAAGCCTGAAAAATTGCTAAGATGTGCCCTGCAGCAGACCAAAGTATTTCAAAGAGGCTTTTCAGTGCTGGGGATAGTGACTTTGAGGCTTTTAAGGAAATGCTATTGCAAAGGTTGTGCTGAAGATAGTTCAGACCAATTCAGGAAAACGTTTTATTAGAATTACAATTGATTTCTGGACAGGGGGTGAAATTGCCACCAGCAAAAATGGTCTGTAGCTGTTTTCTTTTCACCCTGTGCTTCACTTCTCTTTCTGCTGATGGGCACAAGACAGACACCGTCCTCTTCCACCTCTCTGAGTGTTGTCCAGTCTCAGCTCTGTCTGCAGAAAAGACTGAAATCTTTGGCAGGGTGCTTTTACTTGCTGCTTCTTAGTTTCAGCATGATAATTTTAAGAATTCCCTGGTTTAGTGTGTACTAAAGCAGCTCAAGAATACACTGACAGTCTTTTCTTAAGCTTGGTACAAACAAGTGTACATTAGGCTGTAATAAAACTTGGAAATAAGTTTCGTTTATAGATGGAATTTTTTGAGTGTTCTTTTGGCAATCCAGAAGATTCCTTGAATGTTGCTGAGCTTTTTATCAGTAAAGCTCTTTGGTATTCCCGCCAGGACTGACCCCCTCTTAGCTGCATAACCAATATTGCTTGAGGCACTTGCTATTTAAATAAATTCATAATAAGGTGATGATGCTTTATATGGCTTTTTAAGGAGACAAGATTTAAACTTTAATCCAGTAATGATATTCAACAACACAAGTTGATGGATTTAATTTTTTTTTTCATGACTATCCTAAGTATAATTGCCATTACCAAAAAAAAAAATTAAGATCTCTATTTTTCTCACAGAATCTTAAAACAACTTGGCTGAAGTCAGTTCAGGTCTTGTCAGAGAAGGAATGCAGTAAAGTACCACCAACTGCAGGATTTTGATAAGTGTTTCTTCTCTCTCCTCGCTGCTAGTCAGGCCATGCTGGATGTGCAACATTGAGGTTTTTCTGTGAAGTGCTCGAATTCTTGCAGAAAACTCAAGAGGGATAAAAAGTGTAACAGTCAGAACTGCAGTTGTGATGTTCTGCACACGAAAATATGAAATTGCCACTGCATCAAAGAGTGTGCAGAGGGAACCAGTGGCTTAGAACCTTCTCAGGCTGCTGGATGTGCATCGGTAGTGCCAGCAGAACAGCGAAGTGCTAATGAAGAGCTAGATTCTGACTGGTACCAGTTCCCATAGCCCATTTGGGAAAACAAAACAGCAGCTTGGAAATGCAGGTTCCAGGAAAAGGAAAAATGTAGGTGTGTTTATGAGCACCTCTTTACAGCGTGCTGTGGGTGTCTTTGGCGTGTGTGCTGCTGAAAAGTGGAACGATGTTGTTAAGTACCTCTCAGGAGAAATGAAATGAGAAATAGGAGCTTCCTCCCAATAAATACTTTTTGACCTCAGAGATAAGGAACAGCTCCATGCCCAGGACTTTAAAGGAAGAATGACCATTATTAAGAGCTGCTGATGCCAGAAATTAACCTCATAATATGACATTTGTTACATTTGTTTGTGCTGCAGTGCAGCCCTCCACGGGCCCATGCATAGCAATCACTCCTGGCATTAACAACATTTACATTTTCTCTTTTGCATGTAAAGATTTGGTGGCATCTGAGTTAGAGTTTGTAGTCAGCCTTCTTCGCAAACCTTCTTTATGGTCCGCTCCCTTAGAATAGAATGGAAATTTTGGAAATTATTTGGAAATAATTATTGGAACATCAGCATTAGAGCTAATTATTTCATAATTATTCTAGATGATAAAAGAAAAAATCTAAAAGTAAATATTGTTTTTAAGAGTTAAATCCAAACTCATCATGGAAAAATTCTGAAACCTTGAACTCTATGGGAAACAAACACTCTGTATTTTTCTTTCTTCTGTATGTGATGGAAGTGAAAATATTTTTTAAATTGTCAACACATATCTGTTTCGATCCTTGCACACTATGATAACTTTGTTTTAGAATTTCCAAAACAGAATGGCAGCATTTTGGAGCCTGCTCTGGATTACGAGGATTTACTTTTTCCCTATGCCCTGATCTGCTGACTTCAATATATTGAAAAGTTAAACATAGTCACAAGTTAAAAGTAACTGATCCATGAAAACTTGTTACAGTTTAAGTGACAAATAATGCAAATTTTTTTTGTAGCAGTATAAGTAAGTAGAGAGTCTTCCAGGAAGCTTTTCCTGGACTAGTAGTGAGGTTTGGGAACATCTATTTTTCTGCAGTTTGTGGAGTCTGGTAGCTTTGGTAGAAAGACTTATTCAGATTTGGATGGCACCTTCCCAGTGCTTTCTAGGCATGGTGCATGTGGTCAGCACAAAATGACACAGACAAATTAAATCTGTAGCTCTAGAGTTCACTAAGGGATCCTAACTCATTTGACATGTGCACACCTGTGTGTAATGTTAAATTTCTGGGTAACTGCAAAATTCAAAGTTTAGGGGAAAAAACATATTTGAATGTGACTTATTGTCACTACTTTGCTTTCTAAAACATCTCTCTTTGAGTAAAGACTTAGAATTGTGAGTAGAAAAAAGAAGAAAATGGATTGACATATGATGTTGTACTGCAATTGTTTAGTTGAGAATAATTAATGTATTTTCTTCATTTCCAACAAGAGATGACAGTGAAATACCCTAAAGGTTTGAATGCTTCTGGACTCTGCTGAAACTGCCAGCACTAAATGTGCTTCTGGGAGGCAAACAATGGCTGAGGCTCCATTTATCCACACACTTGGGTCTGTGCTTGAGTCTCACTGAAGAGAAAAGGCTTCTATTTTACACACTGTTGGGAGACCCTCAAGCTTTAAGCCCTCTTTCCTTTTTGTCTATTTGGACCTTCCCAGCTGTCATGCTATGCACAATCTACTTGTTTCCATGTTCACAGTGCAACCTCTTTTTCTCCCTATTTTCTTTCCTTTGTTTCTTGTGATTGCACACCAACGGGTCACACATCAAGATGGGAGGGCCAGGTCATTCCTTCATCTTCTGATAAAAGTTTCTGTTTTAAACTTCATTTACCAGGTTTCTGAGCTCTTCAGAATGCATTTGCTGTCTTTGATTTCAGAAAACCTACTGTTAAAACTTTCTTGAGAAAATTTTATGTTTATTTGTGTAATGTACAGAAATACAGAAAATAATTACATAAACAATAGAGGAGGGGTAGAGCCTGGTGGTGTTTGTATCATCACAAGAAGTAGAAGTAGAGAAAGTAGAAATTTTCAGGGTTTTGAACCCTGTCTTAGTCAATCTGTTTTAATATTTTCTTGAAGTGAGTGAAAACTGTTTTAAGAAACACCTTTTATTCTTCATGTAAATTTTCATGCTTTGGGTTTGCATATTCTACATTTAATAAAAAGTAGAACAGTATTCATGCATATTTTTTTTAATCTGGCAGATAATATTCAGAGGCTGTGCTTAATTCTGTAAATAAGCTTCCAAGTAATGGAAATTTATCTTGTTAAACAAGGGAAGTATAAAGTATGGATTTCAAATAGTGATTTGTCCCATTGACCAAAAAAAAAAAGGATAATAAATATTTATTGAAAGCTTCTTAGCAGTGATGGAAAATCACCTCTTTTAGGTTGCTTTGAGCCCTAGATTCAGCTGGTTCATTGTTTTTCTCAAGCCAGTGTCTCAGCTGAGTGTGGTAATGAGCAGGTGGGTAAAGGTCTGACCCAGGTAATTGGTGGGAAATACAGGACAAACAGTTTTCTGGAAGTCCTTTAGAATTCTGTGACAGAACACAAGAGTGAAGAAAATTTGGTCAAGTTCTTAGCTTGTCACACGTTAAAATTTTATGGTAGGGAGGATCTTGTTCATATCCAAACTGAGTAAATCTGTCAGATGGTGTAGATCTCATGAGGAGTCAAGTACAGTGAGATGGTAATTATCTTCTTCTCCTTTAGCATTTGCTACTAAGGCTGAGATTAATAGTTAAATGCAGTAAATAATGGCCACATGCAGATAAGTTATATTCAATTTACCATTTAGGGAAGAAACCACAGTTTGCAATTGGCTCTTGAACTAATTGGGCTCTCAGACAACTCATGTGACTTGGATTGCAAATACAGCAAAAGTTCCTGCAGACAAGTTATTTATTTCTGCTATACATATCATGCTTAAACAACCAACAAATTAAAAGCTGCTCTCTATAAATACTGTTTATTACCATTAGCACTTGCAGAAATGCACTGGGTTCATCGTAGTGTCTCTGCTGTTTGTTTCTGGAAATGTGTTCTGAGCCATCTCTAGGGAAATGTTTTATAGTTCTTGAGGAAAAGTGTGGAGCTTCTTGTTTTCCTGAATATGTAATTATTGTCATGATTTTAATTACACTGGCTCTTGTTTGCATGTAATGAGAGAGCAGAGGAATTTTAAAAATTGCAGCCTTCTAAAGAAAAAAACCATGGCATATTTAGTGTATATCAAGCAAAATCTTTTAGATAGTTGTGCTGCTGGAGGAAAGCTGTCATATCCACGAGGACAAATTCAGTGCCAGTCCATGTGTCTGGACCTTGGATATAACACTCAGTTTCCAGCCTCCTTGTGGGTTCTGCCCATTCTCTTCCTCTCAAGCTTCAAAGCTCTGAGGGCGAATGAACTCCAGTTTTTGAACATTCACTTTTTGGTTTCCTGTAACTTCAAGCATTCTATTCATTCAGGTGACTCGGCCTGTCACTCTGAATAAACACTGTGCTGAAATGTGTTGGGGGAGAGACTAAAAAAAGAACCAAATGTCATAAAACCTCAGGAGTTCATAACTGCATCTACATCCTGAAACTGTCTTGGTGTGCAGCCAAGTGTCTTCTCTACACTCAAAACTCAGGATGAGATCCCTGGGCCAGAAACGGAGCATGACGCACCTGGATAACAAGGCCCAAAATTCACCAGAACAGCTTTGTAGTGTCCAAATTAATATGTGATCAAATCATTAACCCTGTGTTAAAAGGAGTGTTTTTGAGGAAGGCCAAACTGAGGCGCTCAGAATAAAAGTGTATTTCAGAATTAATCTCTCTTACTAAAGGGGTTGTTATTATGACTCCCATAAAACCCATTGCATGAATTTGCCTCTAACAGAAAGAAGTTCCAGTTGCCAGATTTCTTTACATGGGTGGAAGCTGCAGTGCTCCTGAAACTGTTACCAGTCATATAAAAATGTCTGATAGATGACCACAGAGTTGAATTTAAAAAACAATAAAGAATATATATATGTGTAGGCATAGGTGTGTGTGTGTGTGCAGTTACAGCTGAAAAATTTGTTTGCAACTTTTCATGCTTGTTCTAAATCCCTCATCAGTATCCATGAGCTGGCACAGGGAAGAGAAATTGGGCATGGTTTGAATTTATTCATGTTACTTGACTAAGGTGATGAAGTTCTCAGTTGGAATCCAAAGTGCAAGGAACTCAAGGAACTCTCAGAACTTTGGGCCTGGAAGTCAAAGCTTAGAATTAAATCCAGGATTTGATTTGAGACTTTGGAAAAGGCTCCCAAACTGAGGTGCTAGTGAGAATGTGGATTTATAGTTTAAAGCGGAGACATGTTAAGCTAAGTAAAGGAAAGTTTAGGAAAGATATAGAAATAAAAGTAGTTACAGAGGTAAACAAGGAGTTTAGAATGCAGCACTGTAGGTTTGTGTGCCATAACACAATTGGCTAAGAGAGCTGACACTGTAGCATGGGTCTATAAGACGAAATATTGAAGGATTGGGTCAAAACCATAAAGATCCTTGTTGGCAGTGTTTTATTAGTCAATAAGTCCTTAAAATGTCTTGTAACTAGGGCTCTTGTGACCTTCTGAACCATGTATGAGATGTGAGTCAAACTCACCCTTCCAACCTGTGTAGAAGATAAGAAAATAAACCCCATCTTCTAAAAACTCAGGGGTCCCATCTCTAACTCATTCAAAACTCCCTCAAAAGCCCCCATAGTCCTCTAAGTAGATTCTCTGATATTTTCATCACTATAACATTTATTTTTCTTTGCTACGGCCTACTGACACAAATACATAGTTTTTTTTCTTGATTTGTTGGGATACTTTTTTGAAGCAGAAGAGTACAACTGGCACACAGCTGACGAGCTGTGAGAAATTCACTATAAAATTGTGCCTCTAAATTTTCCAAATGTAAAAACCAGCAACACTGCTTGTTTGAATCAGGTATTAAATTTGTTATTCTGTCTTTTCCATTCATCCTGTCAGGTTGTGCAGACACTTCATGTCAACAGTTTTACCTGTTTATTAGAGTACCAACAATGGAGCAATTGAGCACAGCTGTAAAGCATTTACTGACAGCTTGCCATTATGAGTAAATACAACAGCCAAGGAAAAAGAGAAACCAACCTGCCCTTTGCCTAGAAAGAGCTCTGTTCATGGAACAACAGAAGATACAAGTTTTCATGTTATAAATAACTTTATTCTTTTTCCTAGTAGAATCAATGAGCCTTCTGCATGCAGAGAATTTTTTAAAATTTCTGTACTACTATTTAAAAAAAAATCAAAATCTTTATCTTCCAGTTAACTACCACGTAACAGCATCTTCTGAACTTCATTTTTATATAAATAGTAGCAGTATAGTTTAGTATTTCACAGCTTAAATAGAATATTTTATATAGATATTTTAGATATTTCTACACAATGAAGATAGCAAACTAAGATATCTCTGTGCATCATAACAGGCCAGAGAACAAATGCAATGACTGCTAGGTAGAAAATGTGCCATTTTCCATAAGAGATATTTTTGGTGTGCCTCCATTTTCCCCCATTCTTCACTTTTAGGAGATATATCAGAAATGTGCCCAGCTTTAAATGGCCAGGCCTATGGATTGGGAATGAATAGATTTGGTTCCATTGCTGTCCTTCAACACTGGGTTATTATGTACCACTCAACTCATTTTTTCATCTTTTTTCTGTTTTCTCAAGAGCAGCTAGTGGCTTTATAAACCACTGCAGGATAGAAAAGCTTGTATTACTGTCCTGGTTTCTTAAAAATAAAATATATTAAATATTTTCTTCATCCAGCAATTTTATTATTTTTTAAACGAAAAGGGACAAAAGTTTAAACTTTTAAATGAAACTAACTTAGAACCCTGCATTTTATTTCATAGATGAAACACGTGCAGAGAGTTTACTTGTGTTACAAAGAAAGAGAAACCTGCATTTTTATATAGCTTCTGTATTTATATCAGCTCTACTTTTAGGTGTAAAAACTCACATTTTATCTCAATATATATGGTAGCAGCCCCCTGGATCTACTGACACATCTACATTTAAAATCTGAAGCCATTTCACATGAACTTTCTCACAGGTTTAATATTGTTCCTTTAACTTCACAGTGGGTGCATATTAATTTGGAAAGTGTTAAAAATGGATTTTTTTTACAATTTTGTGTTCTTCTAGATAATCTATTTTATGGTGCAATAATTAAAGTAATCCTATAAAATTTAGTTGGGTTCTTTCATATGGTGTTTTGTTTGTAGAGATGTAGTGTTGCAAAACAGCTTAATGGTTTTGTTACTCAAGGATGGGTTAATTCCTTGAGGAGAGCAAAACAATAGAAAAACAATGAGAAAAACAGAGTAAGAAGAAGGGTGGTGGTCTTTTTCTAGCAACAGGAGGAATGTAGTTATGGCTTTATTATGAAAGATAATATTTTAAAACTTTTTTACACTCTACCTTGAAAACTATTACAATATAATATTTAAAAAAAAATGAGTATCATGGCACAATTTGTGGTAAACTGAAGGCATGTGCAATTACTTACATTGGTCCATGCAGATTTTGATTTTTTACAAATGTCTTGTTGTAAATCAAGCTGTTTTGTAAAAAAAGAAAAAGATTGTGCTTTGATGTGCAGTGGGGTAGGAATTCAGGCATTGGAAAAATTCAACATGCCTTATCACAAGACACTGATCAGTTATATTTTTGATCATCATTGTGTTTTCTTCAGATTTTGTGGGGAAACATTTCAATAAAAAATGAATTAATAAGCTTAACAGTGGACACAAACACAGAACCAGTCAGAATTCACCTGTATCCTAATTTGGCATTTTACAAAACTGCACCAGACATTTAAAATTTCCATTGTTATTTCCTAACCATTATCCATGCTGAGTTCCTTGGTCCTTCCAGATTCTCAACACTGTCCTGAGGACATTTGTGTGTTCATATTTTGCACTTCAAAAAGTCATGTGAAGTGGAAAATGAGGTGCAGTGCTTTCTAATGTTCCTACTTTCTGATCCCAGGCTAGAAGATAAATAAGGAAGACATTCAAATTGATGTCAGAAGGGACTTTAATGAAGCACCCAAGCCTTTTCTGCTGACATTACTGGGTGATAGAAGTGGATACTATGATCATACTTCCCCTGCACCTGTGCATCAACAAATTCAAATAGATGTAGGAAAAATAGAGAAAATGTTTTTCCAGTACTTTTACTTATTGACAGAATTTGCATCAGAGAAAGATGACTCCTCAAGTAATTATTAATTCTATTTACATATCCTAGAGTAAAATGCAAAAAAAGGATTTAAGACATGTCAGGAGGGATGTTCTGTGAAGTATCTTACACTGATATCTGATTTTCTCTGACTTTTTGCTCCCTTCATGTGAGGAAATAAAGAAGTAAGCTGTTATTTCTTTCTGGTTGAGTCTCTAGGAGAGTCTGCATTTTCATAAATTTGAAATAGTAGGATGGAGGGAAAAAAAAATCAGCTCTGTAATTTGCTTGTTGTCTGCTGTTTGTAATGAAAATCATTGTTAATTTAGGAGCCCGACAGCTGTAGGACATTTGCCATTTGGCAGCAGCTGTCAGTAGCACTCTGGTTTATTTTGCAAACAGATGTTTAATTTGACTTCAAGGCCATTGTCTTTTTGTGAGGGGAAACAAAGAGAGAAAAGGAATAGAAATAATAATAATAATAATAATAGTCATAATTTGATTTCCTTTCAAAACATACAGAAAGTCACTACTGATGACATCAGAAGCATTGTCTTTACTGAATGTTTGAAATTGTTTTTTTAATAACTGCCTGAAGTTATGCATGATAATTCATGTTAAGGAATTGATTTGTCTTGTGTCAGGAGCTGAAGGCTTTATTTTAATGTAATGTGATACATTTTTAAAATACGTATTTTATTCATGAATCAAAATGTCATACTGTTTCTGCAGGTCACAGATAAAGAGATTTTGGTCTCTGTATTGAAACCAGCACTTCAGTGAGCCCAAAAATGTTTTTGCTTACTGTAGTATGGTGGTGTTCTCATTGCACATCAGTGAATGTGAAGGGCAAATTGAGTACAGCAATGCTGAAAGGAGGTAATTAAAAAGATAAGTAGTGTAATTTTTAGTTTTAGTAACAAATGATTTTATCCAGTCTGCGCCTAGTGATTGAGGCTTGAACAAAACCTGCTGTTATAACAATTTGGCAAGATCCTCCATTATTTAAGATGTCTATTGACCCAGATAAAAGAATGTAGAAGAGTGGTGAATGTTCTCAATCCTGCAACCACTGGTAATTCCTAGACATTACAAAGTTAGTCATAAAGGTGGCAAAAATGGTCACTTGCTTCTTCATAATACAATTACTATTTCAAGATTGTATTCTGTGAAGGGATGTAGGTAATCTTGAAGTTAAATGTAAGAAGCCACATTGCATGCATGGGATGAAATTTCCATTAGAAAAATTTTCCTAGCAGGCTGAGGTAAGAATCTGGGGAGATGTCTGCATGCCTGCAGAAATCTAGAGCAGCTCCTCAGAGCACATTTTGCAGCTGCAATTTCAAGCACAGCTCTATTATAGTATGAAAGGCAAATGCATGAACTAACAGGGTGCTGGATTCTGTCCATCCTTCCTTGGGGTGAACAGTCTTTCCAGTCTCATGTGAGTTTACATTTGTTAGCTGCAGAGTCCCTAAGAGTGGTGTGTAATATCTGGGTCTCAGAACCTGAACACTGTATTTTTCTTGTTTCTTTGCTTCATGCGAAGCACCCTAAAATCAATTCTGATTTGTTTCCTTAAAGGAGCAGCTATTTGTATTATTGCAGTTCTTTAGAAATTCTGAAAGGCAGAAAAACCACGCAGAAAAGGAATTGTTCTTTTCATGGAATTGATTGTTTTTGTCTTTCTCGTTACCTGGGTTGATAATTTTAGGGCTATTGTGAAAGGACTGAAACACTAAATCCAACCAGTAATTGGGTGGGCCATTCCTTTCTTTTCCTTGCTGTAATTAGGTGCCCACTTTTTCCATCTTTTCTACATCATTAGACATGCATTAAGTATCTTTGCTATCTGAACAGCAGCAGCCTGCTGTTTTCCCTGCTTTCCTGAAGAAATGGATTTGTTGCTCCATCAGTTCACTGCTCCAGCAGAATTTAGTTTGAAGTATTGCAATGCACCAGAAAGCACATTTGATTTTTTTTAGTGGTTTCTGGGTTTCATTTGCTGCAGAAAGGGCTGGGTTACAAGCCTGTGTCTAGGGAGGGACTGAGCTCTGCTTGTTAGAGGGATAATGAGCTTGATGCTCTCTCACTGCTGTGTGTGGAGCCCCATGATAACCTTAATATGGACCAACTCATTTAAGTTTTACAGATTACCTGTCATATGGTTTCTTGCCATAGATTTCTCTGAAAATGGAATATATACTAATTTTATACACAGAGAAATAAATTTGTGCTCTCTTACAATGCAACTGCCTGGCAATGGTGGCTGAAGTGAATGTATGATGATGGAAGAAGCTCATATAAAAATTATGTTCCACATGCAAAGGTATTGAGGCACCACCATCTCATGATTGCTCATAAACAAGTTGCCTTGCTCATCAGGTTTAATGTAGACAGCAAAATATTAATGAAAGCCATTTGTCTAATTTCTCTGAATTAATTGTGGCCAAAACATTGTTTTCAATATGGCAAAGAAACAGAACAGTTATCATTCTTTCTGTTTTTGGGGTTTTTTTATAGTAATCTGTATTTCTGCCTCACATTTGTACTCACAAAATGTAAATATGTTCAGGCAAGCAAGTAAAATAAAGCTAAACTGAAGAGGAGGCAAATTTGACAGGTTCTTGGATATGTTGGATATGTGTTGTCTGCATTGTCTTTTTCAATAAGCAACATGGCTCAGTGAGAATAAAGTTCTAAGTGCTGTCCTTATAATTTTCTGGTTTTCCAGTGGCCACTCACGCCTCATAAGAAATTCAGGCTGCAATTCCCTTCTGGTTAAGTGAAAGTGAAGTTGGTAATTGATTTCAGGAGAAGGTCAGTCAGGTGTCACTAGAGTGTCACCTAACAGAAGCACAAGACCGTGGGACACATTTGGGTTTTCAAAACATCCTCCACATCACTATATCTGGAAATTTTATGGTTTTAGTTTTCAAAGCATGCAATTTTTTTTTCTGTATCTTTTTCAATTTGAATGCTTGGTGGGAACAAATGACTCCCCACTATAATAAACAAAATCACCTTATATTTTTGTCTAGAAGATCAGGAAATTTGTTTTCCTTGTTGCTTCAGTTTCAAAGCCTAGACCAACATTTGGAAATGTTTGGATGGCACTGCTTGGTTGTCAATCTAAACCCATAATGGATTCACCTGTTTCCCATACAGGTGCCTGAAGGAGAATTCTGGCTTTTCTCCACAAATTCTACACAATGAAATCTCTATTTCCTCCTGTATATCTAATCACACTTGGTGTATCTCAATTATCCATATTAAAACATCTCCCTCTTGGAGTTTCTAATGAAGTTAAGAATCTCATTAACTGCACTTTTGTTCCAAATAAAATGTGGTAGGGATGAATTCCAGTACCTAGTCTATGCCTGTTTCTCAATATAAGGGTTGATTTATCATTCTAATCCCTGTCATTACTGCTTGCTACTGTTCACAATGCTCCTTTAATAGTCTTATTCATGTGCTCTCCTTGTCCCTGTGGCTGGGGGAGATACAGACCCTGGATCTTTTGCTTAATCCCTGCTCCTCTAAGCACAGTTGTAATCACTTCCTCTATAAAATGCTGACCTTTATCCGGATCACTTCAGGAACCCCACTGAGGCAAAAAGCTTCTTGAGACTGTTGGGTTTGTTTCCTCCCCCTGCTGCTGCTGCATGTTGTTGTGTAGAAAATGCATAAAATCACCGTGAAAAGGAATCACAATCTTCCAAGGAGTTTCATTACCCCAGAGTGATTTAGGGGGGCTAATATTTATAATTTAAATAGAATCACACCCACAGTCTGACAATCCACTGCTGCAGAAAAGACTGGGCTTGATTCTCACCCTTCCTATGCATGTCTTGGAAAACTTTTGATTCATTTCCTAATCTGTTTCTGTACCCTTCAATATTGCTGTTTCCTTATCCTTGAGAATATTTTTCTGATTTTCATGTGTTTAGCAATTCTGCTGTAGCCAAAGTGCAATCAGTGCCACTGGTGTTGGCAGCTAATCAGACCAGATATGAGAAGGTTGTATGATTTTGGCATTTTTAAGGCTGAAGGTGGAAGACCCTGACATACAAGTTCCCTTCTGTTGCATTCTCCTAAAACCTGTGTACCAAAGTTTGGCAACAATATTTGCTAGAAATGCCTGCTGCGAGGACTTTTGGCAAGGAGAAAATTTGTGTGAGCTCGAGGCACTGCTCTAACACTGTTCTTAGCCAGGAGCAGGAGTTAAACAATGGAGAAGCTTGCTGAAAACAACCCTAATAATGTAGAAGAATTTCATGGATTAATTTGATCGGTCTTTCATAATTATGTGTTTCATGAGCAGGGTGGTCTTTCAGCTATTTCTTAAATACAATTTGAATTTGCCTTCTTCCCAATATAGTGCCCTTTCAGAGCGAGGGAAATGGAAGGGTTACCAATAACAACTCTGTTGTTGCTCCTCTATTTTCTTCAATTCCCTGCACTCCTGTCTTTCAGCACCAGCACCCAGCATCTCCTGGCATTATGTGGCTGAATGTTCAGTAGGCTGTGCAGTCCCAGCTGTCAGAGAGAGCTCAGAGCAGCCCAGGTAGAGGAGATTCAGTTGTTTCAGGTGCTAATTCTTGACAGATGAGATCTGTGTCTCAGCTGCACTAAAGAACTGACAAGTCTCTTCTGATGGCTCCAGCTCCACTCAACCTCGAGTACTAAAGACATTGCATCAAAAACTTCCTCAGGGAAATACATTCATAACAGCAAGGTCTCTTTTAAGAAGCAGTATTAAGCATTTTGATATTAAATTGTCTTTGTTTCAGTGGGTGTTAATTCGTTCCATTAATTGTGGCATTCACCTTCAGATTCCTGTCAATTCAAATGAAGATTTTTTTTTTCAGATTTGAAAACATCAAATGCTGTATTCCTATCTAGATTCCTGCTATTGACTATCCACTAATCAGTATTTGATGAATGGGTGGGCTTTGTTAGGATATAGCTTTTGACAAAAAATACTTATCTGTGCATGCAAATAACTTACTCATTTAAACATAATTTCAATATATTATTAGTTTACAACTTTTTAAAAAATAGTAGGAGAATGACATATAAAAATAGTAGAAGAATGAAATAACAGCTCTGTTATTTTTTGTTTTATCTTCAAATTCTTTTACTTCATACTTTATAAATATTAAAAAGGTAGAATAATTTTTCTAAACTTTTGGGAAATTTTTCTACCTTCATTAACTGGGTGCTTATGGTCATGTTTAAATTTTTATTCTTCTGGGTTTTTTCTTTTTAGTATATAAAAAAGTGGTGGTTCTTTTTTTACTGCCCCAACCTGGAGTGGGAGAATGTGATTCAAGTGAGGAGAGTATAAATAGAATATAAAGATTAAAAGCAATGCTGTAAAAGGGAAAATATGCTTTTGCTGTGTCTCAGCTGGCCATGTGGGCAATGCAATCATGGCAAAATTATTATTATTAAAATGAGCAGTGACCTCAAGTCAGGTAAGGAACCTGGGGACAGGTGAAGGAACGTATGTGAGAGTTTCAGATGTGGCTTTTGCCTGTGTGGTTGGTTTTCTTCCCCACCCTGCCATATCAGGTAAAACAGGCTGGCAAAGGGGCGTGGTTTGAGCACCCAAAGAAATTAAATATTTAAGTTCCTTGTCCAAGTGGGTGAGTGTTATACAGGTTGCAGAGACCTTAAGCAGAAATAAATTGCAGCTCGGTAAGGGTTTTTTATTTTGCTTCATTTTTCCATTTTGTTTTTAGGATTTGTTAGTTAGCACACAGGTGCTTTTCATTGGTTCTTAGCACAAGTTAGCCGAGTTATTGGACAACAGGACTTTGGGCTCTCTAGCTTGAAAAAACCCCACAGTCCCATCTTTGGTAGATTGTTTACATCTATTTTACAAAATTACTGCTTAGAATAACAGGGTAAGTCCATCCTCCAAACACTCAGTCCTATCCAGTGTTTTCTGACTTCCTTTGCAGTGTGATTTATAATGCTTAGCTCTGAAATTCAAAGAGATTGCTGCAGAAAGTGAGGACTATCAAAATCCCAGGTGAATATCTAGCCCATGAACAGCAATGGGCTTTAAGTGATGTTGATTTTTTGTTTTAGTTTCTTTTGGCTTTCTTTTTTTTTTTTTTTGCAAGTTACAAGTGTAGCATTCTTGTCAGAAATTATCATGTCAGTACAACTTCTTATCCTGTTATCCTGAAGATTTTGGTTTAATATTTATGTCCTGTGGCCATTCAAGCAAAGAACAGAGATTTTCTGAGGGAAAATATAAGACAGCAGCATGGACAGCTGTGGTTTCCCCCAGAGCTTTTTGTTACATTATATTCACATATTGAATATGATTGCCAAATTAGCCCTGAAGTCAGCGAGCTCCTGTGTAGGTGTGTGGTGGCAGCCCTGAGTGTGACATGAAGACACCAAAAGGATTTGGGAGCAAGAGGAAATTTGTAAAAAAAAGCCTTAGAGCACTCTGCTCTTGCTGTGACACTTCTTTGAGTTGTATATTCTGACAGTACATGTGAAAAAAAATGAAACTGAAGAAGGATACTCCATGTACTGAAGTTCTTAGAAGTGAGCATGGTTTATTGTTTTTCATGGGACTAATGTATTGGAGAAAAGATCCTCATCTTGTGCAGGGATGTAAATGGGGAATTATGGCAACACTGGTAAACTTCATGTTTATCCACGTGTTTTATCCAACATCAAATATTGAGTCTGGTTGGTTTGTTTAAATTGTGTTAACAGCACACTTAAAAATAAATTAATGAACAAACCCCACAAAATGACAACGAAAAATGCATCTTTTGTTTTATCTTCTAAGTTGTGCATTAAATAAGAAATATTTTGCTGCAAATTTTTAGAATGTTGACCCAGTGATGGCAGCTGACAGCTTCTGGTGTAGATGGAGCCTGTCCTGGCTGAGCCAGCCCACTTTCCTAATTAGAAATTGTTTTGAAGAATGTGGTTGTTAAATACACTATCAGTGTAAAAATTGCTGGACACCTATTGGCTAAAGGGTTGTATGGGCTTTTGGAGAACTTTTAATTTCTTTTTAATAAAAGTCTCTTAAATATTAGAAAAAAAAGTAAATATTGTTGGCAAACTTCTGGGAGTCTGTGCTTTCTCTTGTAAGTGCTTGTCAGAAACACAGGGTTGGCTTTTTTTTTTTTTTTAAGACAGAAGGAAATAAAATGACAACATCCTGAATAATGCATTAGAATGACAAGACCCAATAGAATCAGTAAAATTACAGTAGATGTAAATTCATGGTTTTCACATTGCTTTCTAGAGTTAAAGTAAATGGCATAGTTAGAAATTCTTTCTGTCAAAAAAATAACCAACAAACCCAAAAAGGAAAACAAACTTAACATCCAGTTAATTGTTCTCAGTAGCTGAGTGGGGAAACAAGTTATCATCCTGTAATTAAATCAGTGAGGCATGGAATAATTAAAGAAATAATTTTGATAGCTAGAAGGGTAGGACAAGGTTAATTCACAGGTAATATGGAGCAGGAAAAGTTTCGTATCTGCAACTCAGTAGATTATTATCATTTCTTAACATCCAAGTAAAATTTGGAGTATCCTCAGTAGCTCTGACAAAATCTTTTTTATTCAAATGTAACTCTAATATTGTACTTAATGGTTTTGATGTAAGCTTAAAAAATGTCGTAGGAACAATTCTTACAAATCCTCTTCCTTACTTCTTTTGTCACATCACTACACCCACAGAGGTAATTTAAGAGTATTTCTTTTCATGCTAGGATTTAAATAAAGGAGTGAGGAAAACAATCTAAAGATGTTTCTATGGAAAAAGAAAGAAAGAAAAAACCTCAAAGTGACTCCTCTGTTTCTGGTATGAGCTGGAGCATTCCCAAGGCTGGCCTGAATTTTTACGGTTTATGACATTTCCTGTTTCTTAATATCCCAAATGCAATTTCTGTGTCTTTGGCAGAGCTTTTCACAGCAGGATGGTACAATTGTTGTGGAGCTGGCTGCAGAGGGAATTTCTTATCCCATGGAAGTCTTTCAAGGCAGTTTTTTCCCACTGCCCTCAGGCGTGGTCTGACCAAACCAAGCCAGGACAGGAACATTCCAAAGTGGCATTGCCAAAGCAAACATTACAGAAGTAGCCAGCTATTCTTTCTTTTTCATGTGAGAATTAAAACCCAGAAATAATTCAGAAATAATAACAGAAATAATAATTTGGACAATTCATTCAGTTGGTTTTCTTTAGTAAAGCAGGTGCTGGCAGGTGTAGCAATGCTTGTACCTTGCAGTTTTGCTCCTTAGTTTGGTGATGGAAAAACTCTAGCACAAATCCAGAAGCCTTACCTTGAAGAAAATGGGAAACAAACAGGGTTTTTTTGAGTCAAATTTATTTCCTTTTTCCTTTATCCATCATTTTCTGATAGTCAGAGAGAAAAAAAATTAGCAAGAAAAACAAGAAATTGAAGATCCACTTATATATATTAATATGGGAGGGAAAGCAATTGGATTGCTCCTTTCCCATGAAGTTCAGACAGCACTGGACATTTGAAGTGCTGGGAAGGATTTATGTAAATTAAACAGATGTATACCTTGTGTAAAGCCTTAAAAGCTTTCTTGCCTCCCTCTAGAAGTTCACCATTCCATTTTTAGCTGTTTTTGTACACCTCAAAACCAAAGGGAAAAATCCTTAGGCCAAAGATCAGAACTTTTTTAGAAGAATAAAAATTATGTAAAAAAAAAATAGGTGAACAAAAGTAGCTATAAAAGCTAGCAAATACACTGAGCAGCTGTTTTGGTCTGTGCTCAGTCTAGAAGCTGATTATTCAAACAGTTAATATTTTGAAATTATTTATGATTGAGTATTTGTAGAGTTCTGTGCCTGCTTTTGATAGTTATGCAGCCATGTAACGTGCCCCTCCTGGTGCATTTGGAATCAGTGCAAAACCTCCCATTTAAATTATTGGCTATATAGTTTCAAATACAGCTGAAGAGACAATGGTTTAGAAAGCTGTGAAGCTTTTGTTATTAGAAAAGGAACTGTTCCCTTGACATTTTGCAGTGACAAGCTAACTGCAGCAAAAAGAATAATACAAGTACACTTCAGACTTCAAACAGTCTTGTTCTATTTTCTTTTTTTTTCTAAAATAACTACTTCTCAAAAAAACCATAATAACTTTGTTACCTGTAGAATTGAGATCTTCATCAAACAGCTGATTTTGTGTTTGTGTGGATTAAGATAATAGAACAATTTAGATTGGAAGGGACGTCTGGAAGTAATTTAGTTTGTTCTTCTGCTTGAAGTAGGTGTTGAACATCAGTTTGGTTGTTCCCTCACTGGGTTGCCAAGGCATGGATCTGATCAAGTTTTGAGTATTTCCAGAGATGGATGTTGCACAAACTGGTAGCCCATTCCTGGGTTAAATCTCTTTGATTATCCTCATGTTGAGAGAGGTTTTCTTGTATCTGCACGACATTTCTTGTGTCCCCACTTTCTGTCTCCTTGCAGTGTAGCATCCACAAAGTCTTTAAATTTAGTTTTGGCTTTCAGTTTGAAGGCTGGAAACATTAAGGAGCATGCCACAGTCACGGGTTGGCCATTGGGCTCTTATTCTTTCTAGCAGCAGCTCTGGTAGTTTTGTTTGTTTCTTTTTTTCGCCCATTTATTGCTTCTTAGAAACCCTGAAAAAGGTTTCTCAGGAAGGATTAAGTGGTTTTTTTTCACCCTTTTCAGGCTGATGTAGCTTTAAGAGGTTTGCAAAACTCAGTTGTTCTCCTGGGTGCTTTGTAAGGTGAAAAGGATTCCTTCTCTCCTATGCTGGCCTTGCATCTTGGCAAAGAAAGCCCAGCAAAATTGCATCTTATTTTTGATAATTTTATGGGTGGGGCATTGCCAAAGGAGGGTTTCATGACTGCAGCAACACATCTAAGCACATACAGTCTCACTTTTATTCTCACTTTTTCCTTCCTCGCCTGTCATGAGCGAGGAATAGTTCTAGAAAGATTAAGATGATTATTTGACTAATACTGAAGGAAGACAAGAAATTGGCCCTTGCTGTTTAGAGTGTTAAATACAAGTGATGGTACAAAATGTTGCTGGAAGAATGTGTACTTGTGCTGGTAAACAAGGAAGAGTGCCAGCTCCCACAGCATACTGTCCTCAGGAGGCTCTCTGTCTGTAGATTGGCTTTGAATTTAACCAAAACCTGGTTTTCTCATGGGAAGGAGATAAAGCTTACATGTGAATTAAATTGATATACTTTAAAATGGTCAAAGAAGGTAGTTAAAGCTTATTTGGCACTAAATATATCCAGCCCCCTCAGCTGAGGAACTGAGGCACTGAGGCTTAGGAATTTACATTTTGTTTGAACTATAAGCCTCCATAAAATATTCCAGATTTAATTAATTTTAAAGCAGCTTGTCTTTTGGAACCTGTGAATTACTTTCAAAGACTATACCTTATGCCAGCTTTTTCCTAACTTCTGTTTTTCATGATATTTGCACTGAAGTTGCTGTCATATATCAGAAGTACTTATCTCTTCAGAATGCCATGAAATTTCCTATGAACAGCTGCTCACTATAGCTGTGCTGTTTTTTGACTGAAATTGAATACAACTTCAGTATTTTAATATAAGATTTGATTGAATTATTGAATGCTCAGTTGTATATCATGCATTTCAAGAGCACAGGTCCTCACTATATGCCTATGACCACTTCTTTAAAGGTAAATATATTTCAGGTTGCTGTAAAATGTGATGAAATTAAAATGCAAGTTGAAATAAAAATAAAAATATCTTATCTGTAATCCCATGTGGTATTGTCAGTAGAGGGACATATAACCGTGTCTTAGCAGTCATTTATCACTCATTTTCTTTTTTCTTTGAGAAATAAACTTATTTCAAAATTTTTTTCTCCCCTTTATAGAGCCAGTATTGTGCAGAAGCGCATAATTTATTTTCAAGATGAGGGCTCTCTCACCAAAAAAATTTGTGAACAAGGTAAGGTAAAGTAAAATATCTTTCTGACCTCCTCATTGCGTTTTGCATTTTTCTCTTAACACATTGTCTCAAACTAAAATTTTGAGGTCTTGGACAATTTCATCCAGGTTTAGATTTGGGATCTATCTTCCATTCAGTTACATTCTTTATTATCACATGTGCTCTATCCCATAAAGTCCTCCTTGCCTCCCCTAGATGTGCTACTTGCAATTTTTAACCTGCTCTTTATGTGATACCCATTGATTTCCAGAGCACTCTGTTATTGAATCCTGAGCTATTTCATCCTTTCTTAAACCTAAGTGTTGCACTTGGTTATTGCATCTCACTGGAGAATTCATCTACTTTGTCTGTTCAGAAATTTCGAGCCTATTGCATTTTGAGATCATCTGAGGTTTGTCCTTCTCAGATGACAACCAGAAACAAACCCCTTCTGAATCTGCAGATAGCTGAAATATTAATGCCTTGTAATTGAAAATTGTGGATTTAAATCATTCCATCCACTTATAAATATGGTACAGATATTTCAGGCTTGTCATTTAGTCTAACAGCAAACTTAAAACTAAATATAAAAAAACCCCAAACCCATGTTTAACTCAGATTTATTTCCTGGAGTGTTTATTATGGCAGCTTCACTGTTCTCACTGGTTTGGAGTTGTAGCCATTTTCAACGAGTGCTTTGGTGCTTTTTCAGACTCAGCCTCGGAAGGTGTGACTGACAAACCAATTTTAGACTGTTGTGCCTGTGGTACTGCCAAATACAGGCTGACTTTTTATGGGAACTGGTCAGAAAAAACACATCCCAAAGATTTTCCACGTGAGTATCACTCTTTTTGCTTGTACCACAGTGGGGCCCTGAGAGGATGGCTGGAGCTGTTTGTGTGACACAGCATCACCTATTTACAGCTCAGCAGTGTAAATTATGATATATAGGGAATCCTGCTGGCACTCAGCATTGAAAATCAATGGCTCTTTCTGCACTATACATTACCAGTACATTCTATTGATTTGCCTGACATTTGGAGCTAAGACTTGTGTGAAGTTATATTTGCAAGATATCTTTGTGGGGAGAAAGGTTCCTTTCTTTTTTTCCATTTGAAAGCTTATAATGGCTTATGATGTAGAGGTAAGAAACAAGATTTTAAGAAAAAGACCCCAAAGGACAGGCAACACACTAATATTTTGATTTTTCAGCCATGCCAATCTACCTAGTTTGTTTCACTGCAAAGTATTTTTTAATTATTTCAGTCAGATTTGGTGAGTTTTGAATCCTGCTGTCCAAGGATGCTAATTGTGTGTGTGTGTGTGTGTATAAATATATATATATATAATTATTATAGATTCTATTATATTATTATGTAAGGATATTATTTCTATCTATCATCTATGTATCTAATCTATCTATCTATCTATCTATCTATCTAATCTATCTATCAATACTCTGTCTTCTTTGTCTTTGTTGGTTGAAAACCCAGATAAAAAACACCTCCTGAACTTGGCCTGTCTGGGTTTTTAAATGTCTGAACTACAGAATCAGTATTTTTGTTGCAAGTTTGCTTTCTGCAGTGACCCAAGTATCTGTAAAAAGCTGAAGTTACAAAATTGCATATTATCTATTTGGTCTTTCCTTACCAACTCCACAGTCTATGGGGAAAAAAAGACCAGGAAAGTATTTAAAAATATGAGTCATATTTACAGGTCTTTAAACTCTGTTATGTTTTCTGTTTATTATAGAGGCTTTTTTATGTTGATCAAAAAATATTATTGTCACAGCATCAGAATATCCTCATACAGCTCAAATATGGTTTACATCAGCTCAAATTTTAACAGCCTAAGCCACGTTGCTTGTGTTGAGTTTGAAGCACAGCCTTGTTCAAATATTATTGGTCAGCATAATACGGGGGAGATAAAATAAGCAAAGCCAATAATTGCAGGAATGCTCTTTTAGGCTATTGGATGATTTAAATATCTGCTGAGTGTGAACTTTGTGGGCACTATTTGGATTCAGCTGGTGGTTAGAAATAGGCCATGAGAGAAGGACTGAAAGCTATGAAGTTACTGTGGCTTGGTGATGTAATACTGGGGATAAATGGCCTTTTCTTTTACATCCAAGTTGGTGAACTCATGAAAAGTATGGCTGCATGATGGAAAATAAGCAAGTTCCAACAGTTTGCCTGCTATCTCTCTCCAGTTACAAAATGGTGAATTAAATCAATATTTTACTTAAACTGGAAAAGTGAAAAAAATAACCATTTGGTACTTACATGATTAATCACAGCAATAACAGCCGATAAGATTTTGCATTAAAATTTCTGAAAGTTGAGGGAAAGATCTCATCCAAATAAAGTGATGTTTAAAATGAAATGTAGTCATTGGCATTATTCTTAAAAATGTTGAGCTTGTGCAGTAATTACATTAAAATAAAATGGTATTCATTGTGAATGTGGTAAATCACAAATTATTTGCCAAGCCACCACAAAAAAAAAATTTGCTGTATTCTTGTACCACCAGTAAGGTTGGAATAAAAAGCAGATAACTTTTCATTTCACATATTTTCTTTATCTTCTAAATTGCTTTAAAAACACTAAAGAGCATGCATTTGTGCAAAGCATTTATTTTCTCTGTTTATCACTCATTTTTGACAACAGAAATCCATATGCTCGTCGTCATAATACGATATGAGCACATCTTTGAAATGTGCCAGAGGGTAGATTCTCAGGTTGTGATGGCACCTTGATTTTCCTGCAAAAATACACATATGAGTGTCTTGAGAAACTGCTCAAAACTACAAGAATGAAGTGAAATAAACAGCACTGGAAAGCTGTCAGTGTTCTGCTTGCTGTCTTAAGACCTGGAGAGCGACATTGGATGCAAAACAGCTCTGGCCTCGTGCTGCTCAGGTTGTGCCATGCAGAGGAGTTTTTTGATGCTTAGAGATAAAAGCTTAGGAAATATCAAGCTGTCTCTTTGTTCTCACAAGAGAGAGATGGTTCGAGGTGAGGAGTGAAACATTTGCAAATGCAGCAGAGTTTGGTGAAAAGTTTAGGGTGGGCTTGGCAGGACTTTGAGCTGCTCATTGGGCAGGGGAGCTGCCAGGAGCTTTCTCTGCAGAGTCAGTATCTTAGGAAGGGCTGTTTGGTGGAACGGGCTGTGCCCTGGTTGCAAAGGCATCAGATGTTCCTGTCCTGGTCAGGAAAAAGAGGGACAGAGGCTTTGGAGCACAGGGAGCAATCCCTTCTCCTTTTGACTGAAGACTTACAGGCACCCAGATTCCTCTCTGTGGTGACACATTTTTGTTCTGCAGGGACTATTCTCCCTCAAAAAGCGTTGATGCTATGATGCCTTAAGGAGCTGGAACAGATTTAAGAGGAATAAAGTGGATTATTGAAGAGCCTTCAAAGGCCACACCCTGGCAGTGCCCAGATGGCTCCAAGATGGAAGCCAAAGAGGACTTGGTCAGGAGATCTCACATTTTTATAAGTTTTAGTCCGTTTGCATATTGGAGCTAATTGTCCAACCATAGGTTCAGCCCATGCAGTCCCATCCTGCTGGTTTTTCTCTCTCCAGCCCACATTGTTTGTGCTCCTGGGGCTGAGATTTGGATCATTTGTCCTTGGTGCCCAGCTGGAGCAGGAATTGTTTTGTGTCCCTGCTCTGTGCAGAGAGATCAGCATCCCCTCATGGGAAGCCCAGACCCACCCACTAAAGCAGCACAGAATCTGAGAAATAGAAAAACCTAAAACCTGAGGCATCAGCTGTGTTTCAGGGCGAGCTGCTGTCCATGGCCTGTGGGACAGCCAGACCCCTGTGCCAGGAAGAGAGGATGGAGTTCCCATCACCGGGGCTGAGGGACAGCATCTCCCTGGGCTTTGGCAGGTGCCACTGTAGATTTCAGGAACAATTGCTAGATCTGAGACCAAGAAACCAGCTCCTGACATTGCAGGCTCTTCAGCTGTGGTAGAGGGAAGGTTTAGTTTTGGTTTTTTCCACACATAGGTCTCAATTAGTTGACTCTGAAAACACCAGGAATGCTTCATTTAGAGTTCTGTAAGTGTATTTCAGTCCAAGTTTAGGACTAGGGAAGCTATGAAGGCTGTGTTTGCTGCTCTGCTAGGCCATCTCCCTCATCTATCTATTCTGCTTCCTACATTTTTCTATCTTTTTTCCCCTGCTGTTGGTGTTCATTTTTTATTTCTAATCTATTTTCTACTCCCCATGATTAGGTTCTTGCATCTGACTTTATACAATTCTCTGCACTGTCCTTTTCAATTTCATTGTTCCACCTCTCACATCTTAAATTTGCATTCCTTTTATTTACTTCATTATTCATTTTTCATTCATTTATTCAGTTTGCAGCTGTTTTTACTGCTGCTCTCTACCTTTTGCATTGGGAAGAAAAGCGTTAAATATTGTCTCACTCCATCATTCTGACTCCCTCATCTCCTGCAGTCTTTGCCTTGTTACCAGACTGTCTGCTTATGTTAGCAGTTCATTTTCTCACCCTTTTTCTTTAAGCCCATATATCTGCAGAAGGTTACTTGACACTTAAGTGAATTCATTTTTATTTCCAGGACTGTGGGACTTCTGTGACTCCTTATTTCTGCTCAATTCTCTTTTCAGTTCCATCATACTTTCCTAACATCTTTTTCTTTATACTTTTGTTTTTTTTTTTTTTTCCAACAAGATAAGAAACAAGAACGGGAATCTTTTTGCTTAGCTCTACAGCTCTTACATTATGAGAAATCTGAGCAAGAAAACTCAGTGGATATAGAAGTGAATACAGAAAAACTTACTTCTTCACTGACTTCAGTAAGGAAAAAACTTCCTTTTAAAACTGAGGGTGACCACTGAAGTCTTCCCTTGCAGGTTTCCTTCTCAAAAAATATTTGACTTAGAAAGTTTTAATTGAAAGTTGCTTAAATTTCCTGAAGTGAGATCTTTGGTGAGGAAAAACTATTCTAAGCCTATTTGTTTTGAGTGGCTCGATTCCTGTCAGTCACTGTCTTTTTCTCACTACTCTGAAGATGTGTATGGGTGTAGTGAGAAGTGGCAGCATGCAAAAGCCTCAGGAGTGGGGACTTAACAACTTTATTAAAGTCAGGAATTAGGATTTCAGGCTGTCTTGATGGTTGATTTATTTTATTTTGGTTTTTCCTCTGGCAAGGACGCACCAACCACTGGTCTGCCATCATTGGTAGCTCTCACTCCAAGAACTACATCCTGTGGGAGTATGGAGGATATGCCAGCGAAGGGGTCAAGCAAGTTGCAGAGCTGGGGTCCCCAGTGAAGATGGAAGAAGAAATTCGACAGCAGGTAGGTGCATTTTGGTGCTTACTTTAAAAAAAGGATCCTCACCTGGCCTCAGAACAATTTGTCATTGGCAATGCCTGGGAATGTAATTTTGCTGGATAATTCTCAGTTCAGTGGAGAAGGAATTCTGTGTGTCTTTCTTGATTCATTCTTACCCCGGCAAGAGCTTTTGTCTAGGAAAGGACAAATAAGTTGCAGCGTTCTGGACTTAGAAAAATCTCTGTGCCATGTAAAGCAGAAATCAGAGGCAGCAAAGTGAAAATCACCTTTTTAGGCTTAATTATGAAGACGCTTTTTTAAAAGAAAACTTTGAAGACAGCAAGCAATACCCCTGCCTTAAAATAGTGAATGATTCTTTATCATTTAGATTCGCTTTGCAGAGTGCAACATTTCCCTTCTTGATGAATCACCTCATTTTGTGTTATACAAATACCTAAAGTGCTGTGTTTCCCTGTTCATTATTATTTATGTGGCACAAGCATTCTTTCCTTAATGATCCCTTTTACAAAGGAAATAATCTATTCCTTAATGCTGAACATGTGTATGAAACCCTCTGTACCTTTCTTCGCTTTTTCTACATTTGTGGGGATCTTTCCTGTATTTGACACTTCTGAAGATGAAGCCAGCAAAAATAAAAGCAGAGTTCAGGATGATATTGTGGATTAATCATTCTCCATTTTGGCAACTGCTGCATGTTCAAAATACAGTATTTTGAGACCTCCAAGGTAGGTTGTATACAGGGTTACACTGAGAGATATAAAAAAATTCAATTATATTTATATAAACAGCATAAAACAACCTCAAAGATTGTTTTGAAAAAAGTTGTATAGCAAAAGGCTTTGTGTGCTAAATTTAATTTGCTTTGTTATGATGCTTAAGTGTATATAATCATGGTACAAGAACATCTGGTATATTTGACAAGAAACTCCCAAAGCCAAGAAAAAGAAAATAAAGCTAGCTTATAACTTAATATATAAAAGGGATAGAAAAGGAATATAAAGGGGAAAAAAACAATATCAATATGGGATGAAATGTGATCGTGGATACATTGCCTCTTTAAGCCATAATAAACCTTGGTACACCTGGAAATTGAAAGTAGGCCTTGATCTTATGCAGAAAAGTGGTTGGATTTTATCCCACCAATATAATATAAATCCAGATGGATTAAAATTGTAGCAGAGTATTATGTATGCCTCATGGAACTTATAATTTTTGCTACTTACTTGGGAAATCAATATTTTCTGGTAGTAGGCCCACGTGGAATGAAGAAAATCAACAATTTTGTATTGAAGAAGATAATTTCTGTTTCAGTCTTGCTGAATACTTTATAAATAGGGGTTTGGCACATCTGAATTGGAACTATACAAAGATTGGGTCTTGTCCTGAAGCAGCAGGAGCAAGAGGAAGGTGTTGGGTGAGAAGCAAGCAGAGGTGCACTTGGAAAAGGTCACACTGGGGTGTGGGAGAAGGGCAGAGAATTTGAAGGGAATATGGAAAAGAAAATTAAAATCATGCCTCTGCTTGCCAACTCTGGCTTCTTTGTCATTATGTGCCATATATTTACAAAGAGGGGATGAATTTACACACTGGATTCAAATCAGAGGAGATTGTAATTTTTAGAGTACATCAAATAGATAAATGGCTATAATTTCTGGGGCTGCTGACACTGAACATGAAATTAGTGAACATCACAGTTAATTCCAACACTGGATGTCTGATTGGGCCAGCCCTGCAGAAATTCTCCTGGTTCTCCTGAGTCAGTTTATCCAAGTAATCAGCTGTATTCTACCTGGATCTTACCTAGAACAGTGCAGCACGTCATCAAGTGCCATAACATTTTTGTTGAGTTTATTTGATTATTTTTTTCTTTTTAACATGTGCTTAAGCTGCACTAAAATTTTTGAGAGATTTTGAGGTAAAATTCTGCAACCAAATCAGCAGAGCAATGCCAGGAGCTAATTGGCTGAAATTTAAGTCCGGCTGGTATTTTTCTCTTTTTTTTTTTTAATTGCACTTTGTCCCTTGCAATATCCCCACCTGCCTTGAAATTTGATAATATTGTTTCCTGCCCCACATGTTGCAATCTACCTCTGGATCTATTTGCTCTTTTATTATTTCTTATTCTACCTTTCTTTCCACTTTCTGCTGTCCTACCAGCCTTGAGTTGACGGGAGGATGCAATTCATTAAAATCACTCTCCAAGCAGCCTTGATGTTTTTGAAAACACAGGAAAGGCAATTTTTGTTTAATTCTGGTGCCTGAACTCAGAGCTCACTCACTGCAGTTGATGCACTCCTTCCAGGGCCACACTTGGATTTGGGAATCTGCTGTGTGTCTGCTGAGTTTTGTAGGCAGTTTCTTAGGTGAGCACATAGACACATATTTTGTGGGAATCAGAAAAGCAGAAACTTCCACAAACACGAAAATATCTGCTCTTCCTCAGAAGATATTTAAATTGTTGTAAAAACACAATACACCACCATTAAGCAGAAAAATCATAAATGTTTCTATAGTTATAAATAAGAATGTGCCTTAAGTAAGTAAGAAAGTGTATTAGGTAAGACAGTAAGGAGTTTATAATGTTGGGGTGTCGTGGTATAGAATAAGCTGAGTTTAGAAGTTATAATAAAAACATATATATAGATGTGAGACAGAAACCCATTAGATAAAAGTAGCCACAGTAAAGGAAAAGTAAGTAAAAGTGGTAAGTTAGAAAAGCAAAATAAACCCTGTGACAACTGTCTATTAGTTAAAAAAGTTATGTATTGTCTTGTAACAAAGAAACCTGTAACTACTAAAGCTATGACCAATAGATTACTCCTTTAAAATCTCACAGCCTCTGAAATTAATGTTATCTAAACAAGAAATCATTCTTAACCCAAAAATAGTCCCATCCCTTCTTCTCTAACAACAACGATAATATTTACATAAGCAACATCTGTCACTGACATTACCCGAGGTTTTATTAAAGGAAAAAAAAATTCTAATTATTTTTGTGTTTTATTACTAAAAGATTACAGTGTATCAAACAAACAAACAAAAGGTCTTTCTTTCCAGGAGATTTGTTAAGAAGTGTCTTAATCATTATGTGTCATTAAATAAGAGATCCTCGAGTGTGATCATTTTGTTCCCTGTATGACAGAATGCTGCAGCAGCAGCAGCAGATTTTCCTGCTGCCTGCCACCTTGGGCTGCTCTGGTTTGTAAAGAGTCAGTGGGGTTTTTCCATGGATGGTCCTGGGCACTGGAAATTTGCTCTGCAGTTTGTTTATCTGGGAGAACTTCAAGGAACTCATCAGGAACCTTTTTGATAAACTGTTGCTGGCAGCCTGGAAGGAAAGGCAGGGCACACAAGAGTTTTACTAAAACAATCTGTCAAGTGGTTGATGTGTACAATGGGATAATTCAAGCGTTAGGCTTCAGGGGTTATAAATGAACAAACAAAGGCTGGAAGAGGAATTATGTGAGGGGGAGAATGTGCACTGACCTCACAAACCTCTGAGATATATTCACACTTACACTTTGTTTTGAGAAATTCTGGTTTCTCCTGAACCCTTTATTTGATAAACTGGCTTGTAGGAAATGAATGCAGAATTTGAAAGGGAAATTCTGCATTTAAATTGGGAATGCTCTGTTCAAGCAAATGAACAAACAAACAAGATGGTTAACACATGAATCAGAAGGAGTAAAGTGTAATTCTAAATCTCATATCCTAGGCTGCTGGAAAAAAGACTAAGATAGAAACATTGTCTTAAATATCTCACCTTAAGAGAAATAATTTAGTTTTGCCTGATTATTTCTGAATAAATATTCAGTCATTTTGCCACCAATTCTTTTTTTAACCAAGTATAACTCTGCAGCTTGCCTCTTTCTCCAGAAAATGCAGTGTGCACTCTCTGTTCCCTGTGGACCCACAGGTGACATTCTTGCAGGTTTGGTTTAATGCCCTCTGAAATGTCAGTCAGTGGGATGACTTTTTAGATTGTCTTCAGCATCCTCAGATGAAAGCTGAGTGTGCCTCCAGACCTTTCAGAACAGCAAGTTCTGTCTTCCAGGAAGGTGCTTGTAAAGTTTTAGACACAGGATAATTTAAATTGTGTATGTGAATTGGAGGTGAAACCTGAAACAGCAAAAAAAAAAATCCATAGGAAAGAAATGCAATTGTTATGATTCCATGCGAGCATTTATCTTTACAAAATACTCCTGATTTGGATTTTTTAATTTAAAAAAGAAAGAAGAGTAAAAATTAAAGTAAATTTGTCCCTGGGTTCATCTTGATTGATTGATTGATTTTTTTAAAAGTAATTTCAGAATTTCAGTTGAATAGTTATCATTTTATGGCCTGTTTGTAAGGCAGTGCTGTATTCTTTCACAGAAGAATGGGGTCATTAGATTTTCCTGGCTGAAGCTGGTAAATCAGCTGAATTACAAGGAGGAACTTACAGGATATTGATCACTTTTTTATTATAGCACTGGGCAAATTATTGTGTTTACTGAAACAAGCTCAAAAGTTTGCTTTTTGAATCAGCTGTTATCGTGTGCTTAGGGAGGTTAAAATCAGCCAGCCTGGGAGGTTCAACTCAGGTGACTTGTGCTTGACAGAAGAGCTGAAAATTCTCCCTCAGAGGCCAGAAAACCCCTGACAATTCCTGGGAATTAGGCTGGGAATTGCACTGGGAAAACTGATTTTTGTTGAAATAGTTCAGTCTGTGTTTGGTTTAAAGGAACTAAAAAATCAGTGACAACATGGTGGCTTGGAGGAGGACACTGAAACCTGTGATGAGAACACGTCCTTCTCCTTGAGGAGGACATTGAAATGTGTGAAGGGAACATGTCCTCCTTGAGGAGAACAGTGAAATGTGAAGGTAATATGTCCTTCTCCTTGAGGAGACCACTGAAACATGTGAAGGGATTTAGATTATTTTGCCACGCACTAAAGCTGATATTCCTGCTGCTGTTGTTACTCACAGGAACCAGAAGGAATTGGCCACCTGGGATGTTCCACCTTGGCCTGTCCAAGCCTTTTATCCCCACAGAGCCCCTTTTCCCCTCAGTCCTCAGGGAGGGTATGTTTGTTCCCATCCACATTTCAGAGGCACCACCCTGTTGAAAAGAGAGGAAAATTATTGTGGCCATAAAGGCTGCTGTGAAAAGCATGGCTGCTGCTCTTCCCAAAGCCCTTCAGGTCTCTGTGTAAAGCCCACAGAAGCTGTCAGTGCTTTTGGACTGGTGCAGCAGTGAAGTAGCAGAACTCTGTCCCAGCATGCTTTCCACTTTACTTACAGCCTGACAGCATGGTTTTAATGAGGTATTTATTCTAATTCTGGACAGATCAAGCTGCTCGGTCGTAAATTGGCTTCTAGGCTTCTGTTTGCTCAGTTAGACTCCTCTGCACTCTGTGCATTCACCTCTGCTGTGAATTATGGTCCTTTTTAATGCCTTTTGAAAAGGCTAGGTGGTAGATTTATCATGCTTTCCTTTTAGAATATGGACCTTATACAATGATTCAAAATCTCTGGCATTTTGGTAATTAGAAATTTTGAAACCCTTGTATACTGTGCTAAATTTCATAAAGTATTTCTGCCAGAAATAAATAGTTGTCTACTTATGTCATAAAGAGAAGCTTTATGTGCCAATAAATAACTCATACAACAGGGCTCAGAACACCTTTTCCAGGGGGGCTTCCATCTTTTAATAAACTTCTGTTGGAAGCTGTAATTAGAATGATTCAGCTGGTGTTGTTTTCTTTAAAAAACAACAACAACAACAACAACAAAAATATTCATCCCAACTCCATTCTTTTTTAGTATCTCATGATAATAGAGATTTATTTCCCTAATAAGTAATGAACTGATGCTGCATTTTGTGCCACAAAACAACTTTTGCTACTCAAAAAACCATTGCAGATAATGACTCATTCACAAAATTAGGTTCTGAAAAACCATTTTTAAGTGGTGTATTATTTTCTGGGCCAAAACATGAACGATTCAACACACTTTTACTAGTTCAGCCAATAAAAACTGAATAGAAAAATTAGTGCTTGAGTCCTCTGAATATATCATTGTGCTATGGATAAACTCTCAGCGATTAGGGCACAGTCCTTGTGCCTCACTTGCTCCATGTGTGGTTCTCCTGCCTATGGGGTTGTGAGAGCTGGCAGATGTTGAACACACTTTGTACAAAATGTCTTTTATATTCTTGTTGTCCTCTCCCTGGTTTGGAACACCAGGCAAAATATAATTTTAAACTTTTATTTAGCCTTTGGTCAAAATTTTAGCAAAATAGTGGCTTAGTTAATAATGCCTTTTTTTCTTCATTTCTTCCTGCCTTCCCTCACCCCTTACCAGCTGAGGGCTTTCTTTCTGATAATAAACAGGGAGAGATAATATTTGGAAAACTAAGCCTTTTTTTTTTTTTTTTCTTTAATTTTCTATGCCTTTAACAGCCATTGCTATTTGATTAATCAATAAGGCACCTTGATTTTTAAAACTCCACCTTGTGAGCTCTCATCTTGCTTAATGAATTCCAGAGGTTTCACACCTCTAACTTTTATGGGTGCCTTTGAGTTTTTGCCCTCTGAATAATTACCCAGTAATTGATATTGAATGATTTGCATAACCAAACAATGAGTTACGGTGTTAAGTTAGCTCAACATTTAATTTCTCCTTCATTTTTACCTCAATTTGCCTTGCTGCTTACTTTCTTCTAATCATCACAGACCCTCCACTTCTGATAAAACAAGGAGAAACACACCTTTTCAGTAAAATCCAGTAATCAGGTTCTCTTTGAATTAAAGATCTTTAATTTTTTGGTTTTTTTTTTGCAAAAATCAGACCCTTTAAGAATAAAAAAAAAAAGTAGGCTTTACTCAAAGACCCATCTTCTCAGTGAATTCTGATACTAAATTATGTGGAAATGGAGCCTATCAAAATTCCAACCCTTTTTTCAGTCTCTGCAAGAGCTAAGTGTCCACCAAAGCTTGTGAATATTTTCTCTGGCTCTTTGATATTTGTCTGGATTGCAGCAAAGCAATGCTAGGTGGGGGAACACTTGCTTCTGGTAGATCCATCCCTTTGGGTGGCATGCAATAATTTTAGTTCTTCAGTACACAGATGTAAAAGTCACAAGGAAATGACACTTGTTTGGGACAATATGATGGGATTGCTGGGCATGATTTGCTGATTTTAATATTTTAAAATATCTTGCCTTTTCATTTCTTGCAGTTAGATCTAATCGTGCTGTTCTGCTGCCACAAAATTATTACCTGTAGTAGATTCATCCAGTAGAAAGATGTGACAAAATGATTTTCAAATTATTTTCCTTCAGTCTATCACTGCAGTATTTTTAAAACATGAGAATCTCAGATGATTCCTCATGTGCTGCTGATACTGAGGGACAAACTCCACCTGACAGCAGAAGTTCAGCACTCCAAAACTAGACTTTGGTTAGGGAAATTAGTTGTGTTTACTGCAGCCATTCTGGTTTGGAATAGTAGCTCTAAATCCTGACATTTGAGTGACTCTGAGGCACTCAGGAGCTGCCTTGCAGCAGCACAAGCAGAATGTTAAGTAACACAAACTGGAGAAGAGGCAACACCAACAAAATTGAGTTGTTTGTCAGGCATGCAGAGCAGATGGTTGGGCTCCTCCTTTTGTGGGAGATGCTGCCCAGACTCCTGTGGACTTCAGCAAAGTCTGCTTTTAAAGGGTCAGAGTACCACGAAAAATTAAATCAGGGACAAGTGGATTTCTCTCTGAGTACTTTCCTCTGCAGTGGCTGTAATTAAAATGCAGTGGCTGAGGAGCTGGGGGCATTCAGCTGCCTGTTAAGGAGATGCTGCAAAGGCTGAGCAAGGGTCTGAACCCTCATTAGCAGCATTTGTCAGGAACCACAGGATCTTCCTTGTTTTCTCTCTTGCTGCATGGTAAATATTGTTCAAAGGAACAGCATGCAATAACAGCTGAGGCTGAAGAGTCCTACAGTTCATTTGCCTTGCAAATGCTTAATTATTCAGACAAATTTTCAACATAAATGAAAACCAAGGAAATAGCCCACAATGCAAAGACTGGCATTGTGGGATTAACTTTTTTGGGGGGTTGTTTGCTTAGGAACCTCAATTCAGAGCTCTCACTCTTTATCAAATGCTTATTTCCGCCAAAACCACAGCAGAACACATAGAAAAACACCATGCACATACATCATACATATGAACATTTCTTAACCTGTCTCCTTTTCTAAGACAACTCTTCTCAGATATCTAGATCACAGAGACTGATTTAAAATTTATTTACTGCATTTAATGTTCAGAGAGCAGAAATGTTCAGGTATTATGTTACATCTGTATTAATATGTAATGGATCAACTGGTTCAAGACACAGAATAGGAAGGATATTCATAAGTATTTAAGTGAAGTTTCAACTTTGTTTTCCTAGATTGCTTTTCTAGCTTGAATCCAAAAGGACTCTAATGTGTTGTAGTTTCTGTCAGTCGAAACCAGAAGCAGGAATACTTATTTTTAGTAGGAGGGAGGTTAATATTGTTGACTAGTCTTTAGCTCAGGAAAGAATGACCTGCTTGCAGATTGTGTGTTTCTTTGAAGTTCACCTGTCAAATGTGGAGAGAAAATAACATATGCATGAATTTAGGGACTGGAATATCTGCTGCAACCTGAAACAGCTTCAAGAGTTAACACAGAGCTGGGATGAAAATGTCTGATTGTGTAATTAATTACTGGTTACAACTCTCTAGATTCCTTCTAAGATGATGTTTCTGGATTCTCCCTCAGTCAGCTCTCTCCTTGAAACTCATCTCAGTTTATTATATTCTTGCTTCAGTCAGTGAAATCTTCAAATAAATGCCCTCACTTAGAGCATGGGGTGTATCCTGCTATTCCAGGAACATTCTGTGGGAAAAAGGCCATGCAGAAGCGGCTGGAAAGGAGACAGGGGTAGAATGGGTCCTGTGAAAGCTGTTCCTTGCACTGACACACATCACTATTTGATGCCAATATTTTAGCAAATGGCATAAAACATTGGGCTCAAAAGTAGGTACACTCATAATTAGAAATATTCAATGGAAAAATTGTGTTCAAATAAAACCGTGGAAATTTAAGGGAGCTATTAGGCTGTAGCACAACCAGGAAGTTGATGCTTTGCCTGGGTAAACACTGAGTACCTCAAATGTTTATTTTCTCTCTGAGTGAGAAGAGGCTGCCACTTTATCTGGAGTTGTCTCAGGGGTGTTTAAACACCTTAGACCTTAGCAATGCAGGAAGTCATCAAGTTTAAACAAATCAGTTTATAAACCTTAACACAATTTCTTCTGTAAAATGTTCCTCAATCCTTAGAAAGGACAAAAAATTTAGCTAAGAGACTGCATAAATTAGTCTATATACAGAAATGGAATGCATCTTAAAATTGTTATCTGTGCCATATTCCCCCTTAAGTTGGCAATACCAATTTAGATGTTGAAGATGCAATGATTCTCTCCTTTTATAACTGAATTTTTGAATACTTTCAATACTTTTAGTGCATTAAACAGCTTAAAAGTATCTTTTTAAAGAATAAGTATTAGCAGAGAGAATAGATTTTTTTTTAAATTCAATTTTTGAATTATGTTGAAATATGGAAAGGAGTTCATTAAGCATTTTTAAATTGTAGACTTAAGAACATATGGGCTCCACAATAAATGATGTTATTTTAATTCACAAGCCAGATCAATTATTGATATTTGCAGTTTTGGGGGTTGTTTATTGAATATCTGACAGATGCACCTGTAAAGCAAGCAAGAGTTCAGAAGCGGTTCAGAAATTTGTGCCATAGGATGGTTAAAGTTGAATGATACGAGATGGGATTTTAGTGCTCTTGTTTGGAAATATATTCCTAAATTAGTTGACAGTGGAGGAATAGGGGAAGAGAATGGATGATTTCTTGAAGAATTTAATTTTCAGCATACCTTGATCAGAACTGCAAATTTTCTGTCAAAAATGAAGGCAGGGAAAATGGGCAGTCATGGGTTTGTAGAAGGTGGAAGACAAACCCTTGTGCTTCTAATCCAATTTGACTCACATCCACAAACTGTTGGCAGCACAGTGTTTCTTGTTCCTTACATTTCTGCTTCAGGACATGAAAGCACAGCATTTTAGTGCTCATCCAAAATAATTAATTCAGTTTAAATACTCAGCTGTATCATTGCTGTTACTCCACGCTCACAGCTTTGGTTTCTTACAGCAGTTTTCAGAACATGTGATTTTTTTTTTTGCTTTTGTTCCTCCAAAGGTGTGTGCAGTGCATTCTGCTGAAAACTTCACTATGTGATTAGTGCTTTTAAAATAAAAACCAAAGGAAGAAATAGATCTTTGTCATCATCAGCTAAAAGCAATATACACAAAGTGGAATGTGTGTGTATACAAAGGTGTATAATTTACAAAGACCAACATGGCCATTTAATATGCATAGTTTAATGTTTAGGCATGAGGAAACAGTTTATAATAATTTTCTTATTCATGTAAACTACATCAAAAGTAGCTAGACATAAAAAATGTAACCAGATCCACTACCTAAAATCTGCTTGAGCATCACTAGCTTTTCCACTTTTATCAGTCTCTTGTCATTGATCAATACACAGCCATGAGTAATTTGCTTTCTCAAACCCAAGATGCACACATCTCTCCAGCCTTTAGATTAAGAAAGGCATCCAGGAATTTTAAAAAATTATTTGCCATTGAGGTTTATTGCTGTATCTTCATTTCTTCTTCTCTTAAAAAAAATCCATAATGCTGCAAAGAAATAAAATATCTTGGTTACTTAAGCTATGTGACAAGGCTTTGTGCTGAAATACCCAGGAAACAGCTTGTGTTGATGGAAAAGTGAAAACTGATTTCTTTTTTTTAATGTATAGGAATTTGAATCCCCCACACAGACCTTCTTAGAACTCTAGTACGGAGGCTTTTTCATTTTGCAAATGGAAATGAAATTTTTCTACATCCCATATAAATTCACTTTAATCATCACTCCCTAAAATTAAGGTTTGCTATGTTATTAATCAAATAAAAGGTTTCATTTGAGTTATATAGGCAAAGAACTATACCCACGATAGACAACTATTCATAAGATTACAAAACCTGTCAGTAAATTATCTGTCAACTGCCACTTTTGATATTTCCTGTTTCTTTTTCTTTCTCCATCAAATGTTGGGCAGAACTGGTGCACATCACATTCATGTCAATTATATTCCTGTTTCTTAATTCAGTCGGGAGCCTCAGATCTTTGGGGCTTCTGTAGACAAATTCAGAGTAGGAGAAAGATGGGGAGAGACTCTTTACAAGGACATTTATTGACAGGACAAGGGGGAATGGTGCCAAACTGAAAGTGAAATTCCAGGGGAGACAAGTATCCACTTTGATATGGGATAGTTTTTTTTTTTTCAGTTAAGCAGGATCAAAGATTATTTATTGTTCTTTACCTGTTATTTTGACCAAAAATTAGTGTCTGATTGTTTTGTGGAATAGTGTTTATTCTCTTGCAGTACCTTCAGGAGAAATGCCACTCTGTCGCAGTCCTTTTGCAACAGTGCTAAGGAAAGTAGATGGAAAAGTTCATTTTCACTGAACAAAATAAGAAGAAAACCTGCCGTGTTCTATAGATACAAGTTGTTTAAAGTGCTTCTCTTTTTAAAAGTTAATTATGTGATTGCTGCATTACTTAAGAGCTGAGAAGAACATATCTGTAATGAGCAGAATCTGAGTAGATTTTTAATGCATCTCTTTCAGATCTCCCTGTGGCTAGGAGTGCTTATTGAGATCTTCATTTACCATAGATTACTAGTACTTTTTTAAAGTACTTTCCCACTCTCCATAATTGATGTATTAGTATATCCCCTAAGCATATTTTCCTGCTCATCTTTACTCCATTAAGATTAAACAGAATGGTCATTAGATCATAAAGCAATAAAATATTCACTTTGCTACTCATTGCAAAAAAAAGCTGTCAAATATAAAGATTGACTTTGCCTTCAGGTACATTTTTAATGGTCCCTTAAATATAGCCCTGAACCAGTGTAGCACACAGTAACAGATGAAGAACTTTCCTTCATCAGGGGAATGTTTATCTTAATTAGGTGTGAGGCCCAGAATTTTTTGCTCAGCCCCTGCTCTTCTCTGTGAGAGAGTTTTGTCCATGGATATATGAATTCATGACACAATTGCAATGCAGGTTAAAATAAGGGAGACAATTTAGCCTTTATTGCTTACTATAGACTTCTTAATAGGTTTTAATTAAAATGTCAAAGATCATATTATATATATATATATATATATATATATTTCTTGTTCAAATAGCAGTGGAGAATATGAGTATGCAAAGATATGAAATAACCTAATTTTCAATGTGCAAGCCTAAATTGCATTTGCAAAGAGGTGTTCAATCATGAAACAAACCCCAGATTTTATGTTTAGAAATTTGGTCTTGCAGAATGGTGTCTACTTCCCTTACTGTAGATTATCATTACTTTTCTCCAACATGCCTTCTGAGAGAGAAAAAGAGAATGTTATAAATGGTAAAAGCAATTTTCAAAGGCCATCAAGGAAGACATAGGGTATTTCTATTTTGTAATTGAAAGCTAACAGGTATAAAATACAAAAAATACATGCAGCAGCATAACTGCAAAGCTGTTCTTGTCAGTAAGCATCATATTTAGTACCCACCAAGCTAGATACAATTTGTAAAAGAAGTATTGTACTAGTGACTGAATAATTATTATCAGGAGAAATTGCAAGCAGATTTATTTTATTGATTAGCTCTTTATTAGTATTGTTGTGGCTCCAAAGTTACAGTTCCCATATATTCTGAAAAGTGTCAATATTCTCTAGTTTTGATTGTTACTGAGTGTGAGATCTCTCAGTCAGTGCTGGTTCTGGGCTACTTTTTTGTCTGCCCTGAGATTCTTGAAGTAATTAACAAATTGATAACACTCAGAATTATAAAAAGCTTTGGGATATTCTAGCTTATGTTTATTCTAGCTTATGTTTGGGTTTTTTTTAATGATGGTGCTAATGTCTGTAATACTTGAGGTCTTCCAAGGGAAAAGCCCTTTCCCCAGAAGCCTGGTGTGCTAGAAAGGCATTCTGTGATTTTATTTTGTTGGAGATTGTCTTGGGAATGGTGATCATGAGATTTGATGTTTGACTGCCTTGGACTCGTGAAGGACAGACCTTGGCATGTTTCAAGTTCCTTTTGGAGGAATTCTGAAGGGAAAAATAGCCCAGGAAGGCTGGATATCCTTCAAGGAGGAAATCTCAAAAGGCACAAGAGCAGGCCATCCCTTGTGCTGAAAGATGAGCTGGTGGGGAACACCAGCCTGGCTGAACAGAAAAATTTGGCTGCAACTCAGGAAAAAGAGGAGAGCTTGAGACTTTTGGAAGAGAGGTAGGCAGTCTGGGAGGGCTACAAGGATGCTGTGAGGTTATCTAGGGCTAATTAGCCTTTAAGATAACAATTCTTTGCTATCAAAGCAACCCTTCCTTCCATCAATGCTGCAGTTTTGTCACTGCAGATCCCTTCCTGAGTGTTCCCAGATCTCCAGGGCTGGAGATCCATCCCCCCACAGGGGCAGCTCGGTGTTCTGGGTTCTGATCTCAGCACTGCTGCCTCTCCCAGCCCGGGCTGACGGTGCTCTTCTCTCCCTGACGCGGTGTTTTGACAATTCTCTCTGAAGTCTGGTCTGCCTTGTGACTGATTGGAAGCACAGCCCCCCTGATGCTTATGGCAAATGTTATTTCTCCTTTTTAGCAGATTTCCTTGGGTGAAAGCACATCCCTGGCTCATTATGTAAAACAGATAATTAGCTGATTACTTGTGCTGCACTTAGAGGTATGATTGTCCTGTCAGTGGTGTGGAATGATCTTCAGAAGAGGGCAGCCTGCCTGAAGATGCTTTTCCAGTGTCACCAGCCGTATCCTGGAGGCACTGCTCGCTCTCTGCTGCCTTCCTTGTGTTGGTCCCACTGTCTTTTTATGGCATTGGACAAGTTTCTATGGCATTTTATGGCTCCTCTTTTTATGGCACTGCACAACTGCAGCCACCTGACCTAAGCCCATCTCTGTGCCCCAGCCCCCTCCTAGCAAAGGCTCTGACAGAAGTGCAGTCCTCGATCACCTCAGGGGAACTGCACTGGAGACAAGGGCTGGAATTATATTCACAATAAACAATCAAGATAATTTGTTCCTTTGACATTTATCTGTGAGTGTTTTCAGCAACAGCACTGCCAATTCTTATGATTTTGTTGAGCAAACTAGAGGAAATTAGTTCTTTACCTGTTCAGTCCCGCCTTTACTTTCCATCTCCTCTCTCTTTCTAATCTTCCTATATTTGCAGTAAAAGCATTTAGTAAACATATATGAACTTCTTCTGAAATTATATTCCAGAGTCCTCTCAAAGAGCACCTACAATTCAACCTCTCCCCAAGTGTGTCCCATTATTTGGCCAATTCTTTTTCACTTAACTGTAGAACTACCCAGAGTTTGAAAGGTATATATCCTTTTCTTTAAATGGATGTACAAATGAAGTGAAAGAATTCAGTTGCAAGCCATTCATTCATCCATAATATTACATGAGAAAAATTTTCACCCTGTTTATTTTTTTTCTGTGGAAGGTATAATAAACTAGCTTGTAAGTCCTTCATCAGTTTTTATTTTTTGTCTTTACAACATCTGTTCCAGAAACAGCAGGCTTTGTTTCTATTCCAGTTTGTTTTGGCAAGTGTATGCTGAAAAAAAAGATACTGTTAAATTTGCAAGTAAATTATATGAATTCCTATAGACTTCTAATAGGTTTTGACTGTCCAGATGGCAACTAAAACCTCTAACTTTCCCCATGTGCTGGTGACTTTAAAAAGAAGCAAAAAAAACAACACAAACACCAGCCCCCTCCAAAAAATGACAGTTAAATTAATGGCTTTTCTTTAATGTAAAGTTAAATTAATGGCATTTCTTACCTCTGTGCCACAGGTCTGGTTGATAAAGCAGCAAAAATATCTTGTCATTTAATGAAAATAATATATTTTTGTGATCCTGTAAAATTTAAATTTTTAGTAGCAGAAGAGGTTGGGTCTTGTGCAACTAACACATCCCTGCCTTTGTGCTTGAAGCACCTGCAGCCAAACTTCCACCTAAGAACAAAATCTCTGCTATATGGGGGACTGAGAGGAGCAATAAACTCTCAATAGCTCCATGGTTACAGCTGAAGACCTTTCTTGTTTTTCTAACCTGCTGCTGGCATGGAATAAGCGGAATTCTGGTGGATATTTTGAGCTGGACAGCAGTGCTGATAGCTACCTGTTGTTTTCCTCTTAGATGGGCTCACTGCTTTTCCATTTGACCTCATGTAAACCCAAGTTATTTCAAGGGATTAAGAAGAAAGACCTTAAAATATAGAAAAATAAGCTGCCTAGCTCTAAACAGAGCTAGGCAGTAGTCTTAGAATTTACTGAGTCACCGTTATGCTTGACACTGGTTTTTTTTACTTGGGATAGTCACTTTTCTCCTCTGAATTTTATACATATTTTTTGAAAAATAAGAGATGTTTCATCCCCTTCTTTTTATTGTGTTGGGAGAATAAATTAAAATACATTCATTTAGTGCCTGTTGGTGAAGCATATCAAAATGCAGGGGGAGGGATTGGATTGTAATTTTTTTATACATTTTGTTGAACTGATGATATAATTTCTGGATGGCATCTTTAAAACAAGAATTCTTTTCCCACTGAGACATCCAGTAATATTTTCTATTCACACAAGGTTCTTCTAATGGTTTTAGGGCATGTTAAAACATTTAAGAAAATAAATTTCCTAATACTCAGACAACTTAGCTATAGAGTTTTTATTGGTGTAGAGTGGTTAAGTGCCTTGCATATGCTATAAATCAGAGAGTAAAATGGAAATTAAATTTTGGGCCAATTTAGGGACAAATAAAATGGTAAAGATTTTCCTGGTTGCTCTGCAGAAATAGTTCATTACCTCCATCAATAAGTATTTTTCACGTTGATGTCTCTCCACTGTGTGTTATCTCTGAGACTGAATTGTGAAAGAGGAGCATTGTGTGCCAGTTTTAAGTAAAACCTAAGTCAAAGGGTCTTTTCTTTGTCTACTGCCTTTGAATAGTGTTTTTGGCTGTTCATGATTTTCGGGGCTGCTTGAGACTAAACTCCAATTATGAGGTGAAAGAGCAAGTTTAATTTGCATGGGAAACTTATTAAGGAGTCAGTGAGAATACTGGCTAGCTAAACAGGATGGGAAATGTAGAATCTTTTTTTTTTTTTTTTTTTTTTTTTTTTTTTGTCTGAGGACACAGGAAGTTGTCTTGACTTTTGTCTGAGGCAGAAAATTGGGATTCCTTGGCTCTGGCCATGCCATGGTTTCCCTCCACGGTGGGCTCTGCAGTTTGTCCTCTGTGACAGCCAGCCTGTGAATTCCCTGTGGGGCCAGGCAGGATGGGATCTCCTGGGGCAGCCAGTGGTGTCTGTGCTTCTGCAAATCCTTGTAGGACATTGTAAAGTGATTTTCATCTTCAAGAAAGAAAATGTGGGCAGCTCCTCTTGATACCCATGCAGGGGGGAAAGAGAGATGGATCACTCCAATATTTTTAAGGCAAAAGGAAAACCACTCCATTGCCATTTGAGGAGAAAAGGGAGATTCTGTAGGAATTAATTAAAATCCTATTAAAATGTTTCTCATCTGCAAATATGAATGAAAAGATTTTGTCCTGTCCTTTCCATGTTAGCTCACACTTGATGATGCTGCCTTCATTTCTCCCATTTTGTGAGGCATGAGGAAATAAGATGGGTTCCAAGAAGAAGGATAATCCTATTTCCTTCACAGTGTGTGAGGGGAGAAAGGCTGCCATGTGTTGATGAGATCATCACTTTAATAGCAGCCATTTATCTCTGAATGCTCTCTGGAGGTAAACAGAACGATCACTTTTAAAGTTAAAAGCATAATTCAGCCTGCTTGTTTTCTTAATCCTGTTCTAATTGAGGTGGATTTGTTCACCTGATCTATTTAAATGGTGATGAATGCAGAATGTTTATTTGAAGAATGACTTTTATATTTGTTTCACTTTGATTTAGGATTCAAGAGCAAATTTAAAGAAAAAAAAACAACAAAATAACCAATAACACCATACAACTCCCCATCTTTTGAAGTAAAAAGCTGATTGGGCCAAGTGGAAATACACAGGAAAGGAAAAACATTCTTCTTTATGCTGCATTTGGGAGGTGCCAAACTGGCAAAAAGTCGTTTTGCAAATGACAAAAAAAAATCCTAAATTCTCCTCAGGAGCAACACAGATCACTGCAATCAGTCTGGATTCTAGAAATTTTGCTGCTTTATAACCAGAGGAAACTGGTTGCTAAGGAATAGGTAGATTGAGCCTTTTCCCATTAAAGCAAGGACTCGTACCTCTGGGGGATTTTCATCAGAAGCTGGTTGTAGATGAAGTTAGTTTAGAGAGAAAATTATTAGAAAAAGACATTATCCTTAAATCAAGAATATAGTGGTCTTGCAAGAACTTAATCCAGTCTGCTTAATAAACTTTTCTGCAGCTAACTTGGTTGCTGGTAGAAGGGAACCACCAGCTTTTCCACCCATACTTTCCATTTTGTACTTCTGAGGGTTTAATACTCCAGTTTTTTTCTCCCATTCCAATGAGATTTTGTACTTTCCTGTAGAGCAGTAGCAAGAAGCCCATCTTGTTTCTTTCTTTTCCAACTAAGGAACTAGGGAATCAAGCTGTTATTTCCTTCCTTTTCCTTTTTTTTTTTTTTTCTGGGAGTCTGTACAGAGCAAGACCATAAAATGAGAATTGTGCTGTGTTGCTGTGAGTTTTGTGGATGTTGGTCTTTGGATGTTGACTCACACTCACAATTTCATCCACAGAATTAAATCAGGATCTCCTCAGAATTAAATAAAAATGTTTCTCTCTTCAGATATGTTTATTAAAAAATAGCTGTTTTAAGGGATATTTGTCCCATAAAGAAGACACTTCCACACTCACATAGGACAATTTCTTGTCCTAAATTCAGATAAAATTTCCAGGATGTCCATCAAAACATTCACTTGGTGGCAGTTGGGTTTTCTTACACACATTTCCCAAAATTTCACCTGTAAATTTTGCAAACAAGATGAAATGTTTATCAGAAACCTTTCAGTGAATTGATCATATTATTTCCATAATTATTTATTCCCTAACATACTCCTTCTTAATAAACAACTCTAGAAATTTGACCTGTTAATGTTTTCTCCTCTGAAATAAAAATACTGTTTGAAAATAGAAAAACACTCCCAATCTTGTACATAATTGAGTTTTGTACATACTTATTGGCTTTTTCTTTTAAGTTTTCACATTTACTTGACTTGAATTACGGAGTTTAATAATGGTCAAGATGCACGTATAGACATAAAAAAAAAAGGGGATACTTAACATTGAGGAGAAATGTATTGATTTAATTAAGTTCCTGTCATATGCCCTAGGAAGAAATGTCAAATTAAAGCCAGCTATATTGGTTAGATATTTCAGATGTGACACAAATGAAGGCTTTATTAATTCCTAGGTTCCTAATTGTTTTATTTGCATCCCAGTACACCACAGCTCTTGATTTGGTTCTGCTCTTGCCTGCCCTGTAATTACTCAGGACTTGGGCACAGGAGAGAGAAACCCAAGCCTGTCACAAATTGCTTGTTTATTTTAATAGCCATAGATTTCTTGCAGAATTTACTTGATGACCACTGCTTCTGCTGTTTCCTGAAGACTCAATTCAAAATATATTTTGTCTTATGTTACATCTTGAGAGCCAGGTCATGCTCTTATCTCGAGTGTAGATAAGAATTGGGCACAGATAAAGTGGTTTGTTGAAAGGGTGTATGTCAAATCTTTGGTTCTTGTATTCATTCATCCTAAGATATTCACAAGATTTCATACTGGTAAAATAGATTGCTTTTTTTCTGGGTTGTTTTTTGGGTTTTTGTTTTTTGTTGGTTTTTTTTTTCTTTGGTTTGGTTTGGTTTTTTTTTTTTTTTTTTTTTTTTTTTCTGTTGTATTGTACTTTGTATAGTTCTCAAAGGAGCATCTGAAAATGCACCATCCCTAGTGCCATCACAAAATTAGTGAGTTCAAACAAACCCACACACTTCAAATTAAGAACATAAATATTTTATTTCAAGACTTACGCCTCAAAACAGGTTCCAATTTTCTTCCTAAACCTATTTTTTTGCTAAACGAATTTTTTTATTGTGATGGGAGTAGAAAATCTATTTCATGCATTCAAATGACCGACACAAAGAATATGAATGAAAAGTGTCACACCCACCCTATACAAATAGCACTGGGAATCCAAGGATTTTTTTGTGCCATAGAAGAGGAGCCAAAAAAAATTGGCTTCTAGAACAAAATTTATGTAGAGGAAGATGAGGTCTCTGTGAGAGATGATGGAAGACAGTTAAGGACAAGTCTGGTTCTGCTAAAGCAGTAAACTGCAAGATTTGTGTCACACTAATGAGAATTATACTGGCAAACAGCATATTTCCCAACTTTGTGGAGGGAAACTCACTTGGAGTCTCAGGCAGGATCCCCCCAAGCAAACACCCCGAATCACAGTCACATATCAGCCCTTGCCTACAGGGCTGACGCTCCAAAACCAACATTTCTCTCTAACCTTGGAAGCCATTCTTCCCTTCTTTATCCATATTCTGTTCAAATAAAAGTGGGAAGCCTGGGAGAAAATAGAATGAAAAGTCTTGGTTAGTGGTTAGTCAAGCAATTTTGGTTTTGTCTTTTTCTTTATTTTTTTTATTATATAATTTTTTTTTAAATAAAGAAACATCTTGTACAGTGCCAGACCAAATTTTCAGTTGAGACCTCTGCAAATGTGAATATATTTCCATTTGAATCTCCAATGAGAGCATTTCAGATAGCCCTGACAATTACAAGACAATAAAATTTAAAAAGAGCTATATATATATATCGGAAGAATTTCTTTTTAGATTTCTTGGGTTGTGAGAATTTTATTGTGCTTAGCTGCAACTGTGGCACAAGAAAGTTTTTTCAATGTTTTCTTCCTCGTCATCAAGTATTTTTAGCTTCTGTGTTAACCTTGCAGTTGTGCCACTCTTGCTGCCCTCAATCAAACAAATAGTTGAGGCCAACACCGAGCCCTCATTTTTCTTGCCATGAAAGGAAAATGAGGGGAGCATTTTTCTTGGCATGAAAGGGAAATGAAGAGTTGTAGATCCACCCTTGGTTTTGTGATCCCTGCAGCATCTGAGCCTGTGGAGCTGCGAGCACAGCCACCAGCCTCTCCCTAGACCTCTATCCTCTCTCATCACAGACAGAAAAGGGTTTTACTTTTCCATGAAAAAGTTGTTACTGCATATATGCCTCCCTAGCAGCACTGACTGTGACCCTCAGAACCTTTGACTTCCTGTGAAATTAGACTTTTGTTTGAATGTTAATAACTTTTGAGTGACTTCATGCCACTGGTCGCCGCTTTCAAATGCAAAATGGTGTCAATAAGCCTGAAATAAATTTAATAGGCTTAATGGTGCCTGCAGAATAAAGCAGCTTGTCTGTGACCTCCTCATTAAGGTGTTTGCTGACAATGCAGACTAACAGCAGCAGGACATTAATACTACTGTGTGAGGAATTACTTTCTTTTAAAAGACTTCAGCAAATATTCATGCCTTTATCCGTCCCCATTCTGTCTGGCTGCTAGAACCTGTCAGTACTTCAAATACCTTATCTTCCTCCTTGACACAGAATCTCTAAACATACATAAATCTGTGGACCTAATTGCTGTTGAATTTTTTTTTTCAAACATGTTTCCCAGGAAACAGTCTGAACCATAAAAATGCTGAACCATAAAAAGTGCCATGACTGTGAAGTTAAGGTATTTATGCCATCTATACCTTCACTCTTTTCTTTAGATTTTGCTATGCCCATCTTCTTTTTGAAACAATTAGCATTTTGAATGTAAAACTAGTGAGGAGTTAGACTGAAGTTTAATCGCCTGTTTCTTCTGAGTCAGCTCTGGCTTTATCTCAAGAGGAGCGTGCCTTGATGCAGCAATGAAAGCTCATTGTTTGTGCTGAAATGTGTTTTGCATTATTCATGTGCAACACAACTTTTTTTTCCACCCCTAAAATAGTTAAATAAATGTAATTAGGAGGTCTTGTAGTGCTTTGGGTGTGTCAGGACTGTGTGTGGATGAATTTGAAAGGTGTGAGCCTGGTTTAAAGCAGAAAGGGGTCACAGTGGTTTCCAAATGGGATCTCTTGGTGCACATCAGCTTTTGCACTGGTCTCATGTTGGAATAGTGGGAAATGCACTTAATGCAATAATTTGCCAGAGAGAATTGCAAAAGTGACTGAGAGTGAGCAACTTCCAAGGAGTGATACTCTCGTCATGTCACACAAGCTGTATTAACAGATGATGGTAATTGAAGCAAGATTGAAATAGTCTAAGGTGAACCTTAATATTTATGAATTTTGTCAAAAGTGAAAAAAGCCTCAATTACAAGAAAAAGCTAGCAGAGGATAATAAACCTTTGAGTTATAAATAGGTCTTCCTGATTTAACAAAATCCACTAAGAGAGTTTAAAAAAACCAAGTAGCTCTAACAATGTGCTACATGATAGTACTTGAAATTCATATATTATAGATTGAGCAGGAGTATGATCAGTGTTATTCAGAGAAATGCATGTTGCCTTTTATTTTCCTCAGGAGCTGCTTCTTTTATTTAAAAAAAGTTCTCAGGTGCTTTACAGAAGCAGTTTTTTCTGCTGTTACTGCTAAAATTAATGTTATTGTCTGTTTTTCTATTGCTGATTCTTCATTTTGGCAAATCATGACACAACTGTTAACAATGATCATAAGGTGAAACTTGAGGGCTCAATTGTGTTTCATTTTAAAACATAAATATTAAAATAAAATTTTAAAAAATTATATTTTTATGTATCATGAACTTGCTTTTTCTTCAGAAATCTTTACGCTTTTTAAATTTGTGACTTAAAATATTTCTTCAGAGTAATTCATGGAGAAACAATGAACAGTCTTTGGTCATGGAACTTCATTGTGCTATGTAATTTAGGGGTGTAACACCTTTATTCCATTATTATCTTTAGCCATTGAAGGTTTTTCTGTGTTTGTCTGATCATATATAATGGTAAAAATGTTAATGGTTTGGAATAGAACTGCTTGGACTAAATAGAATTTTCTTTATGGTTACTGAATAACCTTACCCCTATTTTCATAATTTTACTATCTTCCAAGCCTGTTTATTGCTTTGTATATTCTACAACAAATTAGTGTTGCTCTTAATCATACAGTTCTAATATAATAAACAGTTTTAACCAGAAAAAAACAAGGAAGAAACCAATCATTCCATGTCACTAAATAATTTTAAAATCAATTTTTAAAAATAGGGGAAAATGAGGTTTAGAAGAACTAGAAACTTCCTCTTTCTGTAAATGTTCATTTTTTGATTATACATTCATATTTCCAGTTATTGGGCTACAAATAAAGGAAGCATATAAAAGTTTCTTTTTAAAAAAGAATATTTTAAAAGTCACCCATCTCCTTGAGATTTTGAGTAAGACCTTGAAAGCTTTAATCGCTTTCATATAACTGCAAGAATTTCAACTGCATATCACCTCCCATCTGTCCATATTTTACACCTTCTTTACTCTTTAAACAAGTCTCTAAACCCAAGACTAATCCCTGAGTTCTTTACAAGGTATTTTAGGGTAAAATATGACTAGGAAGCAGCTTGCCTCCTGCTGGCTCCAATACTTTATATAAATATATATATATATATATATATATATCTTCAGCGCACTGTGGCCCCTTAAGCTGTTGAATTTTAAATTCCACACAGCATGGGGAAATTAAAATTACTGTGTTCTGCACCTATCGATTACTGAGGCCAGGCCGTGGCAGCACAAACGAGACCTCAGCTTCTCAAAGGACTTGAGTGCTTGTTTTTCTTTGTCACAGGCATTCATTCTTCTTTAGCATGGATCTCGAACTGTAACACTGTGGTTAAAATATCTGAAAAGCCTCGATGTTCATTTTTAGACTGGTTTCCTAAGAAACTGCAGTTTATATGATGGTGCTGTTCATCTGTCAGCTGCAAATCTGAAAACTACTGAGCAAAGGGTAGAAAGTGAAAACAAATTTGTATTAGATGGAGATAATGAGGGAAGATTGTCAGGAGGTTAGAGGAGGAAGATGCAGATGAATTACCTTCCTCTGAGAGAAGGGCACGACACAGGGAGATGTTCCCTTTCAGGCTCTCTACCCCTTGAAGCAAAGCTGGAGCTTGCCTTCTTGCTGTAGTCACGTTCAGCCACTTATTATGTTAATATTTCCTATCAGAACAATATAAAACACCTTCTTGAAGTGTCAGTGAAGGATTCCTGCTTTGTCCCCCTCATGTTTCTAAGTGGAGCTCGAGCCATTAGAACATCTTCCACTGCTCTCAATTTTCTGTACAAATAAAGGCAGAATCTCATTTTGAACTTTGCTGAAAGGCAGAAGCAGCTGCTGCCCTTGCAGTCAGAGTTCTGTCATCCCAGGATGAATCCCCAGCATGGAATTGGTTTGGAAAGAGGGACTGAGATAAAATAAACCCATCTTCCAGCCAAACCAAAGGGCTCTCAGACTTTTATTCAGGTAATAAAACTCCAATCTTTAAAAGAGAAAATGCTTCAGCTTTTTTTTTTTTTTTTTTTTGGTTTCTTTCCTTATGCTGAGGGATGGACCTGGTTCAGATGGTGACCAACTCATGAAATGGGTATTGAGAGGTTTATGTCAGAGAGACTGTTAGTTTGACGTATGGATTCCTCCACTGCCTCAAAACCAATAAAGCAGATTAGTGACTATCTGGCTTCATTAATTCTCCATGCATCAACAACAAAAGTTTTCCCATTTTCCTTGTGTATTCTGAAGAATTACGGAACATTGCTGTTTATCTCCAAAAATGCAGAATGGCAAAATGATGGACCCCAAATCTTAATGTCATAGCTCAGCTTTTATTGTGCTTCTTGTGCTTCAGATAACAACTTTAAATTTCTTTAGTCAGCATGTTCAGGTCATCTTATAATTCACAGATATATCAGTAATATTTCTCAAAATTTAAGTCTCCCCAGTGACTGGACTGTGACTGTCTTCTAAATGGTTCAGTTTAGGGAGTGCAGAAATATAACTCTAGTGAGCAACTGATTTAAACCAGTCCATGATATGCTTCAGTGGTTAAATCTAAAACATTGATGGTCATTAGAATAAGCCTGTTAATTTCTTTATTAAAATCTCATTTTCACAGCTTTTTAAATTTTCCTCTCTTGGTCATGAATGTAGATCCTCAGGTTTCCTACTGTTTTCTATTCTAAATGCTGAGCGTACCTAAAATTATGTCACTCTTGGTGTTGAGTCTTTCCCTCTTCATTTATGATTAAATAAACAAACAAATATCTTGTCCTGCCATCCTTATTGCCAACATTCAAATCAGAGATATGTGGAAAATACATGTGAAATGTTTTATTTTCCTAGCGTAACCACGTTGGACAAGCTTTAAAATTTTGGTTTTAAGTAAAAAGAAAGCCCATGACAATTTCAAACACCAGGTTTCCCTGTGCAGCATTTAATACTCATGAGGTCTCTACCAATCTGATTTGTTTTCCCATTCTATCCTTTCATAAACATTATTTTCTGCTTCATTCTTTTACCTGTTCCAGTATTCATAGGAATAATAACTATCTTGTTCCTATTTATCTATTGTATTTTATATTAATTCCCCCATTTTGTTCTATATCACACTGAAACGTTATTTCTTTATGAAATAATGGACAAAAGTTCTATTGCTCTCTTCATAATTCTCCTTTTGGAGTATATCCCATGGTGTATACATATGTATGTGTGTATATGTATGTGTATATATATATATATATATATATTTAGGATGATAATATGATGTTTAATTTTATGTAAGACCATAAATACAGGCTGTCCTATCTTCCAGAATAAAGTTGTTTTTTCTCTGAGTGCCTTCCTGAAGATGGGATTCATCCTGTTTCTCTAGAAGAGACAGGAGAGACTTGGTCTAATAGGATTATTGACTACTGTAAATGCAGCTTTTATACACATTTATGCCTTTCCAAAACACTTATTTAGCACTGGCACTTTTTATATTCTAAATATATATTTTTTTTGTTATTTGAAAGCCTGATAGGATTGATAGGATTAACCCAAGTACCAGAAATTACTCATTTTACTGTTTGGGTGCTGTGGACTTCCAGATTGATGCTCAGTGCATTGAGTGTTCACAATTTTACTCAGGGTTCCTGCAAAACCACTTATGAAATTAAATATTCACAGCCTGCATTTGCTTTCTCAGTTTGTTCCAAGCAGATCTGAGTAGGAAACCCAAAAAGACAAGGGTAAATTGGCACCCTGGAGGTGGGAAAGAGAGCGTGGGCGAGCTGTGCTAAGAAACCCAAGTTTGCCTTCTCTACTTTATCTTGTGGCCAAAAAATTCACTACCCTGTTTTTTTTTCCCTTCTGTGAGGTGGCAACCGTGGAAGTCATGCAGGTCAATTAATTGAAGACCTTAAAGTAGTCATAAATTATATTATTGCAGCCATACACAACAAGAAATAAACAAACTGGTGTAGAAGTTGCAAGGCATAGTAGGAATCCTTGTGGCATTTCTTTTTTGTTTTGCCTTTTTTTTAAATGTAGCATAAAATTTTGTCATATATATCTTGTTTTCTTACTTTATATAGAATCTTAGGATCATTTAGGTTGGGAAAAACTTGAAAGTTTAGTCCAACCATGTGGTCCCCTATTTCTTCATTTGTCATTAATCAGGCAGTTAAATAGTTGTGAAAAATATAGTAAAAACGCTTTTAAGACTTAAACTATATTTCTAAGAGTATCAGGACATAGAAATCACCAAATTAATAAAATTTAATTGCAATAAACTGCTAATAATTCTGGTTTTGGGATGCTTGCTACATGCTGAGGAATCCACTGATCAGTAAAAATCCTTAATTAAATAATATTCTTAATTAAATATTAAGAAAACAGTAAAGTTGGGTACTACTGGTAGATGAGGCTTTCTGGTAAAAGAATGAATATATTAAGATGTAATTAGGAAAAACTTGAAGATGCCAAATATTTGGTGTGGTAATTAACAAGAATGTAAACCCATTGGATTTATTAGTATTAATTATATTTTTACAATGCAGGGAATTAACTGTGCTTTTATTACCAAATAATAAACATGGAATCAGTGAAATTTTATAATATCTGTCAGGGGATGCTCTAGGGAAACAAGAAATTGTTTTCTTTTTCGAATAAATGGAAGGGAATTCTGATGAAATTTTACAAGCATTAAGACAAACCCTACATCTTATCTAGTGAAAAACTGAATTTCTAATAACAAAGCTGCTTAGTTCTGCAGGCTAAATATGCTGTAAAGATGGTGGTTTATTATTTTAGTCCTACTGATGCTTTATTTCAGCACTGAAACAAAAGTAAAGGAACACATTCTCATTATTCTCCAACTTGTATGCAGTATTTTCACATCTCATGAGTAAAAAGGAAAAGGAAAATCTGTTGAAAATAAAAGAGAGCAAAATCTGGCAGCAGTAGATCTGATAGTTTAGACCATTTCATGTTGTCACACAATTACAATATTTAAATTAATAAAGGCATATTAAAACAAATTTACACATTTACTATAATTTATCAGGGACAATAATCCTAAGGACAAAACTTTCATTGTTATGGTTTCATTCAAAGATTTCTACTCTTTTAATTTTAATAAAGGTGTGGTTTTCTGTTTTTAAAATTAAAAACCAGCCCAGTGACCAAAGGGTCTGTTGGCAACTAGGTGAAAAGTTAATTTTCAGGGAGTCTTATGCATTGTCAACAGCTTCCTTTCAGTGAATAATGCCCTAATCTGTGGATATTTTTTTTTGTTAAGTTTGGCATTAAATGTGTGAGATAGTATTTTTTGAATGGATTTAGATGCTTATTGGGTTTTATTTATATTACAGTTTTATAAATTGTGAGTTTTATAGTATTTTATTAATAAATTATAAAATGCCTTTATATTTTTATAAGGATTTTTAAAGATGAATTGCCTAATTAAAAATTATTTTAAACTTATTTTTATTATTAACTTAATAACAAATTATTTGTGTTTTGTAATGTGGATTTTTAAAAATTTAATTATATAATATTATTTAAATCTATGAAGAACATGAAGAAAGATCAGTTATCATTTTAAAATTTTTATTTTGTTTTATATATATTATATTTTTAAATTCTAAATGTATTATTATTATATTATTTATATATGATAATATACAGATTATATTATATGATATTATATATGTTTATTTAAATTATATATTCATAATTTTGGTTTTATTATTTAATTGTGGGAGATTTTAATGGTTATAGTTTAAATGCAGTGTCTTCCTCCTTCTGACCTTTCTACCTTTTCAATGCAAATGTGACAAATGAACTCTTGGTAGAAGTCCCATTCCTTGTCTTCAATTGGTTTCAGAACAGAGGAGGCCCACAATTGTCTTGTGTTCCTAAAAGCTATTTTTCAGTTTCTATATTCTTCATTCTAAACCCAGCTAACTAAACATTGTGCTGACAAGCAATCAATTATTAGTTAACTACTAACTCTTAACTTCATCAAGGCCTACTCATTTATTTTAATTAACTCTAGTAAGGCTTATCTCTAACTAAAATCTTACCTCCTCTAAAATCTCTAAATTCCTTCAAGTTTGTGTTTCAGCCTCTCCACATTTCTGTGAAGGGAAAGGGCAGCAGTGGCACAAAGCAGCTCAAATGTGCCCGAGGCATCTTGAGAGAACAAAGAAACCCCAAACCCTGCTAACCAAGTCCAAAGTCCATCATCTGTCTTGTGTGTCCCAATATCTCCCCCCCTCTTTTCAATCAAAACCACTCCTTTAATGACCTTATTAATTAATCTCTGCACACCTTGAAACAAGCAAGGTGTCATGATTAATACAGTTATTATCAAAAATCATCACATACATACCCATCTTAAAAAGAATCTTTTAGCTAAAAACTCCAGCCACTAAATGCTCAGGCTTGATCTTTATAAACTTAAAACACTCCTGATGGCAGCTGCAGGGGGGGGCATTACTGGATTTAGAAAGATTTCCAGAAATGTAATTGCACCAAAAGGTTTGATTCTTATATACAGGGGTCTAGGGTGAAACATCCCAAGCTGACTGGGATCTCAGCAGACTGATTTCTTCCCATGTATTTAAAATTAACACAAAAAGTCCAATTTCACAGAACCCAGGAGGTCTAATTCTTGGGGTTCCAAGGGTGTTTTAGGAGGGGAAGGGGTCAAGCTTTAATTGATTTGATTTGCTTTCAAAATTTTCAGTGTAAATATTGGTGTAAAGTTCTGGAGGGGCTATACTCAACAAGGATTTTCTTCCTGGTGGTTGGTCTCTAAAACCAGCTTTGATAGGGACTATCCAAATTTCCTGCTTCCTGACAAAAAAAAAAAAAAATAATTTGTGACTTTTTTTTTTTTTGAGGATATTTTAGGAGAGCTCTGCATGTGGCATGCAGCAGCTGTCATCAGGAATGGAGGAGTATGAGGATGATAGAGGAGGTGGGGTTTCATCTGCACCTAGAGGAGTTAAAAATGATGTACTATAAAACTGTGCCACTTTAAGATCCTGTGTAGAGTGACCAGAGAGGATGTTGCCTGTGTTCCTAAATAGAAATATAAAGCAAAATCTTGTTTCATCCTTGTGTGAGGAAACAATCTTGCAGTTTTATTCCATCACAATGAATTTCTGCTCAAGCCCAAAGTTTTAGGCTTTACAAGGCAGCACGATAAAGTATGAAAATCTGATGTTTCTGTGTGGCAGGTTCTTTGAGATCTGCTTGTTTCAGAAGGCAGGGCTACAACCTGTGCCAGGTTGTAGATGGCACTAAGAGACTTCATGGAGCCAAACTAAAAGTTCTCCCAGGGACCCACTGGAGTTTTCTCGGGTGTGGTTTTGTGTGTGGATCTGCCCACCTGAGACCTTTGCTCAGTAGTTGCAGCTGGGGATAACCAAAGCTTCAAATGAGCTTTGAAGATACCTTCTCATTCTTTTTAAACAGGGCAATCCACACAGAGCAGCCCTCCACAGCTGTTTGTGAGCAAGCCATGCAAAACATTTAAATCAAACAGTTCATCTTCACAGAGACAAAGTCTCCTGAAAAAAGTCTCCACTAGGTGTAATTAGTGAGCACAAACACCCAGATCTTCCAAAAGGCTGCTTGCTGCTGCAGTTCTGTCCAAATCCACCTTGCTTGCACTGCCTGTGGGTTTTAGCTCGAGCTGCAGAGGCAGAGTCTTTTACAGTCACAGAGGTTAATGCAGATTTTCGTGATGACTCTTCATGTTTTGTCACATTTTCTCATGCTACTCCCAAGAAGACAATGCATCTTCATTCCTGTGACAGGGCAGGTGCCAGCTGAATGGGAATGGAGCTTGTGCTTATCTGTTGATACCTCAGTGGGAATAGAGCATTTGTGAAATTCTTCTTGGCTGTCAGAGGAGCGGAGGCATTTTCCTCCTCCTCTCAATTCACTTTTCAATCTCAATAGCTTATTGGAATGACAGGGTATCAAAACGTCTGGAAAGCTAAAACCATACATCAGGCACCTGTATATTGCAGAGGTCTGACAGTGCCAAGAGAATAGATGGATCTTATATAATCTCTGTCTCCTGAAAAGAATAAAAGGAAAATTTTATAGGCTTGGCCTGTGATCTCAGAGAAATAGTCAGTTTTGTCTGGGTGGCTTGGCAGAATTGGGTGCACTGAATACTTTTCCACTTGGTATTTAATAAGCAGAAATGCCCCATGTAGACGAGAAGTTGTGAACATTCAGTTAAACGTGAAGGAAATCTTCAGAGCAACGGTCCCATTTCTTAGATCCAGATTTCATTCCAGTTGCTGATCTTGTTTCAGGAATTTGAGTTTCATTACCACACTGCCTCTGACAGTTGATAAGCTGGGCATCTGAAAGAATCAAGATAACTTCCCTCACCTCTTTGTTTTCACTGAGGCTCAGGAGAGCTTCCCTTGTTTCCTGTTTTCTCTTTTCAACTGAAGTGAATTATTTGCTGCTTCTTTAACTCCATCCAAAAGCTCCAAACCTCCACTCGACATGACAGAGTCTAATATATGTGCAGCCCACTGAATTCCTGCGATGCTGCCCAGAAGTCCCCTCAGAGAAGGCAAACAGTTGGAAAAATGGATCCCAGCATCCATGGACTCAAAGGAACTTATTGTTTCTGCAGCCTGCCTCTTTTCTACCACTTTCTGCAATGAGTTCAATGACAGATGGAATTCTGAGCTTGCACTCTGGGGATAGAGATGGGGTGGGATTTTAGGAGGACCAAGTTGTTCAAGCAGATCTTTATCTCACACAGCACAGCTTCTCCTACTGGGGAACCACCAGCTCAGTGTGAAAATCGTTTCAATCTTGATTCAGTGTCAGGGTAGCTGGGAATTCAGGGCTGTAAGTGGTAAGGACAGATCACCCAGATAAAAACATCCTAGGAGTAGTGAGTGCTGAAAATGTGTATCAGATCTGTGTGTGTGTGTGTGTGTGTGTGTGTATTTGCAGGAGTAACACGCTTGTCTATCAAAGATTCTCATGGTGTTGAATTGAAGCAGAAACAGATGTAATGTGGCTGTGAACAAGGAAGTTTGGGGAGCTGCTGAATTATGCATTCCCTGGGTAAATTGCTACTTAGTGCTAGAGCTTGCCTTATGGAAGATGCAAATATGCAGCACCTATGTAAACTTTGCCATGGAGGAATAATGATGTAATGTGCAGGACGTGTTGGAAATCAATATTTCCTCATGCAGTGTAAAAATTAAACTGAGTCAGTTTATCAAAATAGATTGTTCTACTTACTGCTGAGAGTGCTTGTTGCTAAGTTTGTTGTAGAGCCATATTTAGGAAGTAAGATCATGAGTGGGTTGAGCAAAATTATGCTATAAGGAGTCTACTCTGCAGAGTACCAAACTCTAATAAATGGAGAAAGCTATTAGTAAAAAATGTTTCTTAATTACTTCACCACAGAGCATAAAAGCATTATTTTTGAAAGAAGCCTGGGAGAATTTTTCTGTCTGATCTTTTGCCCTGGAGATGTTTTGTGCAGCCTGGCTGTTTCTTATCTGACTGCTGTTCACCACCTACTCTGGGGGTACAGCACCATTTCTGGTAAGCTTCCCTCAGTAGTTATGTTTTTCTCAAGTTATGTTTTTCTCTACCAGCATTGCTGCTGAAATAATATTTGGAAAGTCAGAAACCAATTAAAGGCATGTAGTAAAATCAAAAGTAACAATTTCTCCTCACAGACAATTAAAATATCGTAAATAAAATCATGTGAGGATTTACTTAGGGTAGAAAACACTGGCACCTCATCATAATTTGTTTATTTGTTCCAGTTGCCACAAGAATTCAAGGACTGGTATTAATTAAAGTACTTTTAAATGAGATATTGCTACTGAGTTCAGCACTAATAGGCTTATTTTTCTGCATTGCTGTTCCATTCATCTTATATTTGCCTTGACTTTTACAAGGTAATTTGATGTATATTACTCCTTTACTATTTATAACTCCTTCAGTGATTTGCAGAGCAGTGTAAACAATTCAGGCTCATTGTGTGTGCGCTGCCTTACAGTATTCTACATAAACCTATTAGGAAGATGGAAGCAGAGTATCCTTTATAGGAATATATCAAGTCACAATGGAATTCCTTGAGATCTCAGAATTCACCTTGCAACATTGTTTATTGAAGGAAAAAATAAGAGAGAAAGAGAAGTTTTCTTCAGAAGGTGCCATATGGATAAATACAGCTTTTTCTTTTGTCCCACCAAATTCATAAATGATCTGCCTTGGGCTTGAGGCTTCCCTGACCTCTCAGTTAAGCTGAGCTCTTCCTTAATGCTGAACAAATGCTGTTCTTGACTGCTTCATGCCTCTCAAAGAACAATGAGAAATGAAGAAGAGAATGGGAGAGTCTTTAAATGTCGTCTTTTCCAGAGCCGCATGCTGATCTACTAATATTTTAAATAGCTGCTCGCCTAACCAGCTATTGTTTTCAAGTACTTCTCATTCTTGTTGTGCACTTCAGTTATTTAGTCTTTGTTTTTACTTTGCAGAGGGGAGGTCGGAGGCAGGTTCTGCTTGTAGAGCCTGGAGCTGTCTCAATAACTGAATTTAACAGAGCCAGTATAAAATGAGTTGTTGTAAGCAGGCAGCACTCCCAGAGCCAGGGATGAATTTCTGTGCTTTCGAAATGAGCAAAGTGTGTTCCAGCAAACAGGACATCGTGGCTCCCCCACGGGGGCAGACCTCAGTTCCTGCAGGATTTCCTTACAGCCCAGGAAAAACTTCTCTGTCCACACGAGCACACCACGCATTTGAGAAGCAAAAAGCCTCTCCTTTGCTTGGAATTTATGGTTTCCTCATTACAGATGAGGACAAACTCTGATTTACTGCTTTCTTACTTCATAGCACACCAGCTTGTGATTATACAATGTTTGGATGAACTCCAAGCTCTCAACAACTGTGGTGAACAGCTGAACTAACCTATACTGTAAAGAATCAAAACCATAGTGCTTTACTGATATTTTTTTTTTTTTTTTTTACAGTTTTGGAAAGATTTAAAGAATCAGGAGAAGATTTGTAATACTATATTACATTGTTTCAATTCAGAAGTACCCTGCTTTGTAACAGGCATTTCCTACCTCTCTGTATTTTTAGAATTAGAGAAGATAGCCTTTGATAGTACAAAACAAAGCATTTTTTACACTTAATCAATGTTATTCAGTGATAACCTACTGTCCCTACCATCTTAAAGAATTTCCTAGGAAGTTAAGTTCATGGTTTGAAATAGATCTACTTGTGGATCAATATTTAAGGATCAGGATCTCATGTGTGAACAGCATCTCATGTGCCTGGCAGACTTTCTGAATCACATCTTCAGTTTAACATTGGAAGTTAAGGGAGGAAATATCCATCTCTAATGAGAAAACTAATGGTGATTTAGGAAGGCTTTGAAAGGATTTTGAAATTAAAAAAGAACCTTTGATAGACAAGAGACTGAGTTAAAGGAGTACTAAATCTTATGTCCTTTACAACAAGATTTAAAGGAAAAAATGTACATAGGGTTTTTTCTCCAGTGGTTTATGATTATGACTATCATTTTGGAGGACAATTTTTTTTCTCCAGAGACTTATGAAACACAATCTATAGAGACAGTATGAAAAATGTTGTCAAAATAGGAGTCTAAAATTTTGGCTTTACCTGTGAAAAATTAAATACCTGGTAACAAAACTGGATGAAAAGCTGAGTAGGTCATATAGCAGGCACACAGCTTTATTAGCAAATAAATGTAGGTTTGTCTAGAAAGATACATTCCCATGGTGTTCTAAACTTCCAATTTTGAAAAATATAACTTGAGGCTTATTCACACTGCTAGTATCATCACTTCATATCATCATGTGCAAAAATGGCAGCAATAGTAGAGTTTACTAAGAATTTTGTTAGTATGTGAGATAAAGTAAAATATTTCTCATTTTCTGGAGCAGCACTGCAGTGCTAGCAGCAAGGAGAAGTAATAAAAAGTAATTTATTGAACAAATGCCACTCTAAACACACCCAGTAAAACTTTGGATGAAAAATGGACCTTGTTTTTTATATATATTAAAAAAATTGTCATCATAACTGCACATAAAGAAGTTACATTGGCTCACATGGCCTTTACTGTTTCTTAGTAAAACCTTAACTTTCTGGTCATTCTAGACTCAATAGTTCCTCTCTCAACTGCTCTCTGTTTCTTGACATAAAAGTTCAAAACAGAAAAATCAACTGCACCAGTCTCCTTTTCTTCTCCTTAAGTTTTTTCAGTATTCCTTGAGCCCTACCTTATTGATTCACTGGTAGTGATAAAGACTCAAATTAAAAAATGAAGATAAAACTGTTAGGATAGCTAATATCTTCACAGAGTCAGGGCTGTTTCCTTTAACATTTATTAAGATTTGCATAATCTTGCATTATTTAGAGTCTGTATTACACAAAATTTTCATTTTAAAAAGCAATGAGATGATTGCTCCACACGCAGATAGACCTAAACTAAATACCTATATTCATTTTGATTCCCAAACCTGACAATACACTTATGTTGTTTAGTTAAAAATTCTGGGTTTAGCTTCAATTTGCATAGAAGTGTTTCCAGAGCTGGCAGAGCCTGCCTGTGCTATATATCTTTTCTTGTAGTCTCTGTTTTATATGCCCACTGAGATCCTGCACTGCAATTACTGCCATGTGGGAAAGAAAGTTGAATTTTACAGTGGAAATCCAGCACTGGGTAATCACATTGCCTGTCTAGGAGCAGATATGCACTATGAGTAAAATCATCTTATTAGATCTATCAAGCAAATCTCAGATAAGTAGCAGAGGCTGTGATTTTTCTGAGATTATTTCCAGAAACACTAATGTTATCCCTGAGATTCTCTCATGTGGATATGTTGTTTGGAATTTGCCACCTTTTTCTGGCTTGACACCAAGGAATTGGAAGAAAAAGGGGAAGGGGAGTATGGTGGGCACTTTAGACCTTCTTGTCTATTCAATCTATTAAGTTTCAGCTTTTCTATTCTGAAAGTGGGTGAAACAAGGCTCAGGTCTGGTGCAAATGGGAGGTGGCCAGTTTCAAGCTTGGCTTCTGGGTTGGACAAGGAGCAACCCTGCCTTGGCTGCCGGGGCCTGGGAGAGCACAAGCTGCTGTGTGCCCGAGTCCTGCTGGCTCTCAGCAGATGGAGCAGGGCATGGCTCTGCTGGGAGCTGGCTGGGCAGCCCTCAGCTCACAGGAGGTGACACACACTCGGGTAACAGGATGTGCAGGACATCCAGGGAATGCTCCCTGCAGGATTCAGCCGAGAGCTCCTCAAACCCAGCGTGGCAGCTGGTGACAGGCACAGCCCAACAGCAATATGTTTCTTGCCTAATGACAGGAAGAGTTGCCCACGTGCCTAAAGTTAGTCAGAGGAATCACGGGGGTGCTGAGCAGCACGGGAGGGAGATGGTGGTGGAGCAGAGACAGCAGTGCTTTAATTAGTGCTGCGTGGATTGCACGAGTGCCTGTCAGCCAGGAAGGGCTACAGAGCCCCTCTTTTGCAGAACTGAGGAGCTGCTGATGTCTAGAGGGGCTGACCTAGAACAGAGACTAAAGAATAAAGCAGGGATTTATTAAAAGGCCTCCACGGATCCACCTTGGGCAGCACAACTGCCCATGGCCATGGCTGCACCCAAGATGAACCAAAATGGTCCCAAAATGCACGAGCGCTCCCGGGGGCTCTCACTGGGATCAGTTCTGCTCCATTGGCACCTTGGAGTTCATTGTCCAGTTATAGTTTTAGGTTATGAAGTCCCATCCTGCTTGTTTTCTCTCTTCAGTCCCCATTGTTTATGCTTTTTGGGCCTGAAGCTTGTAACGGTTGTCCTTGGTCACAAGCTGGAGCAGGAATTGTTTTGTTTGCCTACCCTGTGAAGAGAACTTACTGACACTTAATGTGAAGCTCAGAGCGGCACACCTAGGCAGCACAGAATCTGAAAAACATGAAAGCTAAAACTTAGGGCATTACTTGTCCATGGGAGTTGCCTCTCTGACATGCCTTCACACCCATGGTGTCTGTTCTTCCCACGTGGGAAGCCAGTTCCCACAGCTGAAAGCACCCCCAGGGCCACCCCAGCCCTTGATGCTCACTGGAAAATGCGTATCACTGACCCAAGGAGATCAGCTGTTTGAACAGATACCAACATCTTAAAGCAATCCCTCTTAGCCAAGCTTCTACCCACTGGAGGCAGTCATCCACAGAGCCTTTAAAACAGTCCTTTTTAAATATAATTGTATATCTACTGTAAAATTTCTTATATAGCTGCGAGAAGCATTGTGCATCTTTCCTTTTGCTGAAGTTTTACACACAAAGACAAGCAGCAGGTCTTACGTGCATAATTATTTAAAATGATTTCTTTTTCTTTTAAAAGCATTTTAATTATTTGACTGACATTATGACCATTTATGTTGCCAGTGTAGAAGACATCAAAAGAGGCCTGAGGTCCTCTGCAGGCATCAGCTTTGCTTTACCACAACTGGAGGGCAAATCTCTGCACTGGAGAACAGCTCTGAGTAGAGCTCTTTGGGTAGTGAAGTATTTCATTGAACTTTTCACTCCAAAGCCACAAGCCCCAAATCTCTGTCAAGCCAGGAGTGATCTTATCCTGGAGGAGTTTTCAAAACAGCTGCATTTTGGCCAAATTGGCAGCCTCTCTGCAGGGCTGGGGCTTCAGACAGCAGTGTGGGGAGATGTCTTGTAGGGCAGCTCAACATCAGCCTTTGGTTTTAAGGACATTCATGGTGGTTTGGAAAAAAAACAAAAAGGTATTGTAGGCTGTGATATTTGTGTAACTTGAAAAATAAGCTTTAAATGCTCTTAGTTCAACTCAGAAATGTAGTTTTGTGTCAGTTTAATGTATTTATTCAAACCTATAGGGAGGTAAAGGTAAGGGTGAGAGAGGTTTATTTAAGACTCTCAGATACCTGGAGGACATAATCAAAGCTGGATAATGTGCGGTTTTTTTTGCATTATTGAAGAAAATAAATAATTTTTTCCCTAATTTTGTGAAGATGTGTCCAATGCCTGTATGGTAACACTACATAACAGGCTCCTCCACAGGATTCATTCATATTTGAAAGGGGCAAGGACATATGGAGGAAATAAACAGTTGGAATGTTCTTATCTCATTATAAGAAAGTACAAGACAGATCATGGAAAACTGAGGGGAGTAGCTTTTCTGAGAGGAAAGCCCTTAAGGTTTTAAATGATCTTGTGTCATCTGAGAGGGAAAAAAAAACATTGTAGCTTGGTTCTTAGAGCTTTTCATCTTCCTTTTCTTTAATATTCTGCTTCATGTAGGTATATAGCCACTCAACACATACAAAGACAGCTATATAAACATTCCGTGCTGCAATTTGAATGAATTTGATTATTTAACAGGACAGATGCCAAAAAAGCTCATCAATTTTTCTGAGTTAAAGTTGTGCAATTTCCAATAGACAAAGATGGCACATAAAAGATTTTTATCACCAGAAAATAATAGAAGAATCTAGAATCTGCTACTATTGTGCAAACATTTTTGTTTTTAAATAAAATATCTAACTTGCCAGCTCTAAGCTACCTACCAGCAGCTAATTTTGACACAAATGAAAATCTGCTTTCTTCATTCCTATCCTCAGAGTATGTTTCCCCTGTTTATGATTTAAACTTTTGGACCAGTGTTTACATATTGCAGCCCAGTTCTTTTGGAAATCATTAAAAACTGTTACAACCTGTAAATATTGTAGACATAGGAAGTTGAGTGGGAGAGCTGCAACTCTGAATAAAGACAGTATTTCAGTAATATTTTCATTGAAAATCAGACAGTTTGATGCCATTTCTGATTATGATGCCTCCTGTTTCTAAATTTAAGCTAAGTTTTTTCCCCATTTAAAAATTGACTTTGTGAATGGCACTGAGGCAGTTGGGATCTTGAATTTGGGACTAAGTGCTACAGGTTGGAGCTGCTTCTGCATTGTGATGAAGAGGTCTTTCCTGGCCTTTTGTGGAGGAGGATTGTGTGATCCAGGATTGCCCAGATTTATTCTTCTGGGTGCATGGGCTGGACTGGGAGGGAGCACTGAAGTCAAAATTGTGAGTTTGAGTCGAGCTGGGTGACACCTGCTATGTTGAGGGTCATTCTTCTACAAACCCAAGGGTATCCAAGCCTACTACACTGAGAATTGTAACATACAGGAAATTAAAAACGTTGGTGCCAAAGGTACAGCATTGCCAGGGATCATACATTTTAAAAAGACTTGTGTTCGTGCTCTACTCAAGTTTTCCCTGTTGCTTGTTTTGAAAGTAGCTGGGTATTTTTTTTCCATACTGCACTGGGTAATAACAAGGGTAAAGTGTGGTGTTTAAAGTTTTAGGGTTCATTTTCCTGTACTATTTTTGCTCTTTATTACAGTTTAGCTTGAGAGATTTATGCTATAGACTAAAAAGCCCTACAGGAGACTGAATCATGCATGAACTTTATACAACTTTCTGTTTGAACCTGATGGTTTTTTCATCTTTCTCATCAGAATGATCAGTGTTCTGCTGAAATGTTGGCAGGCAGTGAGCAGAAATTGTGCCAACTGATGCTAACATTTCAACAACAGCAGGAGGGGAAAAAGAAAAGACAACAAAAGAAAGAAGAGCTGGAGAGTATACTGTTTTTCTAGAATTACGTCTTTTCTCAGAGTGCTCAGCTCTCCTTGAGCTGAGGCTGCTTCCAGTCATTTCTTAATGTGTGAACACAGCCAGGCTTGAAACCGTTTTAGGCTTCAGCTTCCAACTGCTCCATTTATCTCCAGCCTGACAAGGTAGCATGGTAACCATTGTATTAAGCCACAAGAGGAAAACTCATGAGATGAATTGTGGCTTTTCCCTCTCTTCTTTATTCTTATTTTTCTGTAACCATGTCGAGCAGGCACTGTAACGTGTTTGATGGAGTTTGTTGTTCCCAGAGTATCAGGATGATGAAGTGATGTTAGTTACAGTTTGTTGTGACAAATATTTATATTAGCATAGCTTTATCATTTGTCCCTGCACCTCATTAAAATAATACAAATATTAATATGATGTTCATGGCTTGCAATAAGCAGACCAATGGCTCAGCCCATGGAGGGCTATGCAGAGGCTGAGGATTTTGCTAGTGATGTTGATTCCCTCACCAAACTAAGAATATAATCCCTGTGTGCCTCCCCCCTTGATAAAACCTCACCACTTTTGTTTCCTTTATTTGCCATGCAGTCTGTTACTTCCTGACCATGTTCAGAGTTACATATTTTGCAATAAGATCTCTTGAAAAAAGCCCAACATGCTTAAAATAAGAAAATGTTAGCTGGTGGTGTTTGACAAAGATAATTCCTGCCTTGTCTGTTACAACAATATATCTTTATAAGTGGTCCTGAGTCATAGTGCAGCATTTCTCCGTCATTGAATTTCTGGTCTCCAGATAGATGAAGTTATTATTTTTGGTTTGCTTTTGCCCTGATGTGTAATTCTGTGCTATTCCAAGTAAATCTGACCCATTCATATTTAACTCATGCAGACTAAAGCCTGAATTCATTATGGCTATCGGAGACTTTTATAATGAACTTTTTTTCATATATGTTACACTCAGTGGTGTGTAATGATATGTGAATGTGGGCATAAACCTTATAGTTAGGAAATCAGAATATAAACAGTGCTTGCTTTACCTGCCTGATCACAAATAAAGTTAAACAAAGTTTTATTCCTAATATGTGTAAATTTGTTCAAATGTTCTGTGTAGCTCCAGTGGGGATATTTTTATTTGTTCTTGCCTTTAGTTGTTCCTTTCAAAATTTAAAATATTAAAGTCTATAAGCCAAAATTTTGCATTCTAAATTGAGATTTCCATCAACTTTATAATTAGAAGCTGACCAGGTACTTATGTAATAAGCAAATAGCACCTGTTAAATCAGTGTATGCCTCACCAAAAAAAAAAATAAAATAGAGCATTCTTTATTCCTCATTTACTTATGCCAAGGACGTATCTTTAAATATTTAGGAGGTGTCTTTAAAGATTTGATCATTTATAGGAACATTCAGGAAATCTCTGTCTTCTTGAGCAGCTGCTGATACCAAAGACATCAGTGCCAGATTTCCAGTGTCAGATTTTATCTAAAGCTATTTAGAACTCACCACTTACTCCCACTGTTATTTCAACAGGTATAGTTTTTGAAAAAATTGGTTGTGACATCTACATTTTTTCATGCTCTATCTGAAAGATTTTTCTTACAAAATCATTTTGAAAAGATATATTTGAGCTCAAACCTTTTCTTTCAACAAGAACTAAATAAACCACTGGCAGAATGGAAGTGAAAAGCCAGGATGACACATTTGGATAAATAATGAAATGCAGTTCTCAGAGAATTTAAGTGAACCAAAATGAAATCTGAATGAAAGAAAAACAAATGGCTGTCCATGGAAGCATTAAGTGAGGTAAATGAAATGTACAACATACTAAGGGGACTCATTAGGAATTTTACAAACAAGTAAAGTGCACGGGTGGGGGGAAAAAAAGGTAAATATATGATTCTGTAAGAGAGAACTCTGAAGATTACTAGACAGTTAAGCTGAAATGGATCCAAGTTTCTTCACTGGTTTTCACTGCAGGCAGGATAAAGACAATGTATTCTTGGCAAGCAGATTAGATTGATTGATATGTCTAAATGACAATAAATCATTGTCCCTGAATTATAACTGAGAAAGGTTATGAATGGAGTCACAGGATGCTAAAAAAATGGGTATGAGGTGTCATTGTCAGTCATGTTTCTGGAAGAAAAACACCGAAAGGGTCAGATTTATACAGAATGTAAGGCTTTGTTTGTTTATTTGTTAGTTTGCTTTTTATTAATTGGAGAAATTAATCAGTTAATACAGAACATCTCAGAAAGCCCACAAGCAATGTTAGAAATAAGTCATGGGGTTTGGCAAATATTGCATCTCTCTGGTGGAAATGTAGAATTGATTGCTGTGATCCTTTCTAAGCCCTGTTTGTCTAGGTTTGAACAGCCAGGTGTCTGCTAAGGAAGGCAGGAGCCTCCCTTGAAATGGAAAATGCAAACCCCCTCCCTCCAAATTATTATAATTTTGAAATTAAGGGATTCTCAGGCAAAGATATGGTAATAGGAATAACAGTTCTTTACTAAGAAAATTAAAAATAGAAATGCAATAGTACAAAAAAGAAAATAAACCACTGCCAGAGTCAGAGCAGGCCCTGTCAGGCTGTGGGTCAGGGAGGTGGCTCAGCCCCATGCCAGGGTGGCTCAGCCCTCCTGCAGTGCCAGCTGTGCTTCTGCTGGAGCAGGGATCCTGCACAAGGGGGGAGTTTTCCTCTGGAGCTCCAGGGCTGGGG
>QUSF01000075.1:188014-210728 GCA_003676055.1 Chloebia gouldiae
CTGGGAATGCAGGGGGAAGAAAGCTGCTCCTCTGGGAATGCAGGGGGGAAGAAAGCTGCTCCTCTGGGAATGCAGGGGGCAGAGGCTGCTGTGCTGTTCCCAGGTCAGATTGTATCCAGGTAGGAATGCTGGGCTCCTCCCCTGGGCAGAGCATCTCCCATTGGGATGATGGAATTTTCTCAGCCATGCAGGGACACTCACTGGCCCATTAACAGAAGATAATTAATAATTAATGGCCCATGAACAGAAGAGGTCTCCTGGAGCGAGGATTGGCTGTGGAAGAAATAAAGAAAAGTGCCCCATGAACAGCAGAGAACTGCCCCACCTCTGACAGATGGCAATAGAACACACACCCCCATTTCCAACCTGAGACACTGCTCTAAAAGATTATTTCCAAACCTGTAATAAATGTTTCTTTTTATATACACATTTGGCCCAACTAAGCAGTATAGAAAAAAGAAGCACACTGAGATTTGAACCCTAGTTGCCTGGGTTTATGATGAAAAATTGTCTCATAGAGGCTGCATAATTATCCTCCCTGGGTGTGTTACATGTTTTTGTGAAGGACCAGGCTCTCATCACACAGGGCTGGATATATTGGAGTGTCTGTTTCAGTGATCTTGGCAGTAATTACTCAGAGACACTGCGAGACCTCCTTGCCATTAGCCCTGGTGGTAATTGGTGACAAGTCAAATGACTGAAATTTCCCTGCTTTTTTGGGATCAGCAGGAAGCTGCTGGAACATAGGCAGTCTCTCCTTCTTTTCTGAAGCCATATCTAACACACAAGAGCTGCTTATCTGTGCACACTTAGTGTCTTTTTTCCTCTTGCTACATTTCAGCTTTATGGCTTATGTCCATTTTTTCCGTGAGACTTCGACAATTTTCAACTTCATTTTGAACATCTTTATTCAAATGCAGATTTTGTCTTTGTAGCCAGGACCAAGTTGAAGACATCTTTGAAGAAATGCTAATAAGAGTGCTGTGGTAGTGCACTGCTTCTTAGACATACCTTCCTCTTAAGAACATTTCTTTGAAATCTAGACTAAAAAAAAATATAAACCATTTTGCTCTTATCAACACTGCTTTAATGTGCTCAGAAGAAGATGCCGGCATAAACCAGAAAATTGATAGGTGATAGTGAGCTATTCCTTTACTGTGCTGAATGTGGGTGGGTCTGCTTTAGTGCAGTCCAGAAGGGGATTTTGAAAGAAACAACTTTATGTTCTTTTTCTTCTTCTTTATAATTTAGCTGATTAGCATTCTGCATTTCCTGAAGTGGCACACCAGACCTGAGCACGTGATAAACAGTGCTAAAACCTGGTTTATCATCTGCAAGGTAGAGGTGCAGGATACTGCACCAAAGGAATTACTTGGCTATCATGTGGGCAATGCTATCAGGATGGCTTGAAATCCAATATACAGAAATTTCTTTTTTTCAGAGAAAGGAAAAGAGAATGCAGAACTTGTAAATGACACCATTGGGTGGCATTGGAGAGAACCTAAAAAACTGCAGATCCTGAAACATTCTTTCTCTTATAAGATGGAGAGGAAACTTTCTTCAGCAAGAAAAGATCAGCTGAAAAGAAAAATGTCACACACAAGTCTGCTCATGAGTTACTGTGATTTGCTGCATTTGCCAAGTTACACGACAATACTCAATTGCAAGACAGCTTTAAGGTTACAGAAAATCCCCAATAACTTTATTATTCTCTCTTAAAGAAGGTAAAGTCCTTTTAACTGCATTTGGTATCATTTTTCATGAGGACACACTAGAGTTAAATTAATATATTTCTAGAGATAGCTCAGTCATCCCAAATCATTTCTGTCTTATGTTCAAGCCTTTGATAGCGTACTTTGAGTTTGAATTGAATTCTGGAGAGACACTGAGAATGTTAATTAGATTCTCTTTGTGCTCTAAGAGGGAGGAAAAGCAGAAGAGATCATTTTTAACGTTTCAGCTGAGCAGTGTTTGCAGTGCACATTCCTCTTTCCTACAATATTACTTGGAATTAGAGGTAGAAATTTCTAGAATTGGCACGTTCCCTGTGCTATCTGAATTTGCAAAAGGTGTCTGTGCCCTTTGGATAATATGCATCAAGTACAGAGTAGTTTTTTTGAAATGAATTTTTAAAATATATTAGCCTGAGTGTCTTATTTAAAAGTTAATATATTTGGGTGCTGTTATTCTTGCTGCACCACTGTTTTATAACACTGAAACTGCACGGGAACTTGACTGAGACAAAAGCACTGCACACATCAGCTAGACAGGGAAAATATTTGTGTTAGCTGATCCTTGTTTGCACAGCCACGACACTTTCTCCCAGATCAGATTATACAAATGGGGCAACAACAGCACCAGGAAGGATGAGGAGGGAGGAAGAGGGCAAGGTCTGCCTTCCCACAGGCACCGCAGCCTGAGGGCAGGGCTGAGTGCCAGGAGGCATCCCCAGAGTGCCCTGGGAATGGCACTGCTGGGATTGGCACTGCTGGGATTGGCACTGCTGGGATTGGCACTGCTGGGACGGGCAGCAGCACTGGCTGCATCAGCAGATGCACTTGAGGAGATAAGGAGAAACTCTTCCTTCTGCAAATGTTGCTGTGGCTGAGACAAAAGCCAGAGTAAAGCCCTTATTTCATCTTCCTGCTCATGCTCCCAGGCCTGGAAATTTGACAAATCAAATTAAAGTAAATGATAGATCATAGTTAGTTGACTTGTTTGAAAAATAGGGTTTTACCCCTTAGCTAAAAGAGCTTTACAAAATAGGTTTATATACATTGTTATCATAACAAGGTTAGTAATAGTCCCCTGTGTATTTCACTGTACACAACAAATTAGGAACAAAGCCATCAAGTAAGTTCTTTTCTGTCCAGGAGAGAGAGGGAAATGTGGGAAATGGATTTGTGGAATTCTCAGAACCTGACAGAAGGCTCACACAATGTGCATCTTTTTCCAAATTTTGAGATAAGAAATGCTGATTTAGAAATGCCATGGAATAGGACAGACATTACTGAGAGAGAAATGGAGCTAGAAACAAGTTTCAAAAGATGGCCACACAAATAAGACTGGATACTTTGGGGAGATATAACTATGAAAGATGCATTGGAGTAGGAGCCACGAGGGGTAATTTTACATTATTGGCTTTGAGGCATTTACAGCGTGGTGTGGCAAAAGCTGACAGGCCAAGAAATGCTTATAGTGTATTGTAATTAGGAAACATTTAGTTTCTGATTGTGATGCTGTGAATTATAACATCTGTATTGTCTCACCCTTCACATGAGACTGAAAATGGAATCAAAGTTTTTTTAAAATGCCTCTCAGTTGCCCCATCTCTGGATCAGAAGAAGTTATAGTGTGACATCTTCCTGCTGCAAACATTGTTGTGGCTGAGACTAAAGCCACAAAAGAGAGTAAAGACCTTCTTGCATCTTCCTGCTCATGCTCCCAATTCTTCTGCTAAGAGGAAAAATGAGGTGGAACAAAACAAATTTCCTCATTACTGATCCAAAGGAAAATGAAATCCAGCCTGTGAAAGGAACAGAAGCAGTATTTCTTGTCATGCATGTGAACAAGCTCAATTGGCAGTGGTTGGTAACACCTTGAGGTATCAGAGAAGCACAAAGAGGTGCAGGGAGAGAACGGAGAGCAAATTGTAACCTCTGGCTCCTGCCCACCCTGGCAGTGTTGGGAGCTGGGGAAAGGAGGTGAGCCCGGGCTCCCTGCAGAGCTGCCAGCCCAAGAGAAGTCCAGGCACTTCCCTCCTACAGAAACATTATGGATCTGTGAGAAAAAAAGGGATCTGACAGCTGAGAGAAGAGCTGGCAGTAGGAAGACTTGGAAGAAAATTAAGCCCCAGATGAAAGAGAATTGAGGTCAAAACAGGAACAGATGTGCACTAAAAATAGAAGGACAAGAAAAAGATAGATGCAAAGGTCCTTGCAAGTAGAGAGATATTTACCAGGAGGGAGAGACATCTTATTAAAGGAGAGATGGAAAAGCAGTGGTAATACAAAGGGGGAAAATTGCAGCACAAATTAAGAAGCCTTTTCTTTTAATTTAAGTTTTTCTTATTTAGCTCTAACTAAATCACCCTTGAATCCTCAGCCTGCATTATTACTCAGAAAAGCAATGAACCTTTTGTAAGGGGCACCAGTGTAGATGCTGCTGAGCACCTCTGCAAACTTGAGATAATGACATTAAAGGAATTAATAGAGTTAAAGCACAGCCTACATTTAGTTCTAATTGGACAAAAGATAGCAGCCAAATTACCACTAAAATTTAGATAGAGAATTCAAACAAGTGGTGGAAAGTGTGACAATATATAACTTCTGAGTTTAGTACAATTCCCTGAAATCTCCCTACTTGTCCATTTTGCTGTTTGTTCCAAATAATTTCATTCAGTCTGGGGAGCCAGGCCTCAGGCACAGCTGCATTTGAGCCCCCAGCAGGATGACAGTTTTCATGTGGCACTTCTGGGAGGAGGAAGTTGTTTCTGGAAAAGGGACAGGGAATGAAAGTGAAGTTTCCTTCCAAGAGCAGCAGAAAGAAAGAACCATAACCAGCCCTGTCAAAGCCCTTCAGCCTTTCCCTCCCACAAACACAAAAACATGTACAGGAAAAGTATCAATTCCACACATTTCCCTTTGGGTTCCCAAGTAAGGAGTAAGTGCACTCACCAGCCTGGTTGTTCCAAGTATTCCTGTGCAGCAACCAGTCACTATCAAGCAATATTTGTCTTGGCATTTCCAATGAATTCCTCAAAAACTATCCGGTGAGATCCAAATATATAATTTTCTTGTTTGACTCAAGTTGTTTTTTAACAGTTAAAACAGTCCCAGGAGCATTCCTGCAGTGGGACATGAGGACAGAAACTGACCTTGGGAATAGGTGGTGGTTGAGTGTTGAGGAAGAGCAGTTTGAAATGATGCTTTGCATAGATAAATATTTTGTAATAGCAGGAAGAATGAATATTTTTTCCTCTGTCTTAATGAACATTAATGAACAAAGATTTCATTTCATTGTTGCTGTTATTATCATTACTTTTTTTATGCCATGCTCGATTTTCTAAGAGCCAGGTGACAATAGTCTTGCATGATTTTTTTATATTTTCTTTCTATTATATTCTCATGTTTACAGCAGACCTTCTCCTGTTCTTCCCTCTAGCAATTTTGTTATTATTCTGCCTTTAAATTTCTACAAGTGATTTTCAGTAAGCTGGTCTTTCATCAACCACAAAGAGAACCCTTGGCAGATTCTCTGCAAGTAAAAATAACATTTTGTTTTTTTCTGGCAGTGCTCTAAAAAAATATATATATATGGTACGTTTGTCCCATTTAATAAAATTACATTGGTAATTATCTCACCCAAATTGTTGGTCTAGATATATTTCTTCACTTTACGTGGGAAGGTTTTCCTTATTAATTTCTCTTTATTTGTGGCAATTCATTAGCAGCCATCCATAAGCAGTCTTACCCATTGCATGGACCTCATTACAAGGAGAGTGGTAGACCACAGAAAAGGCTATTTATGGCTGATCTCTGTCCTCCTGCCTGAGTTTCTAATCCCCTTTCTACTTGTCTCTGAGCTCACATCTCATTTCCCCTGTATTATTGATTCCACAGCTTCCTTTATGCTATTGTATTTATGTGGAAAAATATGTGTGGGTGTAATTAAAGTCAGTCCTCAAAAGTAGCTACTGTAAAAATTTGGGTTCCTGGGGGTTTCTCCAGGCTTTTTATTTCCTGTAAGAGGCCAAACAGTCCATGAATAAGGCATTGATCACAGAGAGGGAAGACAAGAGATAGCACATAAATTTGTGCTAAAGGGAGAGTAAAGATAATTAGCTTCCAGAAAAGGGCAAGATGTAAGAAGTACAACCTTGATTCTTTCCAGTTTTTGCAAGGCAGTGTGATAGAGGACAGACAAATATAAGGTGTGGTTTTGGGCAGAAGAGGGTGATGAAGCTAGTAAGTAGAGGCAGAAAGCAAAGCTTGGCTTCCCTTCAGCAGGTTTTGACATAGAGAAAAGGTAAAAATAGTACCAAGAAGGAAAGAAGAGACTTTGACAACTTTTTAGTAGCAGCAGAACAGATGCCTTTGCTGAGGAGTTGTCCAAAAGGACATTAAACATAGGTAAGAAAAACTCAAAAGTAAATAGCCCTGGTAGAGCTCTTGTGTGCAAGGAAGGGAGGAGACCAAGAAATGATTCCTAGTTGTCAAAAGGATGCTGAGGGCCATTACAGAGCATGGCAATATATATGTAAGTATTTGTACATCCACTAAACTTCCTGAATTTCCCCCTTGATCAGATATCCCAAGGTAACAAGATAAGCACACACCCACAGAGTATCCCTGAGCTGAAGGCTGCATTGTGGTCGCATTACTAATTCACAGGAGTGACTGCTTGCCAATATTTCACTGATAAAACTTTCCATGATCATACTTGTGGCTTATTAGTCTGGGACTTTTTATTTAGGCAGGGGGAAGTAATTGGCTTCGGACTCTTTCTGCCTCTGATCCCTCACCAATTCTATCCTAATTAAACAAATTTCTGAAAGAAGTGCTGAATGAGTAAGTTATTTTAAAAACTGAATAAAGATGTCAGAAGTCGTTCTTTAAGCTTGTAACTTCACAGTTAGGTATGTTAAGTGAAATATAAAGCTTGTGATGGAGTCGAGTTTTGATATTTAATTTGCCACCAGTGCAACCCAAATCTCAGCCACTTCTGGGAGCCACCTTTCAGGACTCTGCCAGTCCTTCTTTGGGCCACTGAGCTGGGAACATTTTCTGGCTGCCTACACCCAACTGCAGGGGCAACATCAATCTTTAATGTATTACACATTTTCAGCGTAGCTCTGGGTGGACTGAGAGGAAGTGTGATCCCACTGGCAGAAAAGTGGAGCATTGGATTGCATTTTGTAGCAAGCACCACCTGCCTCAGGGCTGGCTAAACAGCCTGGCACTCAGGTGACCTCCTCCTCAGGACAGAAACAAAACCTATTGATTGGGAAGAAACATCTGCTGTGTTGGCTTAACTCTTTTCTGCTCCCCGAGTTTTGGGTCCTAAACTCTGTGATCCAAGTGACCCAGTGCTGGGCCAACCTCTGTGCACAGCCCAAACTCTGGGAAGGATTGTATCTAGAATGATTTATATTCCTTTTTTTGTTGGGCTATAATTAATATTTTCAGTATACCTAGCTGGTGTAGTTCCTCATGTGAAGAGAATTTGTGCTTACCTATTCCTTAAAAAAACTTTTTCAGCCTTTGGAGGAAAGTCACTGCTGAGGATTCCTTGTGTAAGTCTTAATCATATTTTTTGGTAGTGGATTCATCCTGCAGGCACTCTGTAAGCAGCCTCTGTAGAGCTCTATGTACTTCATTTGCAGTGAGTGTTAGGAGAAGATTTCAGTGGATTTCAGTGGAAATTTTCAATGGATTTCAGGAACATCGGAAGTGTAAGGAAAGGGAATTTAAAACTGGCATGCCATACATATGACCCAAAGCTTCCATGACAGCTGTGAGCAGAGAATATCTAGGTGAGAAAACTCATCTTAAAAGAGTTAATTAATAGAGAAGTATCAGAGATTCATAATTCACACAATATATTGTTATAACAGTTTTCACCGTTGTATTTGTAGTTTTCAGTCTTTTGATTTTGCCATCCACCCGCTGTGCAAGTTTTCATAAAAGATTATTTTAAAATTAAATTGAAATATGGGTGGAGTTCTGGACTCGTTCTCAACTATTGATTTCTGTGTTAATATGTGTTAACTAGAGAGGAAAGGCCTTTTCTTTCCATTTGCCTACCTACAACTTGCATGCAGTCTCACATGTCTTTAATGTCTATATTCCCCTGCACTAAATAAAACACTGAGAAAACTGATTTTTCCTAGATTTTGGCCCTGATTTTACCGAGTTATAGTCTTTGTTGGTTTGGCTAACTCGATATCTAACAAGAAATTTGTGAATGTCTCTGTTAATAAGAAGCAGACAGGCACAAGTTTGCTCAGCTCTTCAACTGAGAGAAGACAAATTATGAGAAAGATGCATCCTTAATTCTTCAGTCAGAAGATTGGACTCTGGGCTCCCCAGGGAAGCAGACTCACTGAGTGAAGCTGTCGGATGTTTACAGCTCAGCCTTTGAGAGCAGAGACATATACAATTGAAATTATATTTCAAGGGGATGTGTCAAAGTATTTTTGGCATATAGAATAACATTCACTTAGTGCACGATTTGGAACCACTGTCTCCTTCATCCCATTAAACATCCAGATGTCCATGTATGTTCTTATTTGCAAGGCAGAGAAACACCATTGCCACTGCAGAATAAGGCATGGAAATGGAAATGAGGCAGATATTTGCTGCCTGTGTGCTGCTTATTTGCTGCCTGTTTGGGGTGAGATGGAAATGCAAATATTTGCAAGGAGGATACACTTTCTGTAGAATTTTTAAATTTTTCTATATTAAATTCTCATGATGACCTGGCTTGCCATAATATTTTACTTCCATATAGGAAGTATAATGGTGTGTGTAAAGCAAACAGAAATGATATAAAATGCTACACGTGACTCGTAATTGAATGACAACTCTGTTATTAGGGTGATGGATATCTGAGGAAACTGAAATAAACCAGCAAATGCCACTGATAGGCCTAGATCCAAATGGAATTCAGCCAAGAAAGCAGTGCTGGGAAGTGGTGCATCATCAGCTGGGAGATGATGGCTATTTGAGAAACGAGCTTTGCATCCTCAAATTTCTAACTCATATCCACAGCTTTACAACTAATGTTCAGGGCAACCTTCCAGAGGAGATGCCAATGTTTAAAAATTCTGGTGAAACACTATTCTCTGCCTTGTGAAAGTCATCCTGCCTCTGGAAAGTTAAGACGGAAAAACTGCATTGCATAAGGAAAACATAAAATCCCCAGCTCAGCTGGCCATCCTCTGAGAATTATGTGAGTGGGCAGAGGAACAGTGAGAATCAAACTTTAGGACTTTCCATCTTTTACATGCAAAAAAAAATAATGCAATATGATATAATACATAATAACATTATAACACAATAGAGCATGATGTAATAGCTGCTAAATGTATTTTATATTTAGGTCTAGAAATGTCAGTCACTTGGATCTGTAGAGTGAAGAGTTTCTGCAGTCAGAATTCTGTCTCTGGTTTTTCCAAAGCTCAGTGGAGCACAAGGCTTAGAGGGTTTTGGCACACAGATGGCAACAGAAGGCTCGATGCAAGGGAGTTTTAAATACATGGAATAAATACAGCTGAAGTAATCTAACAGTGAAGAAGGCCCTAATTCCATATCTGTTGTTCTTATCTCACCTGATGAATCTCTCCACTGCCCAGTTCCTACCATCACAAATAACCTGACATTTGATATCCTTACAGAGCCTGTGACCTGAAAGTAGCAAACCTGTTTTCCTGTTTAATGTCTGTTTTCAAAGCCCATAGAATCTTCCAAACCCTCAATTTTGAACAAAAATAATCCTACCCTCAAAACTTCATGTCCCAGTAGAACTGCCTCATCAGAGGTATTCTCATACTTAATAGCCTTCCTGGTAGAAATTTGCTCCTTAATTCAGAGCTGAATTTCTCCCACAACAGCTTTCAGACACTGGACATTCTTAGGGCATTTTTTTTTTTTTGCCCAGATAGGATAAGCTGTGTTTTTGGACTTTCTTGCATATCCCACTATCTGCACCATGAAGAAATGTTAAACCAGCTGCTCCCAGCTCCAAGGAAACTCTTCCACTTGTCAGCATGCAGAAAGCATTGGAGGAGATTTCCATCAGCCTCCTGCTCCTCCCATGGAATCCTGTGGGAGCCTGAGGGTGCCTCCAGAGGCTTTGTCCATGGGCACCTGCTGGGAACTGGCATGCCAGTGCTTTCCTAAAGACAGGAATCAGCTCTGCCAGGAAGATTTCCAGGGGATTGTGTCCTGGCACGGCCCCAGCCGTGCCCAAACACACTCCTGTGAAGGGAGGAAGAAGGGGGCTGCTGCCATGCTGTTAGTGGAAAGGACCTGCAGTTACCATTTTCTCCTCAGGTCTAACTTTCAGGGTCTTGCTTGTCCCAGAGGGAATGTCTGTCTGGGGCCAGGGCTGGCCAGGCCAGGAGGAGGCAGGTGGAGGAGTCTGTCCCTGCAGGGCAGTGACTCGTTCAGGCCTTGGCACAGGTCCCTGCCAGACAGGAAAGCAGATCTGTGCTGCTGCTGGATCTCAGCCACTCCTGAGATGCTGCAGGAAGGTCGAGGAAAGAGCCAGGGTGTTGATGGGACTGCAGCTGGCCACGGTTATTTTGGATGCTTGACAACTGGAAACAGTCCAGAGTAGCTCCTTCTCCTCCTCCTTTAATTTTCTGGTCAAAGCTATTTAGCACACTTGTATTTGATTTGAATTTCTTAGAGGATTAAGACAATCAAATCAGTATATCCAGTGTTACAATTTTAAGAAGATGATTGTTAGTTGAAGAAATAAATGAGTTTTTTAAGGGAAGTTCTCTTTCTCAAAGGAAAATGTCAATGTCAATCCCTTTAGTCCTCATGCATTTAGAAAGAACAGTGGTAATGGGAAAATAGTGTTTTCTCCTTTTTACTACTGAGCAGATGTAGTAGAAAAATTAAATAATATTGTAATTTGTATTAGTTGTATAAAACCAAGCGCTAAGACAAAGAGCAAACTTTCTAGTTCTTGCTAATTAAATTTCATCACCAAGAACTGATGAAAATTCACCCAGTGAATTTTTTCTTGCCTGGAAAATAAGGGCAATATATCCCATCAGAACTGAGCTCCAAACTGATCTCAGCTTAAGACAGCCTGGCCAGAAAAAGTATTTCAGGTGCTGCTTTTCTTTCATGCCAGTGATTACATAGGGCAGCAGTCTTGTTTTGAACTTTGAATCACCTAAGTGAAAGTGCAAGACATCTAAAATATTTATATATATACAGGACTTGTGTGTAACTAGAAAACAGAAAATAATATAAGAACTAGTTTTTAGATTTTTCAGATACAGTGTTGGGCACTGGTGTATTAGAAGTAGCACAAAATGAACGCTACTCATTTTGCTCTATGCTAGAATATCTTTTACCAAATTTCTACAGAAGGGTTTCACTGTAGCCAGTTATGCCAGGAATTCAGAAATTCTTACTTATTGTAACTCAGTTATTTCATGCTCCAGAGGTTCCTGGAATAGCAGGGAGATTTTTATAAATACATGGTGGGGCAGATATTGTACTGATATCTGCCCAGTGAAAATGGATTTTCCTTTTGGCTCCCCAGCTCTGCCTGAGATGATCACAGGAAAAGAGAGTGGTAGTGAAATGCCATCAAGTCTGGTGCTGCCCCACTCCAGGGATCTTTATCTCCTGCTAAATTTTTTTTAACTCTACAAACTCAGAATCAAATCAGGAGTGCACTGACAACAACGGTTTGGAAATAGTCTGGATTTGCCAGCCGCTCTCGTGCTCAATAAGGAAATATGGCAGTGGTCCATGGCAGATGCTGTTGTCAGAATAATGATGTGATACAGCCTGATTGGTTGTGTTTAAGTACTGATAAATAAACAAATCCTTTTTATTCCCTCTGCTTTATCACCCCTGCTCTGAGGTTCAGGATTCAGGGCACTCACATGTCCAGCTTTATATATTATGTGTCTAAAATGGTTGGCATAAAGCTATACAAAAGGGAATGCAAAAAAACCAGTAAAAAATAAGACTCCTCTGAGTTTAATCTTTTTTTATTTTCTCTTTTCTGGACACCTACAAAAGACAAACACTTCTGAAATGCTCTTGCTGCAAGTCAGCTTTTCATTCATTCTCTCCTTCCATTCCTTCCATTTACCTCTTTTTTTCCCCCTCTCTTTTGAAAAGATGAGAGAAGTAAAAGCCCCTTTGAAGAGTTTAAAATACTTGGGGTGATAAAACAGAAAAACATGAAGCAGGGAAATCTTTCTTAGTCCTTGAGTAACTGGAAAAAAGAGCAAAACAAGTCTTGTTCCAAAATTTTGCGATGTCACTGACAGGGCATGTGTCCAAACCTCTAACACAGATTTTCATGTCAGAGAGCACTCTGGGGACTGGAAAGGTGGGCACTGCAGACTGGGACAGGTGGGTTGTGGTCTGATTGTCATCTCTTCATTGCTCCCAAGTTGCTTTCTAAAATATACTTGTTTAGAAGTTGTCTGAAAGCAAATTAATGAAGACAGTAAAAAGCCTTACTTCTGGAGAAGATTAATTATAGGAACACATTTCAAATAAATTTGGGTCAAATGCCAGTCTCGTTGATAGCTCTTTACAACATATAAAGAAAATTTTGGATTTTTTTGGCTTAAGAGCTGACATGCTGTAGTGGTTTTGGTTTGTTAATTGGAGATTTTTTTTTGGTTAATGTATTAATGAGTGTGGTGGGTTTGGTGTTTGCCAGTTACTAGTGTACTTATTAGAATGTATTTATTTTGTAAGGTAGGATTAGGAGAAAGTTAAAGTAGGTTTAAAACTTTGAAAGTATCTAAAGAAAAATTTGTTAATAGTAATTTAAAGAAAGAGTAATAAGAATTAGGATTGTAAGATACTTTTTCCTTTTTATAACTTTTTTTTAATTGATAATGTAAAGAAATAAAACTTGAAATTTTAGTTAGTTTACTATTTTTAAAATAGGGTATTTTTAGTTTATTTGGGGAGTGATTTTTTTTTTTTTGTTAATGTTATGGAGACATTTTTATAAGAAAATAGGGTGGGGTTTTTTTTTGTTTTTCAAAATTTTATGAATAATAGTTTGGGGAAATTGGGGAAATTTTGAGTTAAAATCTCGCTGTGGGGCCTGCAGAAGGTTACTTGGCTTTGGCTGGGCTTAATAGTTTGTGGTGGGAGCTGTGCCTGGGGGGGTTGATGGCTTCTCCTCTCCCTTGCCTGTTGCTTGTGGGTGAATTTCAGTGGTGGTAGAATTTTGGCTGAATTGCTCTGGTTTTTCTTTGGCTTTTGGCCACCTCTCTTTTTGTCCAGTAGCCAATGCAGGGGGCGGCCCGGTAGGTGCCTTAGGAAGGAGGGCTTGGGCTTGTGGTAGGGGCCACCTGGGCTTTTGTTGCTTTTTTGTTGATTGGAAAAGAAAGAGAAAGTTTTGGGTGTTTTTTTGGTTTTGTTTTTTTTTTTTTTCCTTTCACATGTGTTTTTCACGGAGGTGCATATAGCTTTTTAGTGGCTGGAAGTTTTGCATTATTTCTGTGAATGCCTCTCATGCAAAACTACCACACATGCTTTGATTAGTGAGTAGTGAGTGGGTCACCTCCTTAACTCCACCTTAACTCCATAAATAGCTATGACTCAAACCTGACTACCTTGACAGATACATCAATATAAATAAAACAATATATATTGCTTTTGTGTGCTGATGTGAGCACCAATCTCACAGTTCCATCTGTCTGCCTTGATATTGCCACTGTCAATATTCTGCTCGCTCCCCTGATCCTCAGATTCTTAATGAATCTATAATATCCTTGCTTAAATAAAATAGTTGTTTAAAATGCTCTTAAATATGGCTTTGTGATAAGGTTTCAAAACAAATAATTTGGGCTCTGAGGAGAAGGGATATGTTGCAACCTGCTCACAGGGCCACACTCTCGAAAAATGGAATAAAACTTTCAGGACTAGGTCAAAAGTTGAAAAGTTCAGCAGTGCTGGCAAAAAAATTAAGTCCTATTTTTGTTTATGTCAGTGACAACCAGAGAATGTGTTTGGCCTTTTAAATAGATTTAAGCTTCTTGAATCACAGAAATAGCATTTGATGAGACAAGGACAGAAATAAAGAAGATAAGGTCAAGAAGGATTGTACTTTATTCTTTCAAAGGGAAGTAATTTAATTGTTTTAATTTACAAAAAGATACAAGCAATAGTTGGTTCATTTAGATAATGAAATAAAAACTTCTAATGAAAATCTTGAACATATTTGCTGAACATGTGTAATATTTTCCTACCAGAAATGACAGGAATTTCAAAATGTTTCTTTAAATGTATTTTTGATTGGTCTATTTTCCCTAGTTCATGTAGTATTTTATTGTTAACTCTTCCTTTTCTTTTTCATTTTGTGTAATTCTTTAGATGGTAGGTGCAAAGATATACTGAAAAAAAATACTATACCCCACCATATGGGATCTTAATTAAACAAAAAACAATCTTGTTCTCTTTGCAAACTTTCAAGATATCTTCCTAAAAGAAAGAAGAGTTTCTAATGCTCTTGGATATGAATTTACAACTGTCAGGAAAACTGTTTTCCTTTTCAAATGCATTGTAAAAAGGCTATGCATAACCCCCATCCCACCTTTAAAAAGCTTTTAGCAAGCTTTTATTATCAGCTCTTCTCCATTTTGTAAGCTTTTAGGTAGTACATGTAGATCTGAATTGTGACTAATATTGGCCTAAATCTTTGAATTTCCTCTTGTAAATCACACTGCCATTAAATAACAAAAACTAATGAAACTGGGTATTCACTCTTAAAACAATAAAAAAAAATACTTGACATTGAGGGCCCCCAAAAGCTGACAGCAACCAAGATTTGTCTTCATTAATAACATTTTTCTGCATTAATAACTAATGCTATAAAAATCATTCCTTGGAAAACAGGAAAGAAGTAGCTTAAATGAGCAGTTATAAGGGCAATAAAAAAGTATGTTTCCTTCATATCTTTATGGGATCATTTTCAAGCCATTAGGCTGCAGATACACTTATTTGGCTGGTGAACATTTTACGTTAAAATTCTGAACTTGACGAGCTATTTATTAAACTCATTCTTTCTAACTGGCAATATAATTATGCCAGGGATTATTGTATTTTAATTTATTTTTCTGGAATGATTAGCTTGTGATGCTATAAAACTCATTTATGAGAATGACTGATATTTATAATGTTTTAATTAAATTTGGATTGGGAAGCAAATGGGAAAATTTACATTCAATGTATACAGTGGTGTCAGACATATTTGACAGCACTTGTATTTTTATTAGTTTAGAATAATTAGTTGGGGTATTTATGTACTAATATTACCTAATTAACTCAGCAGCAAGGTAATTAATTTAGTTAATGGCTGTCCAAGAAAAAAAAAAGTGTTGTAGTATAGTGAGATGCTTGAATTCCACTACATTCTTCTTGGTTAAATTATTTTTCAAATAGGTATTGCTCTTAAAAGAATTCAGAGAATATATCTGTTTTATTGGAGAGGGCAATTTTTGCATTTTACCCATGATAAAACAAGGTCTAGTGTAAATCATGCTGGGAGAGAGCAGAGGAATTGGATGCTCTTCCTTTTCAAAGGAGCTGTTATATAAGGTGTGCTCCATCCATCAGCATCAATTTCACTTACTCCATTGCTTTTGAATTCCAAATGCATATTTTTAAGAAAAAAATATCCCTTATTTCAACATTGCAACATCAGTGAATAACATATTGGGTGAGAATGCTAGTCAATGAGCAGATATTTAACCAAAACAAAGAAAAATATTCAAGACAATGACTTCCCAAACTATGCATGGTTTTCCCCATTATTTCCTTTTCTATTGACTTGGTCTATCTCCCCCTGAATGATTTAATGTGTTTATGGAGTTCTGTGACAGTAACCACAGTTTAAAAGTCAGTCAGGTGTCACACATGGTCTTTCTGTCAGTTTTGAACCTGAGCACCATGGGCTTTATGTCCTTTAATTCTTGAAAAAAGTGATTTCCATGCAGTGACTGAAGTTAAGGGCTGGTCTGTGTATGCCATAAGCCTTGCAGGATGGTGGTTTGGAGTGGGGGCTCTCCCACTTCATTTGTTCCTGTTTAAAGAGTATTTATTTTCCTCTGCTAAAAAATGTTAATATTCATGTCAGATTCATGTGCAGTAAGATTTACTCATTAGTCAAATAGTAGTAGTGGGTAAGAGATTTTTCCATCAAATGGGATGCAAAAAAAAGGAAGGTTGGGAAAAGCAGCACACCCAAATGCCTAAAGGACTTAAATCAACAGCTGTCACTGAACCCTGAAAAGTGATTCTGTGAAAAGGATATGGGCATCTCTGGCTCCCAAGGACATCTGGTCAGTTTGGGGGAGGGAGGAAATACCCACTCAAGTGGCTTATTGACTTTGCAGGCCAAAAGGTCAGGCCAGAAAGCTGCAGACTGCCCAATTAGACCTAAACTTCTCCTTACACATCCCTACAAAGAATTAAGAGACTATTTCTTCTGTCTTTTCTAGTGCCAGTTTTGGCAGCCCTGTCATTGGGAAAGTTGTCCTAAAGGAGCTCTCAACTCCACACTTTTAATCACTCACATAACCTCTCCTTGCCTTTCCTCACAGATGTTTTATTTTTATTTACCCTGGTGAATGATCCACAGCAGAGACAGCCTGGCTCTCTGCAGCTGTTTTAAACACCATCCTGTGAGCAAATTGTGTGCTAATGTTGATCTTTGATAGTTTATCATTATCAGAAAACATTGTCATGGCTTTTTATTTGTAGCTAGCCAGTTCCAAATGATATATCTATATATGTGTCACATTAACTCATGCACCATCACATCTCAGTGCCTAATTAAAAACTGATGACTTAAATTCATCAGTGTTTCTGCCAGTCCCTGAAATACCCTCTTACTTTTGTCATTACTTCACCAAGGAGCTCCTTGGGTGATTCATAACCCTACTGTTAATCTAAAGACCTGCAAGTGAGAAAGTTATGTTTCTAATTTATGTAGAGGTGGAGAGGTTGTTTCAGAGCAGCAAGGTCAATAATTAGGCTTTTCTTACTTGAGCCATTGGGATCTTGTTCGTTTTTGTAGGGTTTTGGTGGGGTTTTTTGCATACTAGATTTGAGGACTAGCTGCTATCTGAAGAATTTTCACTGTTAAGATGTAAATAACAGGAACCAATTAATTCCATAACATTTCTGCAAAGAAGTTGGATAAATCTAGTGTCCTAAGTCTTTCATTTAGAGGGTCTTTTTTACCTGCTCTGGATATTTTTTCTTTTTTAAAAAATTTTTCTCCCTCACACTTTTTTTCAATTTTATTTTTTTTTTAATGTAGAACAGTACTGGCATTTGTCCACATAACGAGGTGACAAATACTGTAATTCCCCTTTTCCTGCTTGCTATTTACCAGATTATATACAAAATCTGAATTAGTAGTCTTTGTGGATCATCTTAGTTAATAAGTTGCAGTTTCCTAAACCATTTCCAGAATTATTTTTCTGGGGTTCTGTTCTTTGCATTGTATACCCTACATACTTTGTTCCTAAAATCCAGGTATCATATTTCAATATATACATAACATACATTATATAGAGATATATAAAAATATATATTATATGTATTATATTATATTAGTATATTTATAAACCTCTGCAGTGAATGAACCAAACTAAACAGTGATCAAACTAAAAGTGAATCAAACTAAAAGTGATCCTTGCAGTACAGCTGATCTGTTCTTGACTTGCTGCAGCACGCTGCCAAATTTTTGCATCATATGAAAATTTTCATCAAGATTTCCATATATTTTTCCCCAAATTGCTTGCATGGTTATACACAGCTGTGTGCTGGGGCCTCATTCTTAGCTGGGAACTGGGAAAGGTGGGAATCTGCAAATCAGACCATCTTATCTGTGTCAACAAATTGTAATCTTCCCTAGTATTAAGGTTAAGAGCACAACATTTTTATGTATTAAATTTAATAATAACATAATCAAAGACATTGTGCATTATTTATAATCTTCTCAAATGCACATGTAGCTCGTACCAATTTTTAATGAATTTCCATATTCTCTTGCTACTAGGGAAATACCTTTACCCCTGCTTCATTACCTAGAGAAATATTTCAGTAAAGTAGTGCATGTTTTGCACTGCTGCTGGAGTAGAGATTGTAAGATCTTCAGTAAGCAGCAGCTCCAGGCGTGGGTTGAGTCTCAAAACCTTTTTATTTTTCAATATCACATTTCAGAAGTCTTTCTCAGTGAGGTCACTGATTGTTTAGGAAGAATAGTACACCTTAGAAATAAAGTCTCCAGCATCAGAAAGGCTAGAAATAAGAATGATGGGGAGTAATAACAGAAACTGTACTGAAGTAGAATGAAGAATTCCAAATATTTTATTGACCTGAGCTCTGGTAAATTCAATACCAGTTTCATTTCAACAAGTTTTCTGGCCATTTGGAACTGGGCTAGTCCATCAAGTGTGATTAATACTCTTCTACTGATAATCTTTATACATAGATAAAGATTAGATGCAAGATCAAACATATATAAAATGGAACTAAAATTTCATATTTAACTAAAAATATTTAGATATACACATCCAAAATAATCCTTCTATCGCTTTGTAGCCCTTAAAAATGCTTTTCTTCAGTGCCCCATCCCCAATGTGTGTGTAGCAGTGCCAGTTCCAAAAATCAGAAGCTGAGCAGTCTCCCTCCCAGCACTGCTGCAAGGCCGCATGAAACATAAACTTTAAGGAATTTTGAGATTTTAGAAGAGCTAAGATTTTAGTTAGAGATAAGCCTTACTAGAGTTAATTAAAATAAATGAGTAGGCCTTGATGAAGTTAAGAGTTAGTAGTTAACTAATAATTGATTGCTTGTCAGCACAATGTTTAGTTAGCTGGGTTTAAAATGAAGAATATAGAAACTGACAAATAGCTTTTAGGAACACAAGACAATTGTGGGCCTCCTCTGTTCTGAAACCAATTGAAGACAAGGAATGGGAGTTCTATCAAAAGTTCATTTGTCACATTTGCATTGAAAAGGTAGAAAGGTCAGAACGAGGAAGACTTCATTTACTTCCTCATTTTGGGACCCCTCCCCATGAAAGAGACCACCAAGCCATTTCAAGGGACAAACTACGCATGCTTAATAGCTTTTGAAATTATTAGCATACAAAGTGGGGAATGGGAGGTACCAAAATTATGAATATGTATTTGTATTTTGGGTATTCCATACTTGTATGGATAAAGAGACTCTGTAATCACCTGGAAGCCATTTGGGAGCTATCCCACACGCTGTCCGGTGTCAAATAAACACACACTTTCTAACTTTAAACTGTTAGAGAGTTTTTGTCCATCACAGTTGGGTATCAGTACTGGATCAATATCCGTATTTCTTTAATCATTCACTCAGGAGCCCAGCGTGGAGCAGCCTGATGGTTTTTCCTCACTCTTTTTTTTTCCACAATTCTGGTTTCTCCTCACTCTTGTTGTGGTGGCAGTGGGCTGGGGGCGGTGCAGCGGGGGCTGTAATTTTAAATAGCAGTGGTTGACACCTCTTTTAAATGCTTCCAGTAGCACCAGCACATGAACACAGTGACTAAGAGTGCCTGACAACTTCAGCTTTGCTGCACTTACTGCTTTGACAGGCCTTGACTTTCTGCCAATTCAGTTGGAAACAAGATATATCCCTTTTGCCCCACTGGCTTTCCAGATTCTCTCTCTTTTTTTCTTAACCACATTTCGTTCTCTCACAGCTCTGAATTCTCTGGGGTAATGGCCACAATCCCCCCTTCCCCACAACTTGTGGCCACCTGTGCTGTCTCTGCAGTTAAATCATTAAGATACATTCCGAGAAAACAAGAGAGAGAGACATAATTACAACATTAAATGATCTTTTGCCTTGGTAATTTTTAAATAAAACCTCCTAACTTGAACCTTACATGCAATTTTTTGATAGTTTTATGTATTAGGAGTGAAGTTAAGCTGTCCATGAGCAGCGTCCAGTTTGACTGTGTCCCTCTCTGGTGCCATGAAGGTGGTATTTCTGTGTTCCCTCAGCCTGTTTGGATGCCATGGGAGCTCCCAGAGATGAACAGTAGCGATTTATCCTTTTACTGATTCCAGGCATGGTGTGGGTATAAAACAGGCAAAGCTCTCAGAATTTAATTTGTTGAAAAAAACCCACATTTAACCAAGAAAATAAAGGGCAAATCGAGGACAAGGCTGAATTCCTCACTAATTCATCATATCACCTTTTCAAGTTTTAGCTCATGAGTGTCTGTAAATATTTCTAATTGTTACTGAGAGGAAATAAGTTTGCTGAAGTGGGTCAGAGCACTTGAGCTCCTGGGTCCCAGCTCAAATGGGCAGCTAGCAGGAATTGTAGCTCTTCACAAGCTGGACTAAAAGGAGTTGCTGATGTCAACTTATTTTTAAATAGTCGAGTATGCACAATGCAAATCTCATTATCTCTTCTGTTCTGCTTTCTGGGACTACAAAGGCTCCCCTGGCGCTGGGGGCTGAGTTATTTCTTTGCTCTGAATGGTGCTGCCAGGTCTGGGCTGCTGTTGGACTGGGTGTTAGAGAAATTATGCCACCTTTTCATGTTCTCCAGCTTGTTGATGGCTTTTTTATCACTTTATTGTTGTCTTAGAGTCACCCACTGGCAGAACATTTCTGAGAAATATAGATGTATTATTTCCCTGGGTAAATTGATAGCTCAGGGTTATTTGTTTTTACTTTTTTTTATGTGAGTTGTTTTTTGGCAGTTTTTGTGGGGGTTTGTGTGTGTGTGTGTGTGTGTGTGTGTGTGTGTAGGAGTTTTTTGTTGTTTGGTTGGTTTTTTACGTTGGGTTTTTTTTTGTTGTTGTTGTTTTGTTTTGTTTTGGTTTTTTTTTGTCCACATGCATCAATACTTCATTGTTAAGAGGTAGCTAAAGATTTAGGATAGTAGGAAAATACCAAAGGAACCAACATAAGCTCCCCGTCCCCACAGATTGCACTAATTTCTGAGCTTTAATGGTTTCTTTTAAATCAGCAGAACGATCATTGCTGGTGTCAGAGGCACAGTTCTCAATATGGATATTTTCTAGAGGAAGGTTTTGAAGGGAGAGCAGAATCCACAACAGCTGATTGCAGCATGAGTGGTCAGTTGCTAAAATTCATTTTCCTTTCACAACCAACTACCTCCTCAGATGTTCTGTAATGAAAGAGTGAAAGAACAGACAACACCTGAGGGAGCACTGTGGAACCTACAGAAAGAACAGCTGCTTCTTGGAGAAAAAACAATTTTGGGGTAAAAACATGTCTGAACTATTGGTACTCCATAATCATGATGTTGTGCAATAGCCTACAAACTGCCATCTGGCACAGAGAGTGATGAATACAAATGAGATGTTCACAGTGAGGAAATTTATTTGCCTCACTCTGGTGAAATGGCTGGATGTGGCTCCCCATTTCCTATGTTTTTTTTTAAATTATCTACTTTCTAGTAGCAGTGATAAAAGGATATGAAAACAAACTAACAGGAGTTTTTCAGAGGACTTTTGTAATGTTTCCAATTTGTAATTTCTCAGAAGAAATCTGCTGGGAGTGCCAAGATAATTTGGGCAACACACTCAAAGCAGCTGTCTAGATTCTCATTTAGGATTTCCCATCCCTGAGGGACTCCTACACCACGTCTGTGCCCAGTCCCTCACAACTGTCAGCAGATTTTCATCCCCACAGGACATTCTGCAGAGGAAGGATGAAGGATGAAAATTTCTTTGGATAGGCACAAAAAAGATTCAAACAACATTCCATTATGTGGAGATTTGCAATCTAAGTCAGCTTTTAATCACGTATTGACTTGAACATCTCTACTCTATTAATAAACATTTTAATCTGCAGGACAATCCGGCCTTCAAACACAACAAAACTGAATATGAATTTCACATATTTAGATACATTTTTTCTCTGGTGTTGCAGCTGTGCTCCAGTTTGGAAGTACTTTTTCATGCTACCCTGGATCACTACAGAATTGTGCTTTACAGCTCTTTGATTCTGAAATCTAAGGCTTTTCTGAAATATATATATTGGATACTTGTTCACATTAAAGTTCAACCAGAGTTTTATGGGGAGTAATAGCAGAAATTGTACTGAAGAAGAATGAAGAATTCCAGATATCTTATTGACCTGAGCTCTCTTCAATTCAATGCCAGTTTCATTTCAATGAGTTTTCTGGCCCATTTGAGCTGTAATTTGTTAAGCATGATTAATACTCTTCTACTGATGATTTTTATACAAGATCAAACATGTATTAAATTGAACTAAAAATTCATAATTAACTGCACTAAAATGTCAGCTCAAAACCTCTGATTATAAAACAAAGCCTGTATCTTTGTTGTTAAATTTATATGACCAGAAAAAGCTGTGCTAGGGTACCTACAATTTATATCTTATTATCAAAATGACAATTTTTTATTTAGACAATTTAGTTTGCTAGAAATATTTGATCTTTCTGGTTTTTTTTTTCAATGTAAATAAATGCAGATAAAAGCCAACTGACACTGGCTATTCTTGGATCTTCTGGAACTTATTCCAGTAAGAACCACTGCAGTTTTGAAGCTGTTAAATAATCATAAATTTTTCTGTGCAAGCCTCTGCCTGTATCTGGAGCAACAGTTAATTCTCATTAAAGATAATTAAAGAAAGAGTTACACTTGACTGATTTTTCCAGCTGGTTTTTGTATTTTGGTAGTCTGAGGACCAGAGGAAGAAAGCTCATTCACAGCTCTCCAACATATTGAAAATATTCTCAAATTGCTCACCAAATTAAACCAGATTGTTGCTGAAGGCTCCTCCACATTCCTGAGATCAAATTAAGATCTCTTTGTAGTGGCAGAGAAGAACAAAGATGCCTAGTTGTAACTGTACTGTAAATAATAATAATAATAATAATAATAATAATAATAATAATAATAATAATAATAATAATAATAATAATAATAATAATAATAA
>QUSF01000075.1:210828-250863 GCA_003676055.1 Chloebia gouldiae
TAATAATAATAATAATAATAATAATAATAATAATAATAATAATTTGTGTTCTGTGTCCATCCTGCTTATCCATGTGGTGTGGGAATAAGGCAATCAGAAACACTATAGTAAAAAAATGGCAGAAGAATTATTTTCAGTCACATACAAGGCAAAATGTTGTCTTCAATAGAATGGAAATAGATTTTTTGATGGAAATGTTTTGCATGCTGAATGGAATCCTAGAGGCTGACAGAAACATATTCTAGTTAACATTTGATAATAACTGTAAACGAAATATTTAATTATGAGCATAAGACAACAGCTATGTCTGTAACCTTTTTGCAACTGGGTTGATATCACTTTTCCTGTCGTTGACAAGAAAATTAATTGTGTTGCTGAAGTGTGAATTTAAAGCTGTTGAGTGTCCTTTGTTTGTCAGTAGCACTGGTTTATAGTCAACAATGGATGAGATTTGCTGCAATTCTGAGCAATGCTTGCCATTATTTTTTCCCGTGTCACGAGGTTCCTGGTGAGCTTGGTGTCCCCCAGGACCATGGGATCTTTGCTGCAAAGGAGCTTTCCAGCCACTCTGCCCTGGTGCATGGGTGTTGGAATTCTGGCTGCTGAGAATTTCAGAATTTCTGTGCTGATCCCCAGGAGAACTCTGCATTCGACCTGAGGCCGTGGAAGCTTCCAAAATGGAATGACAGAACTGGGATTGTGGGTGTGCAGTTTAAATAGAAGTGTGTAACATCACAGGGTGGGAAACTCAGAGTTTAAGGGTTTTGAATATAGTAATATATATAAAGCAAGATGGAGGTTTAGGGTGGAGGCTGGTCCTTCTTCTTCACCTTCTTCTCCATGGGTTTGGGTGGTTTTGTGTAATTGGATAAAAAAGTCCACATTGCAGGCCACAAGGCATTAGTTATTGGGTCAATAGTGAAAATAATCTAGGTGAAATAGAAAAATTGGATGGTTTTTCCTTAAAAGACCTTGGAAGGATAGATATGAGGCTGTTTCGTAGCTTGGTAGTGAAGGGCTGCAGAACTCAGGGTTTGTGAGTCTGTGATATGGATAAGAAAAAACAAACATCTGAGTCTGAACAAGAAAAATCATCTCTGTGCTTTCAATCCCACCTCGACAGGTGAAGAAAAGAAGCCAAGAACTGGCACATGGGGTTGTTTTTGCCAGGGTACAGGACTTTGTATTTCCATTTTCTGAACTTTACAAAGCCCATTTATCCAGCCTGTGCTTCCCAGCAATGTGCTGTCCCTCCCTGTCCTTCCCACTGCGTGGCAGCAGGGATGGGCCAGCCACTCCTGTGCCTCTCAGGATTGTGTTTTCCAACCACCTAGTATTCTTTTTCCAAGCATGTAATATTCTTAGAGTACAAAATACTTCTAAAGGATGGAAGGGGATTACTCTTACCTTTTAGAAACTGGTTATGGTGGGAGAAAAGCGTCTGAAGGCCTTTAGGAACACTGCTGCAGTTTGAACAAGGTAATGTCCTGATGGGAGCTCTATAGCTCAGTTTCAGAATTAACTGTCAGCTCCATCTTCCTTCACTAACATGTTATTGTTTTGGTCTTGACTGCCTTATTTTCCATAATGTCTTAGGCTGTTCATACCTCAAAATCCAGAAGCTGTTAAAAATATGATTATTTCTACAGAAAATCAGTTAGCAGTCTGAAATTACATCAGGTGAAAGATTTTGATTACCTGTTGAAGATTTTTTTTAAATTATGTTTTTTAATTGTTCCAATTTCACCTCACGCTCTCCAGAGTATCAAAAAGAAGCTACTCTGGTTTTATTGCTCCTTCCACAAAAAAAAAAATAAAAAAAAAGACATTTAAAGCAAACATGGCTGCAGTTTATAAATAAAGGTCATCTTTATTTCCCAGGAAGAGAGGCTGCTCACACATGAGAACAGTTTACATTTATGAGAGAACTACTTCAAAAAGACTCATGTCCTCCTCTGGTACAAGAAACCAAGAAACCAGGGAGGGCACTTTTAGAAGTACTGCTGTGGAGAAGATAGTTTTGGGGTTTTTGGATGTGCATTGCAGATGTATTCAGTGCCTGATTTGAGGACATGTCCATTGAAAGTTTTTCACCTGTGCTGCATGGTGAAGCTTTGTGCTCTCCTGGTGTGTCATTATCTGAGGCAAAAAATGATCCTCAACCCTGCAGCTGGAATTTACTCAATTGATCAGTACAATTGCAAAAAAAAAAAAAAAAAAAAAAAAAGGGCCATCAAAGTCCCCAAGGTCCAATTACTCCATCTATCCAGCGCCTCTGAGGTGAACTAATGGAAGCTGTTAGTGACAAAGAGCTGAGAAATCAGCAATAACTCCAGGCAAAAACTGTCAAACCTGGTCACTCCTTGAGGTTGCTGAAGGAGCTCTGCCATCCTTAAAGTGCAAAGAGCCTTGTGGGGGCTTAGGAGACTGTAGCAACCCCCAAGTTTTAGCAGACAACCTAATTCCACCTGCAGAACAGAATAAAGGGAAAACCTCTCACACCAGCCAGCCTTGCCTTGCTGCAACAGCTGGAAAATTTTTGCTGTTACTTTGGTTTATAAATATTTTTCAGAGTGCTGCCTGTAAGTGGTGTGTCAGTCCATATGGATGCACAGCATCTTCCTTCAGTTTTTTTCCATTGTTGGAAAGCAGCCTTCATACATTGGGATGTTTCTGGAATGCTGTAACAACCAGAAGGGATTGTAATAGACCAGTCTAATATAATGTAGCAACACAATAAACACTATAAAAATCAGTATTACAGTTGAGTGACTGCTGCACTTAAATCCAGCAATAACTGGCATCTTGGGTCATGGCAATTCTGAAGAAAAATGCCCTTAAATGAAGCAATGACTAAAAATAACCTTAAAAAATGCCTGTAAAACCTAATTTGAGTTGAATGCAATTCAAATCAACCTCAAAACCTTCCTAGTCTTTCAGTGCTTGGTTACAGTTTTGAGTGTGCAGGCAAAGAACATTCCACACAGAAAGAAGAATAAATGTGGTAAAAAAGGGATTTTGGGGGATGTTTGCAATCTTTGAGTCTTAGAGCTACCAGGGCTCTATGTCCCTGAGCTATATTGTGGTCAGAGGAATTATGCAAAATCACAGGAGATGCCAACAAGTCAGATATTTTCTAACTCAGCATATGGCTGATGGTTTATTTTTTTATGCTCCTTTGGTTTTTTATTATGTTTGTTTTTCTATTTTTTTTTAATTGGGAGGTTTATTTTGTTTATATGTGTGGCTTATCACTAATGCATTTTAATCTTTACTGCATCATCTGGGAAAAAAAATAATATGAAAAGCTATGTAAATCCATTTATAAACATGTTACTGAGCTTGCTCTTTGCCACGGGGGAAGCATCTGAGATGTTTTAATTGACAGCCCAGCTCAAGCACACACATCTCATCTGTGGATATCTCTGTGTATGAACAGCTCTGCCCTTTACCCTCACATCTCCTCTGAATCCATTTTCATCACTATGGATTGGGACACACAGGGATGGTAGGTCCAGTGAGCTGAGCAGGGGAGTTGTGTTCACAAGCAATCATCAATGTTCATTTTCACACGTGAGACACAGCCCAATCAGTCACAGAACAAAGAGGATGCTGTGTTCTCTTACTCAGTCAATGACCAGCTGGGAAAAAAAAAGAATCTTCAGTGGATTTTAAAAAGGTCAGAATAAAGAAGTATCAAGTTGAAGAGTTCAGCTATTTTTTTCTCAGAATAAAAGAGTTGAAAGATTTTTTACCTTTCTTCAGAGAGCAGAATGATTTGGAGTCAAATGAGGGAACTGAATATTTAAAAACTGTCAACAAAACACATCGTTGAGCATGCACACATTTGTTAGGATCTATGAATGTAACTCATTTTCTATTCAACATTCAACGTGATTTTTTTCTTTTGAGGCAATTTTGCATTTAAATGTGATAAATGGTGGTGTCTGGGCTGTCAGGGTAAAACAGTTTTATTTGTTCATGGCAGAGGGATTCAGTACAAAATTTTCCAATATGAAAATTATGAAATACTGTTTTCGGCAAGGATTTTACTCATAGGAAATCTGTGCTCCCAACTGCAGAGTTTACACATTTTTTTATTTAACTAGTTCATTCTCTAAGGAGCAGATTTTCAGGTAGATTTCCATATGCATACATATAACCTGACCATACAAATAAAATTATTTACATGTCTATAAACTCTCCATTACTGTAAACAATTCAAGAAAATTGACTCTGTGGCGTTAAGCACTGAAAGTATTAATTACCAGCAGAAGTCAAGAGCAATTTTTTTTGTAGGGGTTATTCAAAAACCCGAGTCAGAAACGTGCTTGGCATCACTTGTGTATGAACATATGAAATTGGGCTGGCACAGCCACATGCTTCTCAAAAACCCCACAGAGCTTCTAAAGTAAGGCCACTCTCACACCTTCTCCTTGTGCATCATTCTAATTGTGTGTCTCCACACTATTTAAATGCACAAAGAGACAGAAATGGAGCTTGCTTTTCAGTCATGCATAATATAGATAATCATCCTGCCTCCCACATCTCTTTTGCATGCTATTTAAATGAGACTATTGCCTACTTTTTAGTCAATTTTAAGCCAGAATATCTAGTGGCTTAATAACAGCTGTTTCTCTTTAAAATGCACTTAGAAATCCTGTTTAGGGTGCTAATTTGCTTAAGGATGGAGCCAAACTACATTTTCCTTTTAATAAGAGCTCTTTTTGCATTTTAATCTCCTCATCAACAGTAATAGGCTATGGATATATAGAGGCAGGGCAGTGTTTTTAGAGAGGGGGCATTCCTAAATACTTGCACATGATTTTGTAAAATCTATGAAGAATTTTAAGAAGCTCCTCCAGCATCTCAAGTATTTTAGCTCACCCAGTCAAAAAATGCTGACATCCACGGGCCATTGGAATAGTGACTGAACTCAGAGTGGCCTAAAATAAACAGGCAGCCAAGACAGCCACATCGATGTCCAGCAGCACAATATTTGCATTTCCAGTGAACTGGAATATTCATTCCATTTCTGTGGGGATGTTTTGTGGTGGGGTTTTTTTTGTTTGCATCTTTGTATTCCAAAAAAGTGAGACAGTGATGGCTGTCTTTGACTCCTGGAAAATTGGCCAGGGAAATGGAAGAGCCCCAGATTCAGGCAAGGCTCTCAGTGTTGCAAGAAGCCCACGGTTCCCCAGGCTGCTCATCTGGACAGCTGCCTGTGGTGGTTTTGCATGGAAAGTATTTATAGAAATTACATAAAGGTTTTCATTATTAGAAAGTTGTATATGTTTTTTGTGAAAAATACATGTTAAAGATGAAAAAAAGCTGAAAAATTCTTTAAATCTAAAAATTAAAATATCAAATCTAAAACTTTTATTCTAATCTTTATTACTATTTCTTTTACTTACTATTAATAAATTTTTCTTGAGACCCATTTAAAATTTTAAACCTACTTTACCTTTCTCCTAATCCTACATCCCAACAAAAAAATGAGTACATTCTAATAAATACACTAATAATTATCCAACACTAAACCCACCGCACTCATTGATACATCAACCAAAAAAATCTCAAATTAACAAACCAAAACCACTACACTGCCACAGCCAGCAGGCAGCTTGGAGAGCCAGAGAATCAACCTTATTTCAACTCCAGGGCAGGGAGCCAAACATCCTAAAAGTCATGGCTGGTGCGAGGAGCTGAGACCCCACTAGGAGCATATGCAGTGTGCTTCTGGGTCTGTCAGGACTTTAAGTAGCAGCCATGAGCAAATTAAATGAGATCCCAGGTTCCCAAGAAGCTTTCTAGATGGAAACTGAGTGAATTACCAGTGGAAAGCAGCCCAAGTTTGGAAGGAATTCATCAAAACAAATATGTATTTCTTTTGAGCTCAGCAAATTAGCATTGTTTAACTGGAAATTGGACATTTTTCCAAATTTCCTGCTATGAACACCACTTAACAAGGAATAACAAGTTGCACTACAGAAGGATAATATATAACATATTGCCTTAACATGGCTTTGATTTACTGCCTTAATCCAAATGCGCTCTTCTTCTCTCCCCTCTCTTTCTGCTCCTGTGTCCCACAGTGTTCATCATGCTGGGACAGGAACTTGGCACTCCTGACAGCAGAGCATGGTTGTGGCTTTAGATGACATGGCAAATCTTGTGTTCATTGTGCAAGTGACTCACCCTTCCTGCCAATCCCAGTTTCTGATATTTAACAGCACAAGGTTTGCTTTGATGGGCTAGGCTGAATCCCTCTGTCCACACAGGGAGCTGCTGACCAGTGGCTGAGGAATGTGGGGGAACAAGGCACCTAGAGAAGCTTCCTCTGCAGGAGCAGTGGTTTGGGCACACCGTGGGCTGCCTGCAGTGACCTGAGATGGCTCCAAACCCACAGGAGTTTAAGCAGGGACTTAGTCAGGGTCTAAGGATGGCCAAAAGCCAGGTTCTGTGCAGTGAAACACACGCTGTGTGTCTCTCCTGCTGTTTGGTGGTCGCAGCCTCGTGCACGAATCCCCAAACTGGCTTTAAACTTGTTTGCCTCTGGCAGCAAAGAGATGTGCACGAACTAATTTATCCTGCAGAAAGAAACCATCACCTGCCCCTCAGCTTAAATCCTGTTGGACAATCAACAGGGACAAAGCAAGAGAATTAGGAAGGACCTCTGTTGCCATACCTACAAAGCCATTAATTCCTAAATGGTTTCACATATAGAAACCTTCTTTCATTTCCGCTCTACCAAGTATTATTGATTTTTGCTGTTGCAGCACTGCCTTAAAGACCTGACCAAGGCCTCTAGGTATAGATGTGTTATATTTTTATTGGCATGCAAGACAGAGATAATCCATGCCCTAGGCAGCTATCAAGTCAAAAAGCAACAGGATGTTAAAAATAAATGGGGAGAAAAGGGGAGTAATGAAACAGGTAAACCTGCACACGAACCAGTAGACAAGAATAATACTGAAACAGAAAGATGAAGTTGCTATTTCTTTCATACCACATGTGAAAATTAATTAAAGTTAATCACTGAAGTATTATGAGATAAAGCAGCGATTGTAGTGCTTAGGATGTGAATATTTCATTAACAAAAGACCCTCTTGTTCCTGCATCAGGTGTACAGCAGGTCACTGTAGACCCACCAAATACCATCTTGTTAATGTACCCATGCTGGTGTGTTTTCTTCATGTTTGGGGATATTAATTAACTGAATTAATGCAGGGATAGCATTTATAACGCTATTGGAAATATCTGAAACGAAAAGAAGGAAGTCACATTTTATTCTGCACTGCAGCACATATTTAGAACTGAAAAGCCTACTAATATATGTGCTTGGAACGAGGCTCCACAGATGAAGGCAGTGGGATTTATCAGGGTTAATTCCAGCTAACAATATTGTTTTGATAAGCACTACATGTGGCATGTTTATACAAGCCTCCCAGGTCAGATCCACTCCTCCTGGAAATCCTTGTTCCAGTTGTCTTTGTTCAGCAGCAGAGAAAGGTCTGCACCCTTTAAACTTCTGTTCATACTCTGCCTTAGAGCACTGGCACATTGATTTGCATTTTTGGATCTTGTTTATTCAATTAGTGTAATTGTATATGAATATTTCTTCTTTGTCTTCCTTTTTCCTGCAATGTTGTCACAACTCAGTCACTTGGGAGCCCTGGGAGTGTCTGAGCCTGAGCTCCTTGACAGCACAACCAGGGAGGGGTCAAGGCAATCAGGGAGCTGGATCAGTGGTGGCATCCTCCTGCTTTGGAGTGCCATCCCAGAAAGATGCTACAAGAGTGATAAGAGCCCATTTCTAAGCCTCAGTTATCACTCTTGTGCCCAGTGTGAGTATATCTTTGCACCTCTCTTTCATGCACAGATTATCTGTGCATTTAGGATATGCAGAAACCAGACCGGGACTTGCAGATCTGAAGTGTGGATGCACAAGCTGCATCTTTGTATTTTAGAGCAGAAAATCTTGATGTTCACTGATTCAATGTGTTCATTGAATAAATATATATTTTTAATTTTATTTTAAAAATCATACCTACACCTTCTTTTGTCTCACTTGATATAAAAACTCATCTTCCAGTTTTCAAGCATGCTGTTTTCCATGCTCCCTTAGCAAAATAAGGAATTCCTTATAAATGTTCAGTTTGCAAAGAAAACCCTTGTTATAATAAATAAAGAAAGGCAAATACTTGAACAAAGACATGTATGCAGTGCTTATGTGAAGTATAGTAGAAAAGAAGCCAAGCATTTTCTATTCATTATTGTTTGAAATACCATCATGTGTGTGTAAACAGAGCCCTCTTTATACAAACAATTCAATAAAAGCACTCACATATGCTGTAATTTCTGATAAAATTATGTGTTTATGCTACACATTAGATTGGCTGAATGCATGTTGGGAAGTACAGCACTTTAACTGCAGGTTAAAATGCGTTATTAAAAAGTTTATTTTATGTTTTATATATAAAATAGCCGAATTATAACAGTAGTACTCACTTTTAAATACTGTTAATGGCCAGTGCTCTGTTATTTCATTAAACAGAGATCTGGTTCTCCTAAAATCATCTCTCAAGCTGTTGGGATGGTTATTTTCTTTTTAAGGCAATGTGTTAGAAGTACTATACTGCAGATTATTCTGCACAAGAGCAGCTGTAATTCAAGAGTCACTTCTCCATTCCCCAGACAATAAGAACTTTATGACAAGAACTTTGCCTCACAGATATGTGAGTATAATGAGTAAATGACAAGTTCTTACCAGATAAAAATATTATATTCTTTATTGTGCTTGGGCCCTCACTTACAAAATAGCCAGGAAATGTCAAACACTTAGATAAATAAGCTCTTAGTGAATTTTAGTTCTCTGGAATCCTGCACACAATTGTTGAGAACAAGTCCTTTACCTGCACGAGATAAAACGCAGCTCAGCCCTGAGGCAGAGGTTGCAGAAGCAGTGTGTGGATGAGAAGATAAGCCTGCAGAAGGTGTTAACCAGCTCCTTGCTAATTGATTAGCTGCTATTGCTGAGAGGAGATTGTCCTACAGACCCCCAGCCATCAGCTGCCTGCTGAGCCCGATGGAAATCAGTGGCATGAATTCAGTAGGGGATTATTTCAGGCATTTTGATTAACAAAATGACTCCTGACGTTATAATGTATTCCACAAGAAGTTGTGCTCCAAAGATGAATAAGCAATTGATTATTTTCACTGAAGTTATTTTAAGAAAAGCTATCTCCCACTAAAATGGAAAGTCCCATCTTCCAGCATTGCAAGCTAATAATGATCTTGGACTTCCTTCAATCTCACCTGATTAATAGCAGCAATAGCTTGTGGTGATTTTAACAACTGGATTTTCCAAGGCCAAATTTCTTGTAAGGCGTTTCAGTTTCACAACCTGGAGCAAAAGCCTGAGTTTCTGGAAAAACACAATGCTGGAGGTTCTGCAAAGATGGGCCTCTTGCTTCCCAAGAGAGCAGAGGTGCATCCATGGGCCTTATGTTAAAATACAAGCAAATATAAATTTCTAAGTGAATGTAACAGTGATTCATGTTAGATGTGTCTTCTGAGACTTTATTTGTCTTCTGTCAGATCTGGAAGTCAGACTAATAGAGGGCAGCATGTCCCACTGCAACTGGCTCTCCAGTTGGCAGGCTGAGGACTGTTATGCCTTTTTCCCAAACTCTTGAATGGTCCTTTTTTGACTCACAGAAATCCATAGCAATATATTTCCCAGTTACCACTTTGAACTAAATGGATGCACTATTTCTCTCTCTTCTAAAATTTTGTGAGACAGATGTCAGCAATAACCTCAATACTTCTCTGAATCTGTCCTTTTTCTTATTTTCCTCTCTAAATGAATCAAGGTGAAATCATTTTTGAAGCTGTTCAGAACAGCCAGATGTGGCCTAATAAAAGGGAGAATAGGATGTGATCTTCAAGAATATACCATAGCTCTTTTAAACTTCTGGTTACAAATCTATTTCCATTTCATTAATCTACCTAGGTGGTTCTTTGATCTTGAAATACCATGGGTGACCATGATGTGGAACCTGACCTTCTAAAAGCACAAAAGTTGCAAACATTTGTGAGCTGCTTAACGTGTCCATTTTATTTTGTCAGACTCTGAGCCCAAAATGCTCCAGGAACTTTTCAAACACAGAGATGGATCCTGCCTTTGACTTTGTGACATTACTAACAAAAAAATCCATGGCATTTTGTTGATGTGTTTGTCTCACTTAATACAATCCCTCATTATGATATTCATCGTAAATCCACGTGACTGAAATTCTGTGTGCACTACAATACACACAAAGCTCTATTTTCACCTTCCATGTGTTGTTCTGGCATAAAAATCTGTGAACATGGCTATGAAAACTTGCTGAATGTCCTTTTCTTTCCCCTAGCATGTTAATGAAATAGAATGAGAAATCATGATGTTTGAATTTATTTTTTTAATTATTATCCATCTGATAATTAATTCATAAGTCATTTCTAGGCCCTAGAGGCTCCTGTGACACATCAGAGCTAATGTTGTTGTTAAGAGAATGGAATTAAGTGGAATGTAGGTGGTAGAGATTCTGAAATGCTGGTACTGTGAATTCACGAAGCCTTCTGTGGGCTGCAGAGTGATGGAGGCCCTAAATATCTCTCCCCTTGTTTGCCTAGGTAAGCAAACAGATGCAAACCCAAAACTTGCAGACCTGGAATTCTGTAAGAATGAATTCTTTAAGAACTCCCTGCTCAAGACTAGCAAGGGATCACAGCAAGAGCAAATACTTCACCTCTTGTCTTTAATAACAAAGGTTAGATTCTGTCCTCAGAAATGCAGATTAATACTTGTTTCTGAAAGGAAGGGTTTGACCCAAAACAGTGTGGGGTACATGGCAACACTTATCTGAGTACATTTATCATGAGCACATTTATTTGAGGCTTGTTTCTCACTGTCAGCCCATGGCTGGAGGATGGAAGTGGGCAGGAAATTCTGCTGGCCAGACCTTTGCTGATCTGAACGTGGCTCTGGGGGAGCTGCAGGGCACCAGCAGCCTGAGCACCTCCACAGGAGTGAGGAGATGTCCCAGCCGAGCTCCATCATAAAGTCATCCCAGGACATTCTTGCACTTGCACTGGGGTTTTTTTGGCAGATACACAGAATCAGAAGAAACAATGGCCACAAATTTTATTTGGCTACTTTTCAATTCTGTGTATTCAATTAAAAGAAAAAAAAAAAGTTAAAAAAATGCACAATTACTTGCTCTCCATTCAGCCAGATTAAGAGTGGCCTGTAGCACAGAAACTGAAAGCAATTATCTGATCTGGAACTGGTGGACAATTTTATCACTTGTGGCCATAAAGTTTCCATGTCATGAAAGTACATCAAATGTTTAATAGATTTACATAAATATTTTTAATATCTGATGCTTCATGTATGTTTGAATACAAAAATATACAGTGCATTCCCAGGATATTTTTTCATGATTTATTTCCTAAAATCTCCTCAACAAAACGTGGATAAACCTGCACCTTCCACATTTACCAATGTATTCTTGCTTCCCCCTTCCATTGCCTAGAGTGCATTTTTGCAATGGATTGTGATGTTTTTGTTTTTACTGATTATAACCTCTCCCTGGAGAAATTCCAGCTTACCTGTATGCTCAATATTTCCCCAGATGCAGCATAAATGTGCTCCTGCAGAAAAATTGCATGCATATATCAGAGGCCAAAAAAGGACCTTCTCCTAAGATCCAATCCCTAGTCTTTAATTTAGGTGAGCATTTGATTCAGGACTTGTCTTTGCAGCTGAAATAAAGAAGCAGTAAAGCAGTCTCTCAGGCTTTTGGAAAAGAGACAGAAATAATCTTACCTTTGTACAGTCCCTGCTGGTCTTTTTAGCAAGATTCTCCCGAGAATGCTCAGGCAGGACCCACTTCAAGGAAACGATGCCCTTTATCATCACACTGAAATGTAAAACATTTGGGAAGTGTGGTGATATTTTCATCAAGAATGTTATTGTAGGAAATTCTTTCATTAAGGAATTGTGAATTAGCTTGTTTTTCCTGCTCAGATGCTGAAGTTTCATTTATTTGAACACTGCCTTTAAAGCAGCTATTAGGAAAACTCTTATCTAAAATAAAATAATTTAAAAGTAAATCACTGCTGACACCAAAGTGTATTTAAAAGCAGCTGCAGTCAATAAGATGGTTGGATTTGAGTTCACAAAAATGAAAGGCATCCACCCACATGGGAACAATAATGTTGGGTGATTTATTGTACAAGACTTGTGCAGAACAAAGCAGGAGAAATGTGGACCTGAAAGTAGAAAAAGAAACCGTAAATGTTTAAGGCTTTTTGTAATTTCTTGTGGAGCAATAGGAAGCAGTGATTAAGAGAAGTCTTTGAGAGGATTGATACAATTGGGACTGGTCAGGAAGAGAGAGCCATTCAGAGCAATTTAGGGACCCCTGCCCCTGGAAAATGTACAATGAACTACCTGCAAAACAGGTGGAAAGTAAAAAATCCTAATTACTTCAGAAGTCTGATCATATCTTATAAGGAGTTAAATTCAGATTCAGCTGCTCATGCTTATAGCAAGTAGTGCCTTCTTCAAAAAGAGTCATAACTTTTGTATAATCCAATTATTTCAGAACGAAATGAACATTATTCATGAACAATACTTGGCTTTTCAAATGTTCTTGCCTGTTGTATAGAGCAATTCTGACTCAGAAAATGAATAATTGATAAGGTGTAAGCCTGGGAGCAATTGGTATCTTTTCAGATCTTTGAGTGAGAAGAAGATTTGCTTTCATTTCTAAAATGAGCAGAACATTTTGGAGAAATTGAAGCTGGGTGCTTCAGAGCATTAAACCTTGGCTCAGTAGAAGCAGTTTTTGTTCGCAGAGTTTTCACAAATGCTTGTCTGAGGGGAGGAAAATCTACAGGAAGAGATAGTGCTTAAAATTTCAGGTAATTCTAAAGTTTGAACACTGACTGTGTTTTATTAATTAATCATCTGGGTGGTGCGGGAGAAAGACCATGTGAGACAGCAGGAACTGTTCATCAGCAGAGAGTACTGGACCCAAGTTTCCAGACTTTGAAGATATTTTGTAAATTTTCCTGACCATAAGAGTAGATCTGAGGGGAGAGACTAGATTTTTTTTTTTTCTGTGACTGTAGGATTTCTTTCTAGATCATATTCTATCTTCTCTTTTATTTCACTTGCAGAATTCATGTGAAATGTTATGTCCTCTGTTTGGGGTTTTTAACAGCACATAGCACTGTAGGAAGCCTACTGGTGTGCAGAAAACTTTGTTTCGACACTATGTCTATCAAGACTGAATGGAGTGGTAAAAGGTCACTTCTTTTCTGACTGGGGTAGAGATGGATGAGGGTGATTTAATAGTTGGAAAGAACGTTTTTTGAAGGCTGATTTTTTTTTTTCCAAGCATAGATTATAATGCAATGAACCAAGAACAAGACTTTTTCAATGATATTGGGGGGAAGAAATTTTTTTTTTAATTTTTGTGTCCCTTCCTTAGGCAAGTGTCCTGGTTTATAAGCCAGTTCTAGCCAGGCGCATATCAAAGGAGATCCATTTGCTCTGCAAAGCTCTGCCTGCTCAGTGAGCCTTTTAGCTTGCTTTCACATGGATTTTGGCTTTGTGGAAACTGTGGTTTAAGCCATAAATTATTTGTTTGTTAGTTTACACAAAATTAATGTAGCTAATGGGTTTCTCAGACAACTTGATCGTGCTCGCTGGATTAATCAATGTTTTAACCTCAAATTCAGATTGATTGTGGGTGGTGCCATGTTTGCATTAGCTGCTTTGGTTTCCAGAAAGTGGAGCAACAAGTCATTCAGTGTAGGAGAGAAAGTTTGGTGTCCCTGCCTTTACCTGTGGATTACCTGGTGTCACTTCAGATTTTTTACATCAGAACAGGGACAGTGTCATTGTCAGGTTTATTCTGGCAAGGCCTGCAGTGTCATCATGGTGCTGAGGTCAGGGCTGGAGTCTTGGCAGTCAGACAGACAAATATTTGTCCAGGTGCTTGGAAAAAATACTTCCTGCACTGTAAGAGCTGTATTTGTTCTGCCAACTTTTCTGTAGTTTGTGTGCATGATGGTGCAAACTGGAGAGCTCCAGAACTCTGTCATTTAAAAGCATTTGAATATTTTTTGAGGCAAGGTGCCCTGAAAATACAAAGTGCTATTAATTAGCTCATAAGTCTTGAGAGAATGAGGCAGTAATTGCATATTTAATAGACTCCCACCATTTACTGTGGTGCAACACCTCAGCAATTCTGTTGTGAGGATACATTTCCATCAATTTATTTCAGTGTGCCGCTGCAGTGTCAGAAGAAGGCAGGAAGGGACAACCCTGTGCATTTGGGGTGTTTTTTGCATTAGAAACATGAATGCTGCAAACATTCATTCTGATTAGCCACAGAGCAATGTGTTCCTAAAGCCACTCCAGTGGAGAGAGTCCAAGCACTGCCTTGGTAATAAGATGTGGCATTTACCAGGCTTTGCTGCTGCAATTATTAACCCCTTTGGAAGTTTGCCCTTCAATAACATGGCTGTTCTAATCTCTTTGGAGATTAATTAAAAGAAAACAACATAATTTTATTTCAAGGGACAGCAAAGAATTTTAATAAAGTGGCCAAACGCCTGGAACTAGGACTTCAGTGGGGACTAGTCTGATGCTTTTTTGAACAAATAAAATAGTGAATGATGGTGATGTTCAGTGTTCTTCTAGAAATCCCTCAGCAGGATCTTGGTAGAGAGAGGATTTGAAGGAGAGAAAGTAAAAGATGCAGGAAAGTAAATGTCTGTACATGGTATCCCTGATTTAAGAGAACTGAGAACTGGACAATCCTAATCACAGAGTTGCTAGAAAATAGTTTATTAGAGACCTAAAGGAACATAAATGAGATGATCACAACAGAACTTTGTACTTTACTATGGGAATGAGAACAACCAATGTTGATTAAACATGCAATTACTGTGGCTTTTTTGGGACTGAATAAGCCATGCAATATTTAAAATGCCTGTTTCGTGGCATAAGAACGCATTGTGTCATTTCATAATAACATGGTTAACAGCTAAGCTCTGAAATTTAAACCTAATTTCAGAACATCAGCTTTAGAAATGATCATATAAATAGGCCAGTGTACACAAGATTTCAAAACAACCACGTGAAATAACAAAGGATGCACCTCACAATAAACATTTTTAGCAGTATACTGAAGTAACAGCCCTAGGGCATGTCTTTGGTATCTCACAGCTAAAACTGAAATACTTATGTTTAACCTGACTCCACTGCAGTGATTGTTTCTCACTCATTTCTGAGAGTTAAAATTGTGAGTACAGTGCAACATGGCAAATACCTGCTTTTAGAGTGCAAGCCCCTCTTTGTGGTCTTTAACTTAGAGCCATTCTAACAATAAAACAACAACATGAGTGCTGCACTCAGAATTTGATGTGCATGGACTTTTCCAAAGCACTTTAGAGATGTTCCTTAAGACAAAAACCTTTCTTCATGTCTGGCTTATAACAGAGACAGCATCAACCATTTGTACCTGGTTACTACAGGGTGACATGCAGCATTGTGGCTCCATGGTTTAACTCCTAGTTTTCTCTTCTGTTTTGGCATTTCTAAATAGGCAAATAGGAGCCCAAGCAGTGCTTTCTACAGTGGAATTAACAGTTCTTCCTTAGTATGTTAATTATATTGAGTGAAGATGTCGCTCTAGTAGCAACTCCTACAGTATTTAATGTTGAATTCTGTAATTCCCCTTTTAAGATTAATTCTACTCAGTGGCACATGGAAATTGTGGTCATATTAACTGATGTAAAGATACCTGGAGATCTTTAAGTAAGGGAGATAACCTTCATCTCACTTCCTACACTGCTCTGGGGGAGTACATAGTGCTAAACAGCTTACAAAAACAAGCAAATAAATGCCCAAAACCCAAACAAACCCACAACAAAATGCCATTTCCCTGCTGTTTAACTGCTGGAAAACAAGAGTGATGGATGGGGTTAGCCATGCTTAGACCACTGAAATTTCTAAGTAGCAAGGAAATTGTCAGGGTCAGACTCAGTTTCTGGATTTGCCCCTGTTGTTGTGGATGGGGAGATGCACTTCTTGCAAGACAAAGCCAACGATATTAACAAGGTTCAATGATAAATTGCTCCAGTGGTTTAACAAGGCCCACCTGAGCATTTTCTGCACCAGGATGGGGTCAGACAAAACTGTCAGGGAGAGGCTCCCACTGAGCCACAGGGTCCAGAAAAGACCTCCTTGCAAATCCTTTCTGGGAAAGTTCAGGAGAGTTCCTTGCCAGGGAAAAACAAAGCTCCCCAGTGCCCTAAAAGCCAGTCCTGCCTGCAGGACTGTCTGTCTGTCTGTCCTCACTTACAGGGGTGCAGAAGCAAAGCTGAGGCAGAATTAAAGTCCACCAGCAGAATCAGGGCTGTCAGGGCAGAATCAGGAGCTGCTCTCTGTGGAGGAATGCAGAGGCAGCCCTTGGAGTCACACAGGGCAGACAGAGCTGCTTTTCAAGGGGAAAGGAGCTGCAAGGAAAGGAAGTGGTAAAGGCAGCCCCTGACAGGAAAAATGGCAACATCTCCACTTGCAAAAATCCCTGCCATTCCTCTTACAGCCCTGCTCTCCTGAGTCCTGGCAGAGATGTAGATGACTTTAGCCCAAATCCCAGAGCTGGGTGTTTTGTCCATTAAACTCTGAAGCAGGTTAATGTCATAGCATGAACTGTGAGCCTGTGCTGTGCCAGAGGAGGGGCTCCCATGGCATCTCTGTGTCACAGCACTGCTGGATGTGTTGGGGGCTGGGAGGGGATGGAAAGCTGATTTCCCTAAAAGAATATTGATTTCCAGCCTACAGAATATATAATTCATTGTAGGATCCTCAATTCCTTAATTTGCTAAAATGCTATATTTATTTTGGGCTTTTTGGTAAGTTTTGGTTTGTTTTTTTTTTTTTTCTGTTTGTTTGTTTGTTTTTGGTTTTTTTTTAAGAAATGGCAAAGGGCAGCTTAGACACGTTATCTTTACTGAAGGGAAATTAAGCTGTTGTGATTGCCTCTGTACAGCAGCTAAAGCACATTTAGAAAATTTTATTGTAGATCCTGAATGGAATTATACACCTACAATTGATTTGTCGAAGTGCTATCAAAGGTCAGGAAAGCTCACCTCCTGAGCTAATTTGCTGGTCTTATTTAAAATCCCTTGCTATTATCCAAATAATTATTTCTCCTCTGCTCAAGCTCCTACCTTTGGCTAATGTGTGAGCAAAGCATCAGGAAGAAAAATTGTGACACCTGGAGTCTCACTGCCAGCATTTAGCACATGACAGAATTGTTCTGTGCCCCCGTTCCCTGGGCTGCCTCTCAAAGCAGCCCAGCCTTCTCCTGGGGTTTCCTGCTGATATTTAAGCAGGATATTTATTGAATTTCACTTATTCTTACCATGCCCAAGTACCTGTCTCAATGCTTTCATCCCTGACAGTTTTGAAACTATTTCAAGCAGCCTGAGAACAGAAATGCTGTGATTACCTGGATATGAATCTGATGAGTGAACCTAGTGATTTAAACCAGTTTTGTATTTATCTCCAGTGAATGCAGGTTTTGTCTTGCCACTCAGTTGCATACAGCTGCTTTCTTGCACACAGAATGTGTTGAATTGGTGTCAAGGGCTCTTTTCCCCCCATTTCTTTTCTGATGGCCAATCTTTTGAGAGTTTAAAATAGCAGTAGCTTTATAGCACTTAGGTTTAAAGGCTAGGTTAGCCTAAAGGATCGATGGAATTGGGAAAGTTAAGACAGGAGGAGGTCAAAAGGGTGTGTGTTGGATAAACCTATTAAGCAAAAGGTGGGAGTTGCACCACTTAAGGTCAGTTCCAAAATCTAGTTTGATCCCCTGCTTTGAAAAGTAGGCATTGTGAACTGTGGTACAAAGATTTTCCCTTGGTTTTGGCAAAGTAATTTAGGCCCCCAGAACATTTCTGGGGGCCTTTGTTGTAGAGACAGCAAAGCATTCGATGCAGAACGAAGCAAAGTGTGCAGTATAAAATCAACATGCAATCAAGAACTGGATTCCTGAGGGAGACTCTTTTCTAAGGAATCTGCTCAGGCAGAGAAATTGAGAGCTCAGATCCTCAGAGCATACCTAGGGCTCATTAACACACACTGCTAAGCTTTACACTGTGCAAAACATGAATTATTGCTTTATTGGGAGCACCCCAGATTATGTAACTGCACCTTCATGGAAATAAACCAGTGCATCTGAATTTCAATGTTGCCATTAGCAACAGCTCTGTCATCAATTCCAGCCCACATTCACCTCCTGAAACCTCCACCCCAGTGAAAGGAAACCCTGTGGGACAGGTAATGCAGGAATTGTTAAAGCAAAGTGAGCCCGTGCTTTTGGGATATGAACTTAGATTAACAATGAGCACACCACTTTTTGCATCCCACCCCAGTAATTTTTTTTAAAAAAGTCAGGAGCTCTAACTCCTGTAATACCCTTAGAAAACTTCTTTTAAAACACTCCATGTTAGCTGACATCTGTGCAATCACCACCCTGAAAGGATGAAGCTTTGACACATATTTCCGTATTTTCTGTGAAATATGGGCAATACCTGAATTTGGGGGAAATTCTCAGCCCGATTATCTGACTGAGAGGTTTTTCTTTGTAGAAGTGAATATAAAATTGCCAAGTATCCAGTTCAGGAAAGCTTTCCTGTACAGCACAGCAGTTAAGCTGGGACTGTCTGAGGTGCTGGGTTATTTGCTTTCCTGAAGCAGGGATGTTTTCAGGCAGTAACAGAAATGGATTTAAAAGCTCATCTTTCCTTCTCTTTTTATTCAGTTTCACCCCAGCAGTATCTCTTTATCTATCTCAAGCCCAAAACTGTGTCTTTTAGTAATTGACTGGTTATTATTAAAAGCCTGGAAATTCCCCCATACTTTTATAATTGGTGAACTGAAGAACTTAAGATTTTGTATTCCCTGAAATGACATTACCTATTTTTCAAAGAAAATAAACAAGACTTTTTAATTAAAGAAACAGCTATTTGTACAGGGAAATATTGAATTTGTAGGTACTATGATCAAAAAATGAATTCCATTCAGGCATGTTTATATATCTTATAATATGTGTGGTTTTCTCAGCTGCCACAAAACTGCTGTCATAAACATAGAGAAGTCAAAGTAAAATGGGCAAACACAATCCTGGTATAATTCCACTGGCTGAAATGCATTTTTACTCTTACTTATGATAATTCCAAACCTGTGCTACTGGCTTTGAGTATAAACTGCCTGAATTTAAGTCAGTCATAGATTTAAACATAATTTAGTTGTCATCAAATGGTAAAAATAAGTATTTGTCTTTAATTGTGGGTATTTTATCCTCTCAAATGAAGCAATTTGTGACTAAAATCTTAACCTTTTCAAAAATGCTCCTGCTTAAGAACTGGAAAAAACCAGTAGTTGTACATCCTTTCCTAGAAACATCTCTGCATGTTGAACTGCATCTCAGCACTGCTTTTATCACAGAAATATGTTGTTATCAAAGAAAAGACACCTACTTCCCTTTTCCTTTGTAGTTTTTACAAATTTCAGAAATGAGCATACATCAGTGTCCCTTTTCATTCAAATACATCTGCAAAACTGAGGTAGGAAAGTTTTCTACTGATTTTATCAACAGGAAAAAACATGCCATACTTTGAGTATTATGCCGTGGAAGTCCTTAATTTGTTAGGCATTAATTAACCAGGTATTTTACATTAGCTAATACTGTAAAAGCAGGATTGGGTTTTTAATCTTCCCTGTGATTTCTGTGTGTCTGCACACAGTGGAGGTGGAATAAGGACAATTTATACCAATCATAGAAGACTGATCAGAATTTAAGAGCACCCAACAATTCCTCCAAAGCACTACATCATTCTAATTTTTATAGCATTTGGTTCCCCAAAGAACTGTTTAATACACTTTTTCATGCTCACTTTATCTCTTTCTCCTTTAATAACAAATTATTTTTGAGGGGAAGGATGATCCTGCAGGGGAAGATGCTATCTTAGAACTCAGATATGTAGGTTTGTTTTCAGGAGACATTCAATTCATCATCTGGGAGTTGAAGATAATGTTGCTTTTTCTGCTTTTTGAGAGACTTGTGAAAATGAATTCACTGTGGATATAAAGGCATTCAGATAGCATGAGGAGTGTCGTGGAAGGAATTAAATGCTCTCTGTTCTAAAACAATGGAATGAATGCCAAGCAGCAGCAGTATGAAATGAGTGAAATTGAGCTCTGGCCCAAACCAGGTGTTTTTCATTCCCACAGTTCATTGGCTCTGACTCTGATGTCAGATAACACATTAATTTGTTTTGCTGAGCCCAATCATATAATTATTGCAAAGTGCTAAGTGATCTGCACACTGATAGCTTCTAACATTGTTTGGCAGACCTAAAATAAAAATAGTAATAAACCCTATAAAAATAGCTTGGAAATAGTATGGAATAGATGCTAATCTTGCTGGTTACCAAAAAGTAGCAGGAGCACATGGAATAATTTTCTAGATCCTACTAATCTCTCTTTCACTCCAAAGATATTCAGATCATACTTAAAACTTGTTGAAAGCTTTCATTGTTTTTTAAAATGGATTTTACCCTTCAAAAGTGTTGTTTTAAGTCCCCTTGGCGGGGAAAGACTTCAAATCAAGTTCTATCTTTAATGCTGCCTTTTTGAGCAATGTCCCACTTTCTGTTCTTGAAGTGAGGAAACATTTTTAATCTTTTGTAGGTGCAAAGTAAAAGGTTTTAACTTAGCAGTGGTTTTATACCTTTAGGTTCTGTGTGTTGCCATTTAATTACTTTATTCTGCATGAGCATTCATTTATACATTGCAGGAACAAGTGGATGTAAAGCAAAGGATTAATTTTTTACCAACTTCAGAGTAACAGTAAGGCTGTCAGTATCAGAATGACGTTATCAGCCTTTTAAAATCATGCCATTAGGACTTTTTGGAGAGCAGTGCTTTCATAGGGGACAGCTATTGAGTCAAACACTCAGCCCCAGCTTGAACACCAGTGTAGAAAGTGGATGTGGAGAAAAAGAGACTTGCTTGCAAATTTTTGAATGTTTTAATTTAGGTCGCAATCCAAATAAAATTGAAGCCAATCTGGAAACCGCTGTGGCCCCACTGGACTTGTTGACCAAGTTTTAAGCCTCCAGAGAAGGAGCCATTCTACTTCAAATGGAAGCTGGAATATACTATAATTGTCCATATAACTGAAATTGCAGAAGCAGCTTCAGGAGAAAAAAAATCGAGTTTTTCCAGTGATTGTGTCCAACCACACTTGAGGGATTTTCATCAGCTCCAAGCAGGAGCATTTGTGCCCTTCTCTTTAACTTCTGACAGTGAAACATTTTGACACACCATCATTTTGCAAACAATCTCGTTTTCTTTGCCAAAATGTAAGAGTTTCGTTACTTTGAATAATTTCTTCCAAGACAAATACAAAATTGATGACAACTTGCAACATACCACGGTGAAAAAAATCCCAGTTCTCATTTCCATATTTTGGTGGAAATTTTAGACTTTGTTTACTTGAATTACTTTAATTAAAGCAAAACTTTGGGGATGTGAAGAGAAAACAGGTACAGATGTAGGACAGCAAGCACTAAGAAAATGTTAATAAAATTATATTTTTTATTATATTAAAAAAGGTGGTGCTTTTTGCCTCTACTGTAAAGTCTGTGCAGTTGGTTTATTCAAGGCCGTTGGGTTATATCAGCTGGGTATTTATTACTAATTTGTGGGTTTCTCTTCAGGCATTTCATATCCTCTCAGCTTCTACCATCTGCCAATAATTACAGCTGAAGAGATTGGCCAGCAAATCCAAGCACAGCATCTTTTCCATAGATTGCTCTCCATCCATGGGTTGTTCACCAGGCTGTGAATTCCTGGATAACATCAGTTTCCCTGGGCTGCTTAAATTTGTCATGTTTGTCCTCAAAACTGTAGGGGTCAGCTGGGGGATCTGGAGGCAGAGGAAGAGGAAGAGGAAAAGGAAGACAAAGGGGAAGAGGAAGGTCACTGCTTTTGGAGGAGCTCCCCGGCCTGGAAATCCCTGCGGGATTCTGGGGAGATGCAGGACTGTGGCCACACGTGGGCAAGTGGGGTTGGCATCCCCAATCCTGACAGGCAGACCTCACTAGGAACATTTCTTATTGGGAATGTGCATGACAGAGACAATGCATAATCAGAATATCAATCTGGAATAGCAACAACTTAACTCAAGTTGTATCTTAATCCTGTGTAATTGTCAAGGAGATCTAGGTATGAATACCAGATTCTACCTTTTTTTTTTTTTTGATTTTTGATTTATTTGTCCCTAAACTCAATGTTAGCATCTGAATTTTCACCTCCCTCAGAATTTCAGGGTTCTCTGAATGCACCATGCACTGCTCCTTATTCCCTTCCCTCTGCACTTACTATTGAGCAGTTAGTCATATTGTTCATTTGCTCCTGGTGTTAATTTTTAATTAGAATAGCATGTGTTGAAATGCTTTTAGACATGACTGATTCTGATATTAGTGACATAATTACTGCCTGCTATCTGATAAACAGTGCATGACTTTAATAAGTGTAACCATCTATGCTCATGATAGACTTTTGTTGGGATGTAAAATGCAGAGTTTGCAATTTTGAATGCAAATCTCAGGGCAAGTAAAAGAAGCTATGCCTGGCTGGAAAATTTTAGGATATTGAAACAAGGAAAATTGAAAATTGAGGAAAATTCTATTGTCAGAGACAGACAATGTCTTTTCACTTCAAACCTTTAACTTCTTCAATTCCATCAGATACTTTTAAAGCCACTTGGAGTACAAAAGTGTTTCTCTACTTCTGAGAGCATGGAGGTGAGAAGAAAGCTGCCCAAGACGAACCTGGATGTGCTGAATCTCTCCTGCATGGAGAGGTTGGGCTGGTGCTGCTCACCCGGGGTGTTCCTGCCCCAGAGGATCTGCCTGCTGGCACAGCCCTGCTGCCTGCTGTTTGATTGCTCCCTGCCAGCACAAAATTCTCTTTTTTCTACCTGTATCTGTAGTATGGGAGCTTGGAAAAATGTCTTTATAGAGTTTGCCTTTGTAGAGTTGGATTTTCAGCTGTCTTAGCTCAGGACACTTCAGGTAGTACAGGATTTTTCCAGGTATCTGCATTTATAAAAGTGATTCCCAAAAAGTGGCTTTTCCATCCACTCATGCTGAAAGAGAGATCATGCTACATTTATACAACTAATGCTGAAAGCCTCCTGTGTCAGAGAGGGCCCATCACCTCTGCAATGCCCTTGCTTTGGTGAAGAGAGGGACTCAGGAAATATTGAGAGAGGTAGAGACAACCAGTGGGAGCTGCTTTCCTTTGAGCTGGGCTGTGGATGGACTAGGGCTAGTCTGGGGTGTCAGAAGTGTTGCTGTCAAGCAAGAAATGGCACTGTTATCCCTAAACTGAAAGGTCAGCTCTGCTGGAAGTGCCAATTACAGGTAATACATGAAGTGGGTTTCTTGGTCTAATTGGGAAATATTTTTAAAAGACACTAGAAATCATGGGAGTGAACTGTGAACTTGTGTCCCTCCAGGTGAATTACTGGTGTGGATTCCTCAAGGGGGACAGGGAAAGAAGTGTGATGGATGTCTTTGGGGCACCTGAGCCTTGTTAATGGTCTCCTACCTTTGTCTTGATTTTATTGTAGCAATATAAAGTTTAAAAGTGCTGATGCAAGGATTACAGCAGACTTTAGGAAATGATCTTTGTACAGTGCTTTGTGAGCAAAGAGAATGTGCTACCAGTGCAGTGCATCCACCATGGAGCCTTTCCATTCTTCCACACATCCCTTCACACATCAGGATCATAAATAACACACCATACATGCTCACAGGGTGTCCCAGGTTGCCCAGAGCATCAGCCTCCAGTTTTTATCTGTAGATTTGTCATGTGTTAAGAGCAATTTTTCTGTCCTTGCTCTGTATCAAGCTTAGGAATTCCTGGTGGAAGCTTTCCCTCAGCTCATGATGCCAAACCCCTGCTGCTGGTGTTTAAAGATTGTAGTCACAATTTGATCTTGTGCCTTGCCCTTTTTTCTGCCATAAAGCATATTACTTTCTTTGTAAAAATGTCCTTTTTCTCTTTTCACAGAGTGATGAGGTTCTAACAGTCATCAAGGCCAAGGCACAGTGGCCAGCCTGGCAACCTCTGAATGTGTAAGTAAGTAGGGAATTGTCTGTCTCAAGAGCTTTGTGTTGGCTAAAGAAATAACCAAAAAATTTGTTGATAGATGAGTTTGATGAGTTTTTCAACTTTTTTTTTTTTTTTATCGTGTTGTGTGTTTGATTAGTTTGTCGCTTTATTTTGTTGGTTTTGGTTTTTTTTTTTTTCCCCCCACATCTGCTTCTCTCTTTCTTTCCTGTTTAGCAGCTCTCCATTTTTTACATGCTTGGGTTGGCTAACTGTGGCAGCAGGACTGTCCCATGGAGTTTGTGCCTCCCACACATAAAGAGTGATGTTTATTCAATGCTTTCTCAACTATGCTACACTGCTCTGCATTAGTAGCAGCATCTGATTTTTCAAAATGCCAATCTGAAACGCTCCGTGATGGCAGTGCATCCACCATGGAGCCTTTCCATCCTTCCACACACCCCTGCATGCATCAGGATAATAAATAACACATCACACATGCTCTCAGGGTGTGCCAGGTTGCCCAGAGCAGCAGCCTCTAGTTTGTATCTGTAGATCTGTCATGTATTAAGAGCAATCTTTCTGTCTTTGCTTTGTATCAAGCACCAACAAAAAAACTCTCAAAGGACTAATTTTTTAAAACGCCAATCTGAAACACTCTGTGATGGCCTCCTGATCCTGGTGGTGCTGTACCATAACCATGGCTGGTTCACCAAGTGAGGCAGGAATTCCTTCCCAGGATCTTGGCTCTGGGCTCTCCAGCACTCAGCAGGAGAGAGGAGAAAACTCCTCTTTCAGGATGCTCTTGAGTTTCCTGGTGGCTCATCAGGGGAGGTGTCAGAGCAGGGCTGGTGGTTCCTGCATAACTTATCTGCACTTGGCCCGAAGTTCATCCTCATTATGCAAGCCCAAATGAGTGAGACCTACAAGTGACTAAAGATGAGGACACAGTAAAAGGGATCTGAGCTGAAAGCCAATTAAATCCTTGGAGGAGCAGGGCAATTAGTTTACTGCAATCCTCTGCAGAAAAATAGTCCTGTTTGCTATTTCCAGGGAGCACTTAGTGAAGCACTGTGTCTGATTTTGTCACCTGTATTTCAAAAAGTATGTGAAAACTTTAAGGTTAGATTAAAAAAAAAACAAACCTGCAAAAGAGTTCAGTTTTCAGAAAACTTCCCCTACCCTAAAGGGGCTTAGAAACTCCTAAGCAGCTTAGGACTTAAGCTATTCACTTTATCCTTTTCCCCTCTGCAAAAAAAAAAAAAAAAAAAAGAAAAAAAATGTAGAAAAAAAGAGGTTAGGAAGAGAACTCAGCTTAAATAGTGAAAAGATTTCTGATAGCTGATCCCTCTTTAATCTAGAAAAAGCCACAACCCAACAAACAAATAAAAAAAGAAAGCAAACACCGAAGTATCAAAGTATGAAATCCCTCCTAACATGGACACTAAGGAAATTCATGGCAAGGAAATTGTTTGGGAAAAGACTTTACCACTGTGACTAACCTTGAGAGCAGTTTACCTGAGCATAAGATGGATTTTCCATCACTGGAATATATTTTAACCCTGAGCCAGGGTTGTAGGCTCTGCACAGGACCTGCAGGTGAGGCTTTTTTGGCCTGTGTAACACAAGAGGTCCCACTAATGGCATTCCTTATTTATGGTCTTGTCCTAGAAGTCCAGGAATTGGACTTGGTAGTATTTCCCATGGAGCAGCTGAGGATAATACTTTTTTCCTTGCTGCCTTCTTTCCCTTCTCTCCAAATTAAGACTTTAAAATGGAAACTTTAAGATGGAAACTTTTCCATTGTTCTGCTCTGGCGAGTTCTCGATCTCAAACGAGCCATTTATTTTTTCACTCCAACTTCATTCCTAAAGCAACACCTGTGTCTGATGTTTCTGTTACCAAAGTGAACAATCCCACCTGGAACTGGCTGCTGTGGCTGCTTGGCAGGCTGTGGCATAGAGCAGGTTTGCGTTTTGTTCACAGAAAGATGGAGAGAGGATCTCCTGCTCCAAAGTCTCAGTACATCATCTTGAATATATTACATCTTAAAAATTAATGCTAATTAAAGTGTGTTGTCCCAGTCATAATTCCTAATTTTATACAGCCCCAAGAAACTTCACAAAAATCTGAGTGCAGGAGATTTCTTAGGCAGATACTTTCACAGAGATGCCTGTGAATGTTTTTGCAGCATCCTCCACATGCTTTTCAAGTCAATTCTTACCTTTTCTCTGTGGCAGTTCTTACCTTTCAGTAACATCAAAAAGAATAAATCTTGGTATTTGTGTTTTCAAATGCTCTGCAGATGTTCCCCTAACCCTTCACTTTACAGGTAGTGTTTGATTTTTGCCTTTTTAAACAATATTTTTTTTTAAATCACATTTTGACATGTTGTCCTGCTTTTTGATTCCACTTAAAAATATGATCTAAGCTTCACAAGAAGACAAAATTTTCAATATCCTTTAACTGTGGTTAATTTCTCATTTTCTATAGTGGCTTGTCCTTCTTGGAATTTAGATTAGAGCTGTGCAAGCATTGGATAATGACTGCTCAGGATAAACATTTTTTTTCTATTATTATACACAGCACAACCGTCTTACTAATCAAGATTGACTAAAAGTCATGAATATTTTATTTTTTGCATAGTCCTTGGTTATGTATGTAATGGATAATAGGGTGTGATAGTAGTACCAAAGTGCATTACAATGTGCCATGATAAGCACAGCATAAAAACCCTTCTGAATGTGCTTCACAGCAATTATAAAATGCATAATAGTATTTTTTTATGGACGTCTGTCATGTCAAAAGTTGGAAAATTCAGCCTGCTCTCACTTCAAAGTTTACCTCATGATTCCATGTCATCTCCTGGCAAACTTCCTGCCAAACTTCACTGTCTGTTTTTTGTGGATCCTTAAAGTGCCTGCTCTTGGTCACTGTTTTCCATTTTTATTTTTCCTCCTCTCACTGCTCTTCGTTATCCTTAATTCAGTTCCCCAATTCATGCACCAGCATGCCCAAAACTCCCCTGGCTTTTTCCATATAGGAGGCAGCTTGGGGTGATATTTGTGAACCAGTTTTATGGCTGCCTGACTGAAAGTGCACTGCTGGTGGCATGAGAAGGATGAGTGCCAGACCAAGTAATAAAACACTTTTGCTGTTGCTTACATTTGACTCACCAAGTTGTGAGTCTGAAATTCTGACTTTAAAGTATTTCCTTGGGCACACTGGTATCAGTCTCCAGCACGCTGTCAAATCAAAGTAATTCTTCTTATCTTTCTTGTATAAACAAGTGCACAGCCCATTGCTCCCCTTCCTCACGGCCATGTTTCAGGCAGAGGCAAATGTTATTTTCACACCCAGCTGCAAATCGTTGGCCTTTGGCAGTATGGAGGATAAAATACATCAAAACCAGATAGTGCCACTGGTATCCAAGTCTGCATATCTGGCACCTGTAAAATAAACAAGCCATGACAGAGAAATGTGGGATAAAGAAGGCAAGACTTTAAAGGTTAATATGCACCAAATTCACCAAGAGTGAGTATCTTTTTAAATTTTGCCTCAAATTCCCAAAATATATGCCATATTTTTTAATCCCCCACTTTTTTTTTTTTGGTCTGTTTTTGTTATTCCTTTATTCCTTTTATTTCAAATCTGGACATCACCATTGAGACACAAAAGGAGAAGTATTTGAATTGTAATTCTTGGGTCTAATCACTCTTTTTTATTCCCTGTAAGCCAGGGGAGGACATAGCCCTATGCAACACTGTGGAATCCAAAATTCCATGTACAGCCTACCACTGATAAATCCAAACATAAATCCCATACAGGATGGAAATTATTCTCCAGTATGTAAATTTAAAGTTTAGTAGGTCGACCTATAGAGAACATATTTCAATGCAAAAAATTCAAGGTATTTTATCTTGGTAAAGAGCATGGTGAGAGTACCTGAGATATAAAGAGGTTACCTTTTATGAAGTGTACACAAGAATTTTCTTACTTCTCTCTCTCTCTCAGTTTATTTTTTTTCTTTGATTCAAAACCTCTTTTTATTTTCAACCTTCTTTCTGCCTCAGTCCATTCTTAGTTACAAGCAATGTACCTTGAAGTGAAAGGCATTTTTGTTTGCTATCATTCTGAATGATCTGAAGTTTATAAAACTGTCCTTTCCTTCCCAATTGTCCCTCCTGTTTCCATTCCACCTCTCTGTGCAGTTTGTGTGAGCAGTCATGATCCTATGGTTTCCCAGTGCTTCGGGGCTGTGCCCAGATCTGACTTTTCCTCACCCGTTTGCTCAGCTCTTTTCCATTTATTTCAAAATTACCTGAGAACTCTCCAGTAAGCACTTGTGAAGCCTACAGAAAAGGAGGCCTAGTCCTTTACAGTTCCAATGAATGAAAGTATTTATATCTTTTTTATATATTTTTATGATTTTTATATTTAGATATTTAAGTATATATTTCTAAGTTGGCACAGTGACCTCATCATCCCCAAAAATGATCCCATCCACCTCTTTCCATTTCAAGGTTTGCATACCTGTGATGTATTTTCTCTGACTACAAAGATATTGGGGATGTTTTTCCTGGCTTGCATGGAGGATATGTGGAAATGGGACAGCTTATTCCTAAGTATGGGGTTTTGGCATTGCTATAGGTAATGTGACTTCAACTGTTCCAGAAATCAAAGAGCAATCTAGAGAAAGTTGATGGAAAAAAGAAAAACCGTTCTGATCCAAAATAACTTTGAGTTGACAGATCATACAAGGTAGAGGGAAAAATGCTGACATACTTGGCTGCATTTTTCCTCCTTTATTCTTGAATAAAAGCTCTTTCAATCTTCCAGAATTCTTCTGTCACCATTTGACAAAAAATGTTCGGTGTTGGTTTTGACCCTGCAGTGGATTTGCTCTGACCAATAAGCTTCCAGTACAGCATTTGGCAATTGGAAGCCAAGCCACAGATGTGTATATTTGGACTTTCTCTGTTGGTTTGCTTGTCACTTTACTTTTATGTTTAAATAAATAAATAAATAAATAAATATTTATTTATTTATTTATTTATTCTTGCTTTATTTTCTTTTAAAACTTTTTTTTTTTACTTTTTATCTTTATTTTTTAATTAAATTTTTTAACTTTTGCTGTGTTTTTTTTTCCTCACTTCACTGTAATTTGCTGCTGGTTCTGTGCCCGTAAAACTTTTCTTCCTTAAAGCAGCATCCACACTGAGATCACTGAATGATGTGTACTGTTAGTTGTTGTTAGAGAATGTCCTAGGTCAGAGTTGGAACTCCTTACTGTCTTCTGAAATGAAATAAAAGAATTCCTTCTCCTCTTCTAATTCTCCTTTGTTAAAAAGGTCGACTTATTGTCCTGTAATCTCCTAAACCAATTCCTGAGGTGTTTACATACTAAAATAGCTATTAATAACATTAACATATGCATAAAAAATGTCACCAAAACCCCACATTGTGTTCCTGGAGAATAGAAATGTCTTGCTCTATTTCCCCCTTCCTTTTTCTTCTAAACTCCTTTGCAGTACTTAAAGCAGAGTGCATGAATTAGGTAAATTTGAAAAGAAGATACTTAGATTTGTCCCCTTTTTTTGACTCTTACTTACTGAATTCAACTTAAAAACCACAAATTTGCTGTTCAACCAAAGACGCGCTTTTAAAGTAAATTATAATTTACTTACATCTATTGAAATTGATTTCCTATTACTTGCTTCACTTTTCTACACTGAAAACAGTAGAAAATTACAACACTTACATTAAACTCAAAATAATGGAGTAGTTCTTTGAATCTAAATTTCAAGTAGACATTTCTTTTTGTCCTGTCATACAAATGTATGTGATTTGAGGAATCTTTTTAAGATTTTCAGAAAATCTGCTAGAATTAATCTTAATTTTCAGTATTTAGGTAATTGATCTCTATATCTGTCTGTCTGCAGAATTTGAGAAATCAATTTTCAATTCATCTGTGTGAATTATGTATTTCCCTCTAAGCTGCATATGTGGATAAAATACGAGCATATAAAACACAAAAACCATGGCATTTTTCTTTTAATGAGACCTATATTAAAAAATATTTGTAGGCTGAAATCAAAATCAGCACCTTGTTGTTCTACCTACTTTGGGAGTGATTTGTTTTGGAGAGATTAATGTGGACACTGTTGGAAGAGAAAGAAACAGATGTACAGAGTGGATTTGTGGCCTTGATCAGTGATTTTACTGGAGGAGAAAAAGATTTTTCTATCTCCCTGTTTAATTGTTGCCTTGGATTTTGGTAAAACCAAGCTGCTTATTCCCTTGTATCATCTTTGATTTTTGAGACAGTCCACTGCAGTTATTTATTATAAATGCCCAAGTTCAAATAATTAAGCAGTTTATGCCAGTTACATTTTTTAAGGCATGTCAGATGGTGCTGAAATGGGCTGAAATGTACCTTAAGTGACCTTTCCACAGAGCTGCTTTCACTTTCTGCAGGAAATGCTGCACTTTTTGTAGGGCCAGAAGGTGTTTGTTCAGAGCTTTTACCATAAACAAAGATCATACAACTGCCAAGCTACTCCCAACATATCATACAATAATTAATATCTTTAAACATTCTGCTAAATCCTCCACTTTCTCAACTACATCAATTCCACCCCCCAAACTCCCAAACTAATTCCCCAAAACCTCCCTCACCTTCTACCATAGCCCAAAATCAGTTGGCTTCTAGTGATGAATTATAACATCTCTAGTTGTGTGAATTATAACACCTGTATTGTCTCACCCTTCACATGAGACTGAAAATGGAATAAAAGTTTTTTAAAGCCTCTCGGTGTGCCCCATCTCTGGGTCAGGAAAGGGCTTCATCCCACAGTGGTATTTGTTTGGGTGTTTGGGAAATCCACACATTCCAGAGGGCCCATTTGGTTGTGTCAGTAGGACCTGAACCCGCCCAGGGATGCTCCTGTCCCTTTCACTGCCTCAGTGTGGACACACAAAACCCAAATAAAAATCCTCCCTCTGCTTTCCCCTGGAGCCAGATGTTTGCTGAGCCTCCTTCAGAATCCCAGGGACAGGGCTGAGTGCTGGTCTCTGCTAAATTTTAATCAGCATTGAGAGGGGAAGATTCAAATCAAGGCACTTTTCAGCTTTGATGAGAGAGAGTTTTTAGACAAAAAATAATGAAATACCCAGAGCCCTGCAGACTGGAGACCTGGCAATGTCTGTAAGTTAATTCTGGGAATTAGTCTTCCTAGAACATCTTATGAGGGATTGATAGAACTATTCACAAGCACCTCACCAAATTCCTCAGGGCTTGCAAACTAAAAGTCTTTGGAAAATTTCTACCAGTTCCTATCCATCCCCTTAAAATATTTGAAACTGTGCCTTGATTTATTTTAAAATACCGTGAAGTCACAAAAGTTTTAGTTTTGCATTAGGGGAGTAAATTCTGAGGTTGGTTGCTCGTTTTCAGTTGCTGTAACCCTTGTGCTGTCCCATTAAGAGTGATGAAATTACTTTCTGGCTTGCAATGCAACAGATAAATAGCTGCCCATAAATAAGGGTGATATTGCTATCAGAAAATAATTTATAAAAAGTACAATAGTAATGAGTAAATTATTCAGTTGCTCAATTAATCAGGTCCTCAGACTACCCAACCGAGATTAAAAAGGAAAATAAAACCCCACATTTGAACATGCACACTTGTATTTGGGTTTAAATGGCATTCAGAAAGGCAAAATACAGATGAACTACAGTTAACCAGCTGTAATGGGCATTGTCTAAATTGTCTAAATAATTATATTTGTTGTTGTCTCCAAAGGGATGAGAAAAGCTCATATGCAACTCCTTTAATCATCTCTGCACTGGATGTCATTAATACTTGGTTATACAAATTGATTATAAACATTGTTCCACCTAATGAGTTGAAAAATAAATCACATGTGGATAATTTTTTCTTGTGTGACTAAGAGTCAACAGAGTGTTGTATAAAAATAAGGAAGATTATTATTTATTGCTACTTCTTATATTCCTTATAATGCTTATTTTTCATGCTACTTGTCAGACATTTTCTCCTAGGTGAATACTGCATTAATCTATTAATCTGGTTTCCGCTTCCTCTGTACTTTTAAAATAGCAAAGCTGGTGCATTTTCTTGCCTTTTTTAAAATATTCTTCCACAGCTTCATTTAAGCCATTGAACACTTTATGTGTGCCTCTAAGGTTTTTTTTTTTTTAATACAAAAATGGATGCTAACTTTTGTTTACAAAAGTAGCAGCATCAATCCCTAGAGTAAGGTGGACATCAAAAAGAATAATTGATTTAAAACTAAGATATAAATACAATGCTAAGCTAGAATCCAACCATTGCCCAAAATGAACTTTAATGAACTTTTAGGGATTCTTGGGGGAAAAAATATCTCATGTTCTTAATTACAGTTAATAGCTTGCAGTAGCAAAAGGTCTCTGACCACAGTTGGCACGTGGTTGGGAAGTCAGCCAAAAATCCCAGACCAATCATTGCCAATCATCAGTGTGCCTGAGCTGCTCTGAATTCACAAGAACATCCTTCCCATCAGCAGCAGCTGCATCCAGGGAAGCAAAACTTCCAGCAGAGAAATAATGCCATTTGCACAAGCCCATCTCATTGATAACAAGCCATCATGAACAAGGGAAAATGCAAGGAAATAAAACTGCTGGCAGCTAAGGCATGAAGAATTGAAACCAGGAATGGGCTGATGAATTGTCTGAGCTGCAAATTCATTCTCAGAGGCTCGCCATTGTAATGAGTGAAATGTGGTTATATTTGACACCTCATTGGATATATGTTATCCTAAAAGAAAATATCCTTTTTTTCCCCGAAGAGTTATGACGTGCTTTTCTCTTGACAGATGAGTTGATTTAGATTTTGAGATGCTTGAAAGTATTTTTTAAATTCCCTAAGTGTCTCTCTCCAACTGCAGCTACACTGTTATAAGCATAAATGTTGTAATGTTGTATTGTATGGGCCATATTTTCCCTTCAACAGTCACTCTGGGAATATTTTAAAAAGATTTTGTGTGAGGTATGTCTTGTCTAATCTTAAGCTCCTGCATGCTAACTATGCAGATTGAAATTTTCATGCCAAGCTGGAGGAAAATACAATGTTTTGCTTGTGTTTAGAATGTTCTAATAGTTGTTTGTTGCTTGAGGTTTTGTGTTTCTATCCTTTGGAAAAATGACTTGACAGTCAATGAGTTGAAAAACTCCTCCAAATCTGACCAAGTTTAATGAATGCACAGAAACCTCAGTGTTCCTGTGATTGCTTGGTGACATCTGGTAGCTCATTATTCCTTCAGAAGCTGACCTTATCTGAGATGCCATAAATGGATGGACACAAATTCTGCAGAGGCCCCAGTGAAATCCAAAGAAATGCAGTGAGAATTAAATCAGAATGCAGAGCTCTTGCTGATGTGGGAGAAAATTTGGATTGAAGCTTTCAGGAACAGAAAAACAATTTCTAATCGTTTAAAGCGAGCTATTTTGTTGAAGCTGCAGGAAGAAGTGGAGGAAAGCAGCACATGTGAATTGGCATTTGAACCCTGTAGCACAACTGGCAGAATTACTCTTGCAAGACATAATCAGGACCTGAATTTATTTAATACACAAAAAGATGTAAATGTGAAAACCACATTCCTTATCACAATAGTGATGTTTTCTTTACATCAATTACAAGTGAAAAAAAAAAATCTTGACACCCTTAAACTAAAAAAAATGTTAAAGTCAAGCTGATTTCCTTAGAAACTAACTTCTTGAAAGTAAAAGCATTTTCAGGAAACATAACAAAGGCATAAAGAAAGCATTTATCAGAGGAAAAATGCATTCTGTATAAAAGAAAAAGAAAGCACTTCAGTTGAAGAATAAGTCTTGTTCAGATTTATCTACTCAATTTTTGGATAAGATCTTTTGTCATAGCTGTGTGGCAAAAATGCTTCCTCACCGGGTGTTATGCAGTGATGATGAAAATGCTTTGTCTTTCAAAAACTCAGGCTTCATAATCCACTCCTCAGATGGGAACAGAAGTTCAATCTTTAAAAATAAGGTTTCTGGCTTTGGACTTTCCATAGATGTAGTTAGACATAAGCTTTGGAAGAAATAATTGATACTCCCAGAACTTTCTAGTCATTCTATGGTACCCACTCCTCAAAAAAAATATGTCAAGAAAAAAATGAATATATGATATTCTAGTAGCTCTGATCTTTCTAAAGTAAGCTTTTATGAATGTGGATGTACAATTGGAGCATTAAAATTCATATTAACTTTAGTAGTTTTATGATATGCATCCCAGGAATTTAATATAACGAGGGCCTGCAAAGATTTCTGTTCTTTCCTCCAAATATGTTGTGCTATAAAGCAGCTATTTTTATTCTTGCAAAGCAACATTTTGTTTCAATGGTGCTACTACAGCCTGTAGTGGCAATCTTCACTTTTTTATTTCTGTAAAACTCTGGAGGGTCTTTTTTTCTCCCAGGAATCCTTATCTCTCTGTCATCCCCCACTGTCACATTGTGCTGTCTACCCTAAAATGGGGTAAGAGCCAATATCTGTCAGTCCTGCTGGAAATTAAGTTTCCTTCCCCAAAATGACAGCGTGGTACCAGAAAACATTCTCAAAGTTAGAAGGTTTTGTGTACAAAACGACAGGAAGGAGGAGGCCAGACAGAGTCTCTTGTTTCTATGGCAACACAATGATGTGTCTGGCTCAGCTATTTTCTCCTTTTATGATTTTATAGATAACTGGGATTCATCCAGTGAAGTTTAATATTGTCAAAAATAGAATCCTAACCCCCAATCTAATCAGAAACAGTAATGCGGAAAGGACAATCCAATATAAAAAAAAAAAAAAAACAAAATACAGGGGAAAAGTCAGCTAAGACTTTTGATAACATGAAGAAAAATACATCAATTTCTCTGGAGCTGTGAAATAGCTCTGCATTTGGCTAATGGTTAAACTGTATTTTATGTCAGAAAATTTCCTGTGCCACATCCTTCCTTACTTCCTGCTGCATCTTATCCCTTCACGCTGTTGGTGTGCTGTCCTACAGATCCCAAACCCTCAGGTGATCCCCACCTGTCTGACTTGGGAAGGATTGGTTGTGTCCCTGAACTCCTGACAGCTGGGTGCAAGTGAGGTTTCTGTTGAAAAAACAGATTATCCATCAGGAAAACTAATCAAAGCACTTTTGTTAAAAGGCTTTGGCTTCAAAATGCAAGCTTTCATGTAAGAACTGGGCCTAAATTGAAATTCTTTTTTCTTTCATCTTGAAAAAATAAATTCTATTTAGTGTTTCTTTAAATATAAATTATATTTTTGTCCCATAAAGTAGATATATTTGTCACACCAAAAATCTCAGAAGAAATATCTGAGCAATAATACATATTTGAAAAATCCATATAGAATAGCAGGCATTTTTATTTGAGACAGGGTTCAATTGGGCTCAAAGTGCATGTATATATTTGGATAACTAATGTAAGATAAAATCTTTAATCATATACATTTCCATTTTATTGATACTTCAAAAACTTAACAGGAATGAATGAACCCAACAACATACCCTGCCCTCACAACTTGGCTGCTCTATTTTCATGCTCCATTTAAACGAGAAAATAACTCAGACTCTTATTTTTTTCTCCGATGTCAGGACAAAACTCTGCTGAGTTGTGTTCTAGCAGCTCAAGGCAAGAAATTTCTGCCTCTTTTGGCATCCATGCTATTGTGAAGTACCCTGTTACCTGAAACCATGTCAGCTGAGTGCCTTTTAGAGCTACATACATTTATATAACTTATATACATTTATATAACTTTATATACATTTGTTGACTAAAAAAAAGTCCAAAAACTACTTCGCTCTCACAAACAAGAATTGTCTTAGGTGGCATTACTTAAAGGTATTACTGAGACCTAGGGAAACTTCATTGTCTGACAGATGGTCTGACACCCACGTTAAGAAATTCATAATCCAATCTCAAGGAAAAAAAGAGTTCTAGGTAAAAACATATGTGTTTGTTGGAAAAAAAACAACCTTGTATCGATCTCTTTTTCGTCAGAGCAAGCACATATGGCAGCTCCATTTTCTGTCACTATTTATTTTCCACTAAAAATTCGAATGTCACTAGCCAAGGTAAAAGGTTAAGTATTAAAACATAGAGAAGAATTAATTAAGAACAATCCCTGCAAGAACTTTATACTCATTGGAAATTAAAGGCCATCCAGTTAAATCAAACTTCCTCATCCCATTCTGCAAACATCTCGTCCTTGAATTTCTTCTTTCTCTACATGTTTCCCCCATTGATAGTTACAGTTGTATGATTATTTCCTAACCACCTGCTGTCTTTCCTTGAGCCAAATAATTTCCCTTTATAATACGGTGAGTAATCACGTCAGCATCATTTCCATGCAATTACACGTGTGCTCACTGATCCTGCCCCCTCATTCCTCTGTAAATACTCACTGAGTAACTGGGATGATTTGCCATTTCAATTCCTAGTGAGAACAACTCTGTTTGCAACATTTCAACCTGCTTATTGTTAGCCCTTTGCATTTTGTTATTAATGGAATGGTAATTAAACATTTACCTCAATTCCCATCTCCAGACACCAAAAGGTCTGTCCACGTTGGATGGAGAGGGATGCTGCATGAACAGGAATGTGCATTTATTAATCAATAATCAATTAATAAAAGCTGGGCATCTTCAGAGGTTACACAGGGACTGGGAAAATGCAAAATGCAATTCTCATCTTAGGATATTTGCAAATCAAATGGTTTTGGGAAGTAGGATAGTATTACTTTAAAATTCTTTAAAGGATTTTGAAGGAGTATCCACATTTTTTAGGTATTCCAATCAATAGTATTGATGGTGTCATTTGTTAAAGACAGCCCCAGCGCTATTGATTGGAATGGCATCTTTTGTTAAAAGGAGATGTTTGCTGTAATCTAACGCTCAGAATGAGTTAAGCTGGTAAGAAATCAGCATTCATTGCTAACCAGATCATAAACAGATCTGTGCTGTTTGTCTGATAATGTTAACAGGGGAGCAGAGGACCAGACCTCAGGCTGGGATGTTTCAGGCCAGGCTGAGGAGCTGCTCTGCCCCTGCTGCTTCTCAGCCCAGGTGAAAAAAAGAGACAGATACACAGCAACAGTGCTCTTGCAACACCCCTGGGATTTCCTGTGTAAATACAGCTGTAATTACTCCAGGCAGACAATTGTAGCCCCAAAGCTCCTGGGAAATGAAGAGAAATTTTTGAATCCATCCAGAGACTCCGGAAACATGATCTGATTGTAATTGCACAGTAAATAATCAAAGAAGGGGCAGGAGTAAATATTGCCAGCACCATAACCACACCTTGTTTGTGACAATCTGCAAAGAACAGACCAAATAATCCTCAGTTTCACAAGCTGCAGTCCTAAATTGAGGTACCTGAGGTTTTCTTGCAGTGTAGAAAACCTGCTCATATTTGTTAATCACATCATCAAGGTATTGATGAATGAAAGTATTGAATCAAATAGCTGATGTGTTAATGAATAAATATATCATTATTTTCTACAGTAGCAATCCAGGCATGGTTATAGGACAATATGAATATGCCTGAAATGTGTGCACGAAGTCCCTTCCTTTTGTAATGCTTTCTAAAATCACTCAGATAATTGATATTTTAGAGCAGCATTTGTTCTGATGCCAGTGGTGATGATATAATCCCCTAGTTCAATGTGCAATACCATATCCCCCATTTTAACTGATCATAGCAACATTCTCAGTTTAAAATCTGATACATAGCAAGGTAAGAGGTTGTTATGTTGGGAGGTTTTGTAGTCCAAATGATAAATGTATAAGAAGTTTTCTGTCTTTCTTCATTCCTTCCCTATGAAATAAAACAGCCAAACTCCTCCTCTCACCTCCTCTGTTTTGGCACTTAGAGAAACCAACAGCTTGATATTAATGTGCTTTGCAACTTTTTATATAGATGTCAATCAAATTTCATTGATTCAGTGCTCATGTTATTGTAGCTTTTCTTTCCCTAGCCCTTTTGGAACATACACATGTTTAAATTAGCTGAAGTTCTTACCTGCCCTGCATTTAATCAGAACTGAAGATTCTCCTCCTCCTCCTGCTGTGCAACTTTTTTCTGGTGTGACGGGACAAACCTGAAACTCTGGGTTTATCTCCAGATGTTGATCCCTGTGCATAGAACTTTTTTGTCCATGCAGGAATAGAAATTCCCATCATTTCATAAATGGTTTTCTCAGTAATACTACATCTAAATCTAAATGGTTTTCTCAGTAATACTACATCTGTTGGTTGCAGACTTCTACGAGTATTTTCTATTCATTTTGGGATCTTAGTTCTCTTCCTTTATTTTCTTTGAAGCCACTTCACTTTTCAGGATGTTCTGACTTTAAAGTGTATTCAATAAAAGAGGTGTTGTGTAAGTGCTGCTGGTAGGAAGTTCAAGGGTGTGAAGTTTGCTTCCATGTTCACAGTGTTATTTGTATCAATAGCAAAAGGTTTTAGAGATGAGTAAATAGGAATGTTCATCCTGGAAATTGTAGATGTGATGCAGTGCAAGTCTCTAAAAAAAGGATGCTACTTTTGCTAACTAGAGGTAGAACGGAAAGTTCATTTGCTGTTTCTGAAAATTACAGTTTTCATGGTCCTGTAATCAGCTAAACTCATAATCTAAAAAAAAAAATATTTTTTTTTCTGTTTTCTGATCATCAGGACCATTGAGATGAAAGCAATGGCAATGTGGTCCACAGTGCTTTCAACACTCTGCCTCTGATCAGACTTGAATAGTTTCTGTGTTTCCACTTTTTTCTTTCTATTTGAAAAGGCTACTGCACCATTCTGGGCACAAGTGAAATCAGATGCTGGTACACTCAAATAAATCTATGATCCAGACCCTAAGAATGGGGTTAGGGTGATTATACCTTAACACACCTCTGTGAAAAAATCTGGAGAGGTGTAAGCTACTTCCAACAGCCTTACTCTCCATATAGTTATTCAGTACATGGTAGAGATCAGATTTTTTCTCCCTGTATAAAATCTACAATACTGCCTGAATTGGAATTTAATTTTAAAAGGGGGCAAAATCTCAACCCTATTAATGGTCTTATTATAAAAAAAATAAGATCAAGTATATGCTTAGGCTGCCTTTTGCTTCTTCTTTTACTTGCTAATCACTTCTTTTACAGTGCTAATCAAATATCAAACCAAAAGTAACCACAAAGTTTTATTCTGCCAAATATTATATTTGCTATTTTTATTCAGCAACTCTACACAACAACCTTCCTTATGTGCTCTCTTTCCTTTCTCCTGGACCTCAGTAGAACACAACAATATTGATTCAACACTCAAAAGTGTGTCTTGCAGCGAGCTGAGTTTTCTGATGGTTTGTCAAAGACTTCCTTAACCCCCACCCCCAGCAGTGATAGCAACTAGGTTGTCACTTAGGGAGAAAACTTGCGAAGCAAAATCATATTTGTGCTCTTTCAGCCTTAAAAGGGAAAAAAAATATATAAAAAAAGGAAAAACTATAGAATAACCCACAGTCCAAAATACAAACACAAAAACAGGGAGGAAAAAAAAAGACCATTTTCCTACGCTGCTCAGTATACGGCATCCCTGTAGCTGGAGATCCTAGTCCTGCTAACAAAAATAAAATTGGCTAGAAATAAAGGAAATGGAAAACATTAGGATGCAGGATGCTGCCTGGGACTTGCCTCACTGTGCTGTGTGTCAGGAATTGCCAGCAGGCTGC
>QUSF01000075.1:255863-285657 GCA_003676055.1 Chloebia gouldiae
TATTATTATTATTATTATTATTATTATTATTATTATTATTATTATTAATAATAATAATAATAATAATAATAATTATCTCACTAATGTATAAGCACACTGCTGCAGCTCTGTGTTTCTATATTGTCGGATTAAGTTCTTTCCTGGCTCTGAGATGGGGCAACTGAGAGGCGTTTTAAAAACTTTTATTCTTTTCTTAGTCTCATGTGAAGGGTGAGACAATACAAATATTCACACTATCACAATCAAAAACTATTTCCTCGTTATAAACGTTACTTAACCTATCAACTTTATCGCACCATATTATAAATACCTTAAAACGAATCATCTAAAATTACCCCTCATAAATCCTACTACAATGCATCTTTCATAATTCTATTTCTCTAAAGTATCTAATCTTATTCACAAAACCATCCTTTAAAACTTGCTTCTAGTTCTGTTTCTCTGTCAACAACGTCTATCCTGTTCCATAACTTTTCTAAATCAACATTTCTCATCTCAAGGTTTGCATACAAATACTATGTAGACCTTTTATCAAACTTTAAATATTCTCTACAAATCCATTGCCAACACTATATATCTCTTTCACCTACTGAGGTGCAAACCTCCTTGGGTGATGCTGCAGCTTTCGGGCTCAGTTTTTCACGCCTTTCCTCCGGATTTGCAGGAGAGCTGCTCCATCTGCTGAGTTTTCCGTGGATCGCCACCGGCACCTGATGTCCTTCCTGACCATGCTGGGCCCCAGCCCCGACTGGAACGTGGGGCTCTCAGCCGAGGATCTCTGCACCAAGGACTGCGGCTGGGTGCAGAAAGTCGTGCAGGATTTGATCCCCTGGGATGCCGGCACCGACAGCGGCGTCACCTACGAGGTATAGGCACTACCTGTGATTTATCCAAATTATCCCCTCGGAGAAGTAGGGGCGCAGTTTGATCCACGGTGATGCCGTCCATGCCTTTATACTTTTTAGTCTACTGAAATTTTTCTTAAAATGAAATTAAATTCATTTAAAGAGGTGGTAACTACGCTTCACCGTCGGTGGTTTTGTCCGAGTTCCTTCAGCATTAGCGCTGGTGGTGAAACGCGGATGAAAAGTCAAAACCCCACAATTCCCAATTATTACAGCGCTGGGCGTTGTAATAAATGTCCATTCCCTTTAATGGACATGCACAGCCCTGAGAACTCCCGATCCTTTTTTCTGGCCCTAATTTCCATATGCATAGAATTTCACAACGGGTTAATGCATATTCATTCTGCTGATTTCATATTACACTTACAGCTATTTACACTTGTACTCAGTTTTTGTCAGAAAGTACAGAAAGAACTCCTGGGTCACTCTGCCCTGTCTGTTTCAAAGTCCGAGGAGTCTTTCTTATCTTTTAGTGTGGAAATTTGCATTCTTTCTCCTTAGCTGGGGTAGTTTTGCTAGTGCTGCAGTTATCAAACTAAACAGCATATTTTACTTATGCTAGCAAGCTCAAAGCAGCACATTTCACCTAAATCCAAATGGATTTCTACCCTGCTAAATGTTCACTCTGTCTCAGTGGGATGATGTGACACCCACCTGGGTATTTTTACCACAGGAGGACAGGATGGGTCAGGCTGGAAGGAAGCACAGCGACTCACCTGGTCCAATCTCCCTGTTGAGGCAGGGTCATCCTAGAGCAGGCTATGGGAGTCTGTACAGCTCTTGAATACCTCCAGTGAGGGAGGCTCTGCACCCACTCTGGGCAAACTTTCCCAGGGCTTGGTCACAGCACAGTAAAGAATTTCTCCTTTACGTTCACCTGTTTTATTCACCGTTGAATAAACAGAGGGCTGTGGTCATAACCAAGCCTTTGGGTGCCCTTTGGTACAGACCAAAGCAGGGCCATCATCAGCTCCAGTTTGGGGCTGTTTCAACCCAATGCCAGCTGTTCTATTTGGCACAGGAAACTTCAACTATTTCCCACAGCAAAGCAGAGCCAAACCAACAACAACAAAACCCCCCAAACAAACAAAAAACCTCACAAAAACAAAACAAAAAAATCCCCATACCAGTAAGTATGAGTGTACCAAGTTCACCTCACACTGGAATTTTGCAGTTTAGCATTTTAGAGAAGTTTTAATTTCTACAGATTAGCTATTATTTTCTTTTATGACATTTTTTTTTTCTTTTTGATTTCAGTCTCCTAACAAACCTACAGTGCCTCAGGAGAAGATCAGACCTCTGACAAGCTTAGATCATCCTCAAAGCCCATTTTATGATCCAGAAGGAGGATCTATCAAGCTGGTGGCCAGAGTTGTCATTGAGAGAATTGCACGAAAGGTAGAATACATATAAGTAAAATTCTGAAGCAAGCAAAAATCCACTTTGTAAACCAAAAAACCAATCCATTCTATCTCCACCATCCCTCCAAATCTACACTCCTTAATCTATCCAAAGCAAAAATAATGGCAGAAAAACATTTTAAAAAATTTAAGATATTAGTTCTCCTAATTCTGGCAATTATTGCATCTGCTTAATTGGGGATTTTCTTTAGGTACACCTAGGAATTCAAAGAGGAAAAAGGTGCTGCAGACACAGTAGTGCCTCAAAATGTGGTGGTTTAACCCCTCATGGATGAGTTTCCTCTCTTCAATGTTCCCAATCTTTGTTTTGCAGGGGGAGCAGTGCAATATCGTTCCTGATAACATAGATGATATTGTGGCAGACCTAGCACCAGAGGAAAAAGAAGAAGGTACATTTGAAATTAGTTTGTAGGCTACTAATAATTTACATTTTGTTCCATTCCCCACTGTCACTTGTAGATAAGGTACAAAACTGACTTAGGAGCAAAAATTCCACTCAGTGTCAAACAGTGATTTAGGTTTTCAACTCTTCTGGTCTCTTCTATTAGCCTTCCCTTGTACAGAAAAGAAATTGCATGTATGCCTAGGTGATGACAATAACAATACAGGCAGTAAAAGAGAGAAGACTTTTGGGGTTCAAATATATATATATATATATATATATATATATATATATATATTTTAATAAAGAGGCAATTGGAAATTCTTTTCTTCTTCTGGGCTAAATTGGAGAGGATAGAATGTAGAAGGAAATAATGTATTCCATTGCAATCTAAAGTAATCATTGGCCAAGAAAAAGGAGGAAAATGGAAGACCACTTTTAACATTCAATGCCTTTCCTCACTTTTCAGATGACACCCCTGAGACTTGCATATACTCAAACTGGTCCCCATGGTCAGCCTGCAGCTCCTCTACCTGTGAAAAGGGCAAGAGGATGAGGCAGAGAATGCTCAAAGCTCAGCTGGACCTCAGTGTGCCCTGCCCAGACACCCAGGACTTCCAGCCCTGCATGGGCCCGGGCTGCAGTGATGAAGGTAACCAGGAATGGAAGGAGGAGGAGAAGAACACCTTGTAGAATTTACTTCTCCTTTAAAGTTCTCAAGGATGTCAGTTTCTGCAGTATGGCCTGAGCTGTGGCCAAGAGAAAATTGCTGAAGAACACGGATGGCAGCTGACTGTGGTGAATTCTGTATCTCAGCTCTGTCAGGGCAAGAAGTGCACAGAAGTGTGAAGGAGAGGAGTGAGGGATGCTGTTGAGGTTTCGTGGGTCTTGGGTCTTCAAAGAGACAAGAGCAACAGGTGGTTGTAGCAAAGTTGTTTATTGCATGAATACATCAGCCTCGAAGGCAAGGAGTTCAGAGTATTAAAGTCTGTGCTAAAAGTTTTCTGGCATAAAGTCCCAAGCAGCAGAAGCAGCAGCAGCTCCCACCTTTTTTCTTCTTCTTCCTTCCTTTTGTCTTCTCTCTTTGCATCCCAGTATAGGGGTTTTATTCATAAATCATGCAATCAGCTGAAAACATGATTCTAAAACATTCTTTTTACACCTATTCTAATGTGTGAAAGTATGTCAGTTCTTATCCAAAATCTATGTACATAATTTTATCTATTTACATGTATAGTTCTATCTATTCTAGCTAGAAACACAAGCAGTGTTCTGCTTTGTTTTTATTATATCTGGAGCTAAGTTACTGAACTTTAAACTAGGCTTTAGGGCCTTTTACTAGCTAACACAGTCTCTTAAAGCACTTAAGATATATTTCTAATTAAATCTGAAACTTACAATTCTATTTCACATCCGTGTGGCTTAATATATTTCAGCTTCTCTAAAGGTTTTGATCCAAACTCTGCATTTCTTTTTCTCTCTGAGGGAAAGGGAAAGCTTCCCTTTCACGCATTCCAGCTGGATGCAGCGGAGGAGAGTGGCGAAGGCAGCAGAAGAGGGATGCTGCACACATCTGGGCAGCAGCTCTGTCAGTGCCCACACCTGAGTGCTCTCTGTGTTTCAGATGGCTCCACATGCATGATGTCTGACTGGATTACGTGGTCCCCCTGCAGCGTCTCCTGCGGGATGGGGACGAGATCCAGGGAGAGATACGTGAAGCAGTTCCCCGAGGATGGCTCCATGTGCAAAGTGCCCACTGAGGAGACTGAGAAGTGTATTGTAAATGAGGAATGCTGTAAGTATTTCATCCAGCGTCATAAAATCCAGACAATATAGCAAGAGCACGGCCCAAATCATTTTTATGTGAGCCTTCCTGGGGTCCCACAGAGCTCCATCTTGAGCCTTGCGCTCTTCAATACTTTAATAAATTACTTGGATGCAAGATTGAAAGAGATACTAAGCAAATTCCCAGATTATCCAAAACTGGGAGGAGTTGCTGACTCCCTCAAAAGCAGGGAGGCCCTGCAGAGAGATGTCAACAAATTAAAGAACTGTGCATCACCAACCACATGAAGTTCAACAGGGGAAAGTGCACCTGGGATGAGGCAACCCTGGATGTACAGACAGACTGGGGAATGAGAGGCTGGAAAGCAGAGCCAGGAAAAGGGACCTGGGGGTTCTTGGTAAGCTGAATATGAGCCAGCAGTGCCCTGGAGCCAGGATGGACATCCCTGTCCTGGGGGCATCGGGCACAGCATCACCAGCTGGGCAAGGGAGGGGATTGTCCCACTCTGCCCTGAGCTGGGGCAGCCCCACCTTGAGTGCTGGAGGCAATTTTGGGTGCCACGATGGAAAAGGAGTAATGAAGCCATTAGAGAGTGTCCAAAGGAGGCCACTAGGATGGAAAAGGCAGTGACAGGAGCCAAGGGAATGGCCTGAAGTTGTGTCTGGGGAGATTCCGTTTGGATATCAGAAAAAATCTGGGCACTGAAACAGGGTCCCCAGGGAAGTGGTCACAGCACCAAGCCTCATGGAGTTCAAGAAGGATTCGGACACCACTCCCAGGGACATGGTGTGACTCTTGGGGATGACCCTGTGCAGGGCCAGGAGCTGGACTCCAGTATCCTCGGGGCTCCCTTCCAACTCAGCTGATCCAGTGATACCGGTGAACAATTTTCTCTGTCCTCTTTGAACAGCTCCCAGCAGCTGCCTTGTCACGGAATGGGGTGAGTGGGACGAGTGCAGTGCCAGCTGTGGCACGGGGATGAAGAGAAGGCACAGGATGATCAAGATGACTCCTGCTGATGGATCCATGTGCAAGGCAGAAACCACGGAGGCAGAGAAATGCATGATGCCCGAATGCCGTGAGTGGCCAAGAGTTCCTCTCCCCTGCTCTGAAAAGAACCATCATTCCTGACACATTGCCCCAGCACACAAGGAACACAGCTAAACCAGGGACAATGCTGCTTTTCCTTGTCCTCCTTCCAGTTAGGAAAAAAAGCTTAGGGGTTGTGCATTAGGTAGTGCATTGAGTATCAGGATGAGAGCTTCAATAAAAAATGTTCAGTGGTGTCCTTTGCTCTATGACCCACACAGTGGCGAATCAGCAAGCCATACCTAAACAACTCTAAGTTATGCAATATGAGGTGTATTTGACCATAGAGCTAGAATAAAACACATAAAACAGTGCTCTCCCTTTTAATCTCCTGAAAAGTTCAGAAATGTACATGTTTCTTTTGTGTGATCAGCCAGCCTAACTGTCACTATTAATTTTTTACAAAATGTTAAATTTTCATCAGAGATTATTTAAAAATTTTTTTTGGTAGATTAAATATGGAAGTTTCACTTGTCAGACTAAATTAAGTTGACTTCCAGTTCTGTTCACTGCAACAATCCTTTTTTTTTTTTTATTTTTACAGGAGTTATGATTGAAGCATAGCTCCTTCAACTATTTATTCCCCAGATGCACTGAGACCCAGCAGATATGACTTAGATACAGGAAAAGATAGCAAAGATATTTAAATCAAGCAAACCTTTCAATTTAATATAAAGATTTCTGAGCTTCTTCAGCAGAACCATTTAGCTTGTGACAAGAAAGTTTAATTGGCTGATGACAGATAAAACGTAGCACATTTTCCACCTGTATAATTTTCAAAATGCATACCTTCATCATTTATTTATAGTAAGAAATTGTTAATAATAAGGTTTCATTGCCTTTTAATTTCCTATCAGATACCATTCCCTGCCTGCTCTCTCCCTGGTCTGAGTGGAGCGACTGCAGTGTGACCTGTGGGAAGGGAATGAGAACCAGGCAGAGGATGCTGAAATCTGCTGCTGAGCTGGGAGACTGCAACGAGGAGCTGGAGCAAGCAGAGAAATGCATGCTGCCAGAATGCCGTAAGTTTGGAGAATTCCCTGGGAGGAGGAGGCTAATTACGTGTCAAAATCTATGGAGCAAACCTCCATCAGCACTGCTTAGCATCACTACTTAGATTAGGCAGTGTATCAAGTGTGCATTGTATAAAATAAAATATAAAATAAAATAAAATAAAATAAAATAAAATAAAATAAAATAAAATAAAATAAAATAAAATAAAATAAAATAAAAGATAAATACAATAAAATAAAATTTTCACTTTCAGCAACTGAGAGCTGAAATACAACTGTGTCTTAAATTCAGCTTGCCCTATTTCACCCCACACTAATTCCCAGTATTTCCATGGGAATACAGCTCTGCATGTTTAACACACTGCAGCTCCACTGCAGCTCCCCAGTAGGAAATAAGTCAGAATTATAAAACATGGTTTATCACTCAAATGCAGACTGTGTGCCAGGAAAGAAAGAAAGAAAGAAGAGTTGAAATCACCTGTGTGATTCTTTTCGCTCAGAAAGAGAACAAAAGAGGCATTTTTCCACCTTTGATACACCTCTGAATGGTATCACTTTGCTACCTGCTACTGGCTGGTGTGGAGGCAGCTGCAGAGATTTTTTTTACCTTATTCCATTAAAATCCCCCACTTCCTGGGTAGAGCAAATTTCTAGTTGCTATTCAGTCTTTGTGAAGTGTGATAGCCTAAGGCACTGCTGAATGAATGAGATATGATTGCCTTTAGCATCCTGTTTCCAGCTGGTTTATGAGGTTTTATCACAAATTACATTATTTTTTCACAGAAATTATTGGTTAAAAAGGCTTTTAAACTGTAATTGCTCATTCAAATAATGTGAAATATCATTCTGATTTTTATTCACTGGGGCTGTAAGTGTTAAGCAGTGCTGAAAGATGAAGACGTTTAAGATATAATGGTATTAGTGAATATGGCTTATTGCATAACACTGCCAGCAAAGCAAGGCTCAGATCTCAGAGGTAGCAAATTATTTTTAAATATAACTCAATTTTCAGCTTTTCATTACAAAACAGACAGATGGGTGGGAAAATCGAAGAAGGCACGGGAGAATTCTTTATATATTCTTTGTAATTTTAGTGATCTGCCAGCACCACTCTTGAAGAAGAAATCCAAGAGTGTGTCAAATCACACTTCTGCTAGAAATGGACTCAGAAAATTCTGACAGGCATCCTCCAAACAATTGCTGAGAAGATTGGAGGCTTGAGTAGAGTCTGTGCAGTTGGGGTGTGAAGATTCAGCAGGCACATCTGTGTGTTTCTGTGTTTAGCTCTCATGGGTTTTGCATCATTTTTTTTTTTTTGTGTTTCTTGTTGCCTGCAGCCATCCACTGTGAGCTGACGGAGTGGTCCCAGTGGTCCGAGTGCAACACCTCCTGTGGCAAGGGCCACATGATCAGGACGAGGATGATTAAAATAGAGCCCCAGTTTGGGGGAACAGCCTGCCCTGAGACCATCCAGCGCACCAAATGCAGAGTGAGGAAGTGCCTGAGGGGAGCAGGGATGGAGAAAAGGCGCTGGAAGGAGGCGCGAGAGAAAAGGAGAAGCGAACAAGCAAAGAAGACTTTAGATAGTGAGCAATTTCCAGGTGAGTGTGAAACCACCTGGATAGTGGTTTTAGTGGTTTTCTGCATGACAGTGATGCTTTGTGAAGGCTGACCTAGAACAGAGACTAGACAGAGCTTAAAAATAAAGTAGGGGTTTATTAAGAGGCCTCAATAGATCCACCTTAGGCAGCACAACCCAAAATGGCCCCAAAATGCACAACTGCTCTCAGGATCTTTCACTGTGATCAGTGCTGCTCCATTTGCACCTTGGAGTTCATTGTCCCATTCCAGCTTTAGCCCAGGCAGTCCCATCCTGCTGGTTTTTCTCTCTCCAGCCCACGTTGTTTGTGCTCCTGGAGCTGAGATTTGGATCATTTGTCCTTGGTGCCCAGCTGGAGGAGGAATTGTTTTGTGTCCCTGCTCTGTGCAGAGAGCTCAGCATCCCCTCATGTGAAGCCCAGAGCCTCACACTAAAGCAGCACAGAATCTGAGAAATAGAAAAGCTGAAACCTGGGCATCAACAGGAGTTTGTGAGCAGCTCCACCACATTCTGTGAAAGCATCTTCAGCACTTCAGTCAATAAAACAGCCACTTGCATTGCTTGCCCAAAATTGCCCAGCCTAAGCTTAGGGCACCATGGAGAAAGGCCCACATCTGTCCAGGTCCCAGTACTAAAAATATTTTAGATACTGCACACAAAAATGTGAAAAAGTTTAAACTTTACACCTGGCAAAGGACTGACTGCAGTTTCTGCAGATCTGGGGGGCAATCTTTACATCCTGTTAGCTTCAAACATTTAAAATATTTGTTCCTGGATCCAATGCTGAATTTCAAAATGGAACTCATTTCCACCTCAGCAGTCTGATTCAGACTCAGGCTGCTCCAAGAGATCTGCTCAAACTGCTTTTCCAGTGGGGTACAACATCATCAAATACTGATTCCTCAAATCAACAAAACATACCTTGTGGTATAATTAACATTATCTGGGTAGGAATTACTGCTCTGTTGTGGCTCATTCTTGTCTGACATTTAACAATTTCATAAGTTTATCTGTCTTTTGTAATGTAGATATTAAATTTCTTTTTGCTTTTTCCAGTGTTTGACAAATGCAGCTCGGTTATACTTAGCAGGGGTTTCTATGTCTAAAAACTTAAGCAAATCACTTTTTTTTTCAGTTTGTAGGATGAAACCATGGACTGCTTGGACAGAATGTTCTACACTCTGTGGAGGTGGAATTCAGGAGCGCTACATGATGGTAAAGAAGAGGTCCAAAAGCACTCAGTTCACCAGCTGCAAAGACAAAAAGGAGCTAAGAGCATGTAATGTCCATCCTTGTTAACAAAACACAGGGTTCCAGGTGATGCACTCTGAGCTAAATGGAAAGTCAACCTTGGTTTGTTTTTTAGAACAACAACAACAAAAATATAAAGTGTATATTAGTTTTCATTTTTGCAGTGTGGTTTGCTTTTTAGTCTTGCTGGTGCAAGAAAAATATTTTATAAATATTTCCTCACGGATTTACGCTGAGAGTAAGTCTTTGGTACTCCAGCCAGCCCTTAATGCATAAAAATAGTGAAGTCATGGTGAGTTATTTGACTAAAATACAGACACATCTGTGGACATGGAATAGCCATATATAGAAATACAACTTGTAAAGACATGGGATGCATGCATATTTACAAAACTAAGCTAAAGTGACAGAAAGTTTCATCTGTGGGAGGATTTCTCTCTAGATTCGATTTTGAAAATCCAAAGCAGTGCCTCTGTGATTACACAACTATGCCAAGGAGTAATGTCAGTAATGCTGGTTCAATAACATTAAAGGTGCATGTTTATCTTTTTACACTATTGGGTTAAGCTGATAGTTATTATTATTATTATTATAATCCTAAACACTTTTCTTCACATGGATGCTGTGGTCCATGCAAGAAGGTCTTTTTTTTTTTCAAAACTTAAAAAGGAAATAATTTTTGTGACTCAACAGTGAATGTCTGACCACCATAAAATCACAGTCAAGACAGCACATAAAGAAAACATGCAAATATCATGTATGTACAGTCCATACTGGGTTGATCCATTGCCTTTCAAAATGGACACAGAACTAGTAGGAATTGGTCCAGAGTGTTGCAACAGCTGTGCCACAGGATGTCTTCCACATGAGAGACACTAAAAAACTAGATTCAGTTTCACAAGGATCTTATTCACAGGTGAAGAGGGTTTATAATAAAACAAGAATGGTAGAGAAAAGGTGAGCCAGGCTCTCATGCACCCCTTAAAACTGAAATAAGCCTCTGAAAGGAAGTAATGACAGCCTTTTAAAAAAGCTGATTATAGATTGGCACAAGAATACATTTACAGTAGTGTCATTTTTTTTCAGAGCATAGGATAAGCTAAAAATTACTCAGAGTATAGGGTAATTTAAAAATTACTAAATTCACGAGAATTACGCATTTGTGGATATCCTAGTCAGGTTAAATGCCCTCCCTGACTACTTAAGTGATTAAAAAACTGCCTGAGATTAGAAAATACCTCCTCACTCTTCTATTTGCTATTTTACCCCATGTCCTGCAAAGTTTAGCTCCCATCCCTACACAGTCAGGTGTAATCAGGGAGATCCTTGGGTCCCACTTGCTATTGGAATACAATATCTTCCTGTAATTCTATTTTCCTGTAATGATCTAACATTAAGAGGGGAAGGTGATGGGTTACCTTTTGGTCCAGGCAAGGCAGCATAACCTTTTGTGTCTTCTGAAGAGCAGTGCACTGAAAATAAAGATTGTTGAAACTGACCCTTAAGCTTGAGAGAAATGAATGGAGAGAATTTTTTTTCTTAATGGTCTCTAAACCAGCCTTAAGTAATTTACTCACTTCCTTAACACTTGGTCACTATCCTGAGGACCTGATAACTGGGTTTTAAATATTGCTGTGCACCTCTGAGCTGTTCATCTTCCCCACCACCACCATCCAGGGGATCCTCTGTACCTGAACAGCTCGTCGGGCTGGTGGCATTAATTGTGAGGCTGTTTGTCAGCATTTCTCCCCTGAACACTGCAAGGGCTGCTCAGGAATTCCACAGCCATCATATCCCACCCCTCCCAAGATATTTCACTGCTTTCTGCAGATTTGGAGTGAAGGAAAGGCCAGGGAAATAATAAAACCAAGGGCAGTGTGAACCCTCTCCTGCTGCTGCTGAATGTAATGGGTGCACACCCATATCCAACCAAACCAGGAGAAAAAAGAATACAGCAAGATTTAATGCTAAAACCAAACATTTTACATTTTGCACAGCTTGGCTCATTGATAATATTGATTCAGATAGTTTGCCTCCTTGTGCCTGTTCAAAAATTGTGCAGTTAATGTCTCTACAGCACTGCCATTACAGCATAGCAGCAAGACCGTCTCTCAGTAATGCATTTAGGACCTTACATTTCACTTTTATGATTAAAAAGAAAGAAAACTCAATTAAAAAAAAAAAACAAACAGTGGAATGATATAGGTACTGGAGGAGTGACCAGCTGAGCATATTTTGGGGGAAGAAACTGCAGAGAAGGACCACAGTGATCAATGCCAGGAGCTCAGCCAGGGCAGAGGCACATTTCTGGCTGAGCGGACAGAGGTGTCCCAGCTGAGGCCATTCACTCAGAAAAGTAATCTTTGGCTATAAAATGTGTGGCAGAGTGCTTTTAAAGGCTTTGAAGGATCTGTGAACCCGGGGCAGAGGGAGCAGAAATTTCTCCTGAATGGAAAAAATTTGCTGAGTTCAGGAACCAGATTTATCTCATCAACCACTTGTTCAAGCTTATCTTGCAAAACCATGCCTGTTTCAACAAATAATCAATGAAACCCAGTGCTGTATTTTCATTTTCACATTTGTTCCAGTTCATCAAGCTGTTTTGTCTGCTAAATACTCCCTTTGCCAAAGGCCACATAGTCCAAATACACTTATAGAAAACACACAATACCTTTCTGAACTTGCCCGCAAAATTGTCCATTAAAGCAATCTGGCATTCCTTTCTCTGTGCTTCTTACTAATTTGATTCTCCAGATCTCTATTTTTTTTCTCTCTCTCTCTCTTTTAGAAGGCTGTTCAGTGTGATTTCCTGTCATTTCTCTTAGGCTCATTAAAGTTCTGAATCTTGCGAATTGCTTTTCCCCCCACCTTGTTAACAGATGAAATGACAAGGTAATTGCACCGGGTCAGAAATGTGTGACCACTCCTGCTTATATTCAGCTCTTCACACTTGTTTTTCTGTTGAAACGTTTGACAGATCTCTTGTCTTTCTTCTGACTTGATACATGACAAACATTTAGGCTTGTTACATTTTGTAAAAAAAAAGAAAAAAAGAAACACAAACAAAAACAAATTAAGGGGAAAAAAAAAGAGGTTGATTTTCTATTCAGAACAAAAAGGAAAAAGCTCTGATATACAACATGTAGAAGTCTTGTTACTGTAAACTTTCTAGTAGTGTAATAGGCACTGGTTATCAGTCAATAAAAATAAGAACTGTTATGGTTCTGATGTCCTGAATAATCCTGCTGAACTCAAAGCACAGATGTCACACCAGTTTTGTAGACCTCAACTGCCAGATCTTAGCATTGTGAGTACCTTTTTTTTTTCCTAATATACAAATGATAGAATCTTTACACATAACAAAAAAGGAAAGTTAGGAGCTTAACAAATGTACAGTAAGAATCTGTTTGTGTGACATATGAGTTAAACAAAATTTTGATTGCATTTTTAAATTTCCTTTGTTGTTTTTGTTTGCTGTGGAATTATGAAAAAGCTACCATGAACATTTCTTACCAAAGTCTTGTGTAGATGTTTTGTAGCTGTCTGCCTAACACATTATTATTATTGTTATTATTATTATTATTATTTTGGAATAAAGACATCTTTACTATGAATTTTACACTTGTATGAGATTCTGTTCAACTAATATGATTATGTACCCAAAAAAATATTTATTAGTACATCTGAAGTCATGTTCTTATTTACATTTTACTCCTGTTCAAGGTCACAGGATATCAGGAGTGAGTGGATTTTATTAGAACAAGTCGTTCTTTCTACTTGGAAGTTGTTTGCATCAAGGTCTTTGTCAAATAGTTTGTTGTTCTTTTGAAATCACAGGGTAACTTAGGAACATCACATAATGTATTTGTGTATTACTCTCATGTGGGTTTTGTTGCAGATGACAGTTTTTAATAAAAGAGAAACTATTTAAAAGAACACATTTTAAAGCCTGGCGGTACCTCAAAGGAAAAATGGTTAAAAATAAGGTCTAAAAAAGCCTGAGATTTTGCGAAACTTTCAACTGATCTTTTGTGCTACTGGAAAAATGTTTTGGGACAGCGTGGGTCCAAGTGTGCCACTGATAATTACCCAGAAATTTTGGAGCTGAGGGAGGCCACACAACAATGCTCTAGAAATCCTGATGTTACAGAAATTGTCTGTAACATTTGTGGCCAGCTAAAAGCAACCAGTGCATCCACAAAAAAACCCTCTAGCCTAAAACTGAAGTGTAACCAGGCTGAGGGGAAGCTGGAGGTAGTGACTGAAATATGCTAAAATCTCTGAACTCCTCCTACCACGTTTAAAGCACTTTAGGGTTGTTTGCTCCACTTGCAAACCCATTTAATATTTGTATTGCAGCACTTTCAACCCTGGGACTCAGCCATTTCATGTAGTGCAAAACAAAGCAGTTCTGTTGAGCTGAATGGTACTGGGTTCTGTCTCCCCTGCTTCCCAAAAGACAGAACAATTTGTGCCATAACTTGTGGGTTCTCTGCTTCCTTTCTCTACCTCTGTCAGGGTTGGGATTGAAGGCCCTTGAGACAATAGTTCACATTCAGGCTCAGGTGTTTATTGTTTCTTATCAATGCTACAGCCTCACAGCCCTGAGTTCTGCAGTCTTTCATTAGCACTAAAGGGTACCTATCTCCTGTTACAAGGTGTTTTAAGGCTAAACTATCCAATTAAGAAATGACACCTAGATTATTTTCCCTTTTAACCCAAAAACCGATCACTCCAAGCTCACAATGGGAACTTTTCTGTCCAATCACAAAACATCACCCAAACCCATAGAGAAGAAGGAAAAAGAAGGTGAAGAAGAACAACCAGCTCCACCCTAAAACCTCCATCTTGCTTCATATTTATTACTATATTCTAAAACCCCAAACTCTAAGCTTCCCACTCTGTGATGTTACACACTTCTATTCAAACTCCACACCCACAATCCCAGTTCTGTCATTCCATTTTGGAATTTCTTCCATTCCATTTCTTCTCCACCGCCACAGGTCAATGTAGAGTTCTGGGGGTCAGTGCCTGTCAGCACAGAAAGTCTGAAATTCTCAGCAGCCAGAGTTCCAGCAATAACTGATGGGCACATGAACTGCTCAGCAGGCAAGGACAGTTTTCACAGGTGGTCTAGGTACCCTAATGCCCCTAAAATGTTAATGCTGGGAGTTCTGCAGTCTCATCTTCCTCACTGAAACCCTCAGGAGCCCCAGGAGCAGAAATTGAGCCTCTCACAACTCAGTTTGCTTCCTTTTCAGGGTATTTTGAGAGAGGTATTTTGAGAGCAGGGTATTTTGAGAGAGGTCTTTTAAATGATGCGTTTTATGTACATTTCAAACACCAAGAGCCTTAAACCCCCACCTACCACAGCCCAAGAGCAAAAAGCACCCCAAAGCAGCTTGGTGTGTACCAAACCAGCTGTGCCTAAAGTGCCTTTTTATCTGAAAAAGAGAGAGACAGAACATGTGCATATAAAGGAAAAGAGCAAATATGGCTCTATCACAGAACTTTTCCAAGCAACACGCTCCTTCCCACTGGTGCTGCCAAAATTATTGTGGTATTAGAGGAGAATACACAGGAGTAGCCACTGGCACTTTAACAAAATTTCCTTAAGTAACTTTTCCAGATATAACTAATGAGGCTGGGGTTAGGATTTATATTTCTTCATGAGCCTTGAGCCAAGGGAGCTGGGCCAACAGCTGATAAAAACAGAAATAATAGATCCCACACTTTATATGGTATGACATATTACTTTATCCACATAAATCAGAAATTAAAAGGGAAAAAAACCTTAGTATTTTACTTACAGTATCCCTAAGACTTCTTGGGCAGTGAGGGAACCAAAGCACTGTGTAGAAAATACGGAGTTAGATTGTAAGTAAAAAAAATTGAAAATGGTCTATGTCGTGATTTCAAAGTGCACAAAAGGTGCACTTTGGTAAAATATAATTTTATAGTACTTACATAAAAAGATACACAGAAAACAAGGTGCACAAATATAGAAACAGTGCTCCCAGAGCAAACAAGAAGCTGTACTATTTAAAAAATTCAAAATATTTGCACTCATTCTCAAATGTCTTCACTGAAGGAAAAGAAACTTGTCAATCTACCTGCAAACATAGAATACTATACTTTTTTTGCTATGTTTATATAGCTACACACTATACGTTTTTGCTACGTTTCAAGTTCCAGTTTACACGCACCTTAAACGCCAGAAAAGAGGATAAATATCTGTAAATGGTTCGTCCCTGGAGGACACAGGAGCGTACAGAGAGAAATCAATGCATTCACGCGCAAAAAGGAGTGAAATGTCTCTACTGAAGAAATAAAATGACTTTCCACTAGATGGCACTGGAAGCCAACAGACAGCTGTGTGTGGGTTTAAAAAAATAAATAAAAAAATAAAAAAAACCCAAAAAACAAATAGAACCCCAAAAAACTAACAAAATATAAACCCCAAGTAAGCAGAGTATCTCCATGGGAAGGGACTCTCAGACCCTAAATCAGAATTTTTCTCTCTGTAGCTGCCCACTCCCTGTTAACACCAAGGGCATGACTGCTGCTGGAATTTTGTCCCAGCCTTTCCTCAATTCGCTCAGGAATGCTCAGGGTGCAAATGGCTTGGGAAGGGATGAGAGGGGGCAGGGAAAGGAGCCACAGTAACACCGTGGTATTCTCTGCCACCCCTGTCCCCTGCTCCTCCAGCCAGGCATCCTCACCTTCGCCTCCAGGGGGAAAAAAAAAAAAAAAGGGGTTTGTCAATCTTTAGCAGCAGAAATCCACCAGGCCAGGCAGAAGGAGAGAAGAGGCCCAGGATTTCAAACACTCCTGCAAGGGAGGTCAGGGAGAGGAGGTTTGAAGGCAGCATCCCTGAGTTTTTGTGCCAGGGTGAAGGAGATGCCTCAGGTTTCGGCTTTTGTATTTTTCAGATTCTGTGCTGCTTTAGTGGGTGGGTCTGAGCTTCACATCAGGGGATGCTGAGCTCTCTGCACAGAGCAGGAACACAAAACAATTCCTCCTCCAGCTGGGCACCAAGGGCAAATGATCCAAATCTCAGCCCCAGGAGCACAAACCCCGTGGGCTGGAGAGAGAAAAACCAGCAGGATGGGACTGCCTGGGCTAAAGCTGGAATGGGACAATGAACTCCAAGGTGCCAATGGAGCAGAGCTGATCCCAGGGAGAGCCCCCGGGAGCGCTCGTGCATTTTGGGACCATTTTGGTTCATCTTGGGTGCAGCCCTGGCTGGGCTCTTGTGCTGCCCAAGGTGGATCCATGGAGGAGATCCCTTTAATCAATCCCTGCTTTATTCTTTAGCTCTGCCCAGCCTCTGTTCCAGGGAAGCCTTCACCAGGCATCAAAGGTCCTGGTGACCCAGGGGAGATGAAGATGGAGCCAGGATTCCCGAGGGCTGGAAAGGAGGAAAACCCCTTGGCTGAACCCAGGGTTGGAATTATAGATGGGATTTTGAGGTCACTGTGACTCAGAAGTCACTTTGGTGCCTGGCTTCTTCTCAGGCAAGGTTTCCAGTAGTGAAACAGTAAAGCACCTGTTATAATTGTGGTGACATTATTTTGCTCCCTGATATTGTATACAGATAAGCATTTTTGAGGTGGAAACTGTTTAGAACTGCTAAAAAATGCTGAACAACTTGCTACAGCCTGTGCACAGAAAAGCTGCCCAAGGCTTCTCCTGGTTAATTTGAGTGCAATGGGCGGCTCCATCACACAGTTCTCCTACGTACACAAAATCTGTTCTGTGCTCAGATAAGGCAGAGCTTACAGGCCTGGAAAGTTTTTGGGGTTAAAAATCCTGTGGGAAGCACTGTCTTTGTGGAGAGCTACAGGAGAAGAATTCCTGTGTCATGTGTAATGATCCCCATAAAATTTACAAAGTATTGTTTGCCATTTATCATAAATAATACAAAAAGAAAAAAAAAAAAGAAAATCTGCAACACTTACTTCATCCAGCTTATATCCAGAGCCAAGTGAGGCAGGCAGCATCAATTCCCTGCCCTCCTGTAAGCAGGACTTGCAGCACATGCTGGGATGTGCTCCATCAAAAACATCCCAGCTGGAACCACACCAGGATGCACCAAAGGCTGGGCTGTGTCCCAGCAGGGATTTCAGGCTTAGGACAGGTACTTGTTCAGTGTTCCCTGAAAGTTTTGTAGCTCTGAATCAGAAAAGAAAAAAATAAAACTTAAAAAATTAATCTTTTTGGAGATTAAACAAAACTTTAGAAAAACTTCATATGGGAGTACCAATTTAGAAACACTTTTGCTGCAGCTGAAATCAAAAAGTTTAAATGCATTATTTAATTTCACATGAGCTAACTGTTTCAAAACAGCTTTTTCTCTTTATTCACACTAAAGTACATTTTAAAATTAGAATCATCTTATGAGTCAAGTAGACAAGGGCCTTGTCTATTTTGATGTAATTTAAAAAAGTTCCAGCATGAGTCACCAAACAAAGCAGAACATTTCAAGCTCTTAATCAAAAAAAGATCAATCATTAAATATTATTTTTTTCTGTTTTTGTCAATCAGGAAAAAAAATTACAATTTCAATTTTCAATAAGAGTAACAGGTACTCATATTATTCCAAGTACCTATTGACAAACTAATTCTAATTTGTAAAAGACACTGCTCTGCTAATTAAGATACAAATTTTCCCTGGTGATTACAACACACAGTACTCATAGAATATTCCTAACACTTTTATTTTCTTCTTTTAGAGTTCAAAATATAAAATATAACTTCTGGCCAACTCAATATTCCTTTAAAATAATAGATTTCTCACCAAGATTTCTTTTTTCAGTTTCTGTTTAGACCATAGCTGGAAATTTATGATATGCACTAGCTTACAGAGAGCATTCTGCCTACCACATTTCAAGAAGGGCAAAGTTGTTGAAGCAGCAATTTGTGAGCAGAGCCTCTATAAATTCTTTTGTGGCTGTAGGGATAACAGGACACCTGGGAAATAAGTTTGAATCACAGAATTTGCTTTCTTTTCTATTGCTAGGAAATAAAATGCTGCATTTATTCTAAGGTACTTTTAAAAACTAACAAAGAAACAAAACCAACCAACCAACCAAACAACCCCACCAACCAAAACCAGACTGGAGCTTGGTATTTCTATTTTCTATAATTTTAAATACATTCATAAAGAATTGTTTGCCTTCCTGAAGAAGTTTGCTCTCAGATGAATTTTTTAGAGCTTTTAATTTCTGGAGTGACCAAACCCAGAACACCTGCTCTAAGTGGGGGCAACTCCATCCAGATGCACTATTGGTGTGTTTAATTCATTCCAGGAAAAAAATAATTGCAATTAATACCTCGAATTCGTTCAAGTGACAGCTTGAAGCTGTTTCCAGAAGGGATGTGCAGACAAACTCCACGCCTGAGTGTCCAGCCCAGGCAGGAGCCCTCTGAGCTGCTGCAGCGCGGCTGCAGGCGGCAGCATCAGAGCAGCTTTCCAGCACAGCAAAAAAAAAATTCTGCTCTTCCCCAGCCTCCCCCGCTCCAGCAGAGCTCAGGCAGTGCTGGGAGATGAACAGCAGCAGGCAGAGCTGCCCGTGAAACAGCAGAGCCCTTTTGGCATCGATGGTTTTGGGCTCAGCCACACGGAGGCAGGTGCCGGGCACAGCCAGCGGATGGGACAGTGCCAAAGCTGATGGGGCTCAAGGCAGAGAAGCCCTTCAGACTCCTGCTGATCTTTGCTCTGGCTTGGAACTGACTCCTGACACATCCTGAAGGGCCCCCATCCCTCGAGAGTCAGGTTTCTCTTCTAATTAAGACAGAGCTCTGCAGCAAAATCACTTTGGTGTACACCCGAAGAAGAACTCCAACTATTAAATGCCATCAGTGTTGTCAGCTCAGTCTGTAGGTGTGTGGCCCACAAGAACATCCCTGCAACAGGGGATTCAGGCATCTGAAAAACCTCTTGCTGAGTATTTTGGAAGAGCCAGGCCTCTCAGAAGGCATCCTATAAATAACAGCAGGAAATGGATTGCTCAGCCCTCAGTTTTCAAGCTGCTCCTTTAGGTCTTTTGTCTTTCCTGAGCTACTCCTGCTGGCATGAAGGGATTATGGTGGAGCAATTGGGAGCTGGGTGACAGAACTACAGAAAAGCCACAGCAAAGAACAGTGTCAGCAGAGAAAACTTTGCTTGTGATACAACAAAAGCTGTTGCTTCTTCCCTCCCCTCAAATCCAGCAAGACCAGAATGCTACAAGGCAAGAACTAGGTTGCTATGACTACTATAAATTAGCATCAACACTTTCTCCTTAACACTTTCCCTCTTCAAAAATCTAGTTTCTGATCATAGGAGCATTAATCTAAAATTTTATGTCATGGTACCAATTTAAAACATATGTAGGATTGTTCAGGCATTTCAATAATTCATTTAAGAGAACACAGAAACATAAATTGTTTATGTTGGAAAAAGTCTCTTAGATCATCAGTTTCTGCTCACAATTAATTTTTTACACCCCACCATGCACTGCAGCAGGGGACTTAGGATTTAGCAGGGAGAATATATTTGTAAAGGACTGTCAGAAGTTTCTTTTCCCATTTTTTTTTGCCTGTCGGGGAGGGGATTGGATCAGGCATTGTTCTCTGGTATGTAGATTATGTAATGGGTCTTGACAACTTTCTTGATCACTATGTATTTCTTCAGTGCAAAAAAAAAAAAAAATATCTGAAAACCTCTGCAGAAAAGGATCCTTCCCTGTAGAAAACAGGACTGACAAAGTGAATTGGTCATACCTTCTTCCCAAAACAAGGTTAAGGTTATGCATGTTTGGAATCCTGTTAGTAAATTGCATTATATTATCTCTGGTTGGTAGAGTGAAATTGCAAATTAACCCCCTTTAAAAGTGGGTCAGCTCCCATCACCTAAAAGGTCAGCACTGTGTGATCAATCTTAATATGGTTATCAAGTACTCTGCAGAAAAGTGCTTGGCAGGCACTGCACTCTGACTCCTGCCCAGGGCTCCTGCTCTGTGATTAATGGTTCTGCTATTCCCCATTTGAGCCCTGAGAAGTTACACCTGTCCACCACTTAGGCAGGCTTCGTCTGGAATTCATGGAACCACTAAAAATCACCAAAAGCCAAGGGAAAAAAAAAAGAGGGGAAATGTTCTCAGTACTTGCAGGAAAAGTTGCTGGAAATTCACATTTCAGACTCACTCCCTGACATTCCTATCCTTCCTGTATAACACTTGCCAGATATGCACAATACTTTTTACATGTCCAACTCTGAATTTATTTTCTCCTTATCATTAAAGGTGATTTTTTTTCTATTATATTATTATCCAATTTGCCAAAAGAACCAAAATCTGTTGTCTAAAGATCAGACTAAGTTAGGCTTCAGCTGGCTGGTAAGTCTATGTGATATATGGAGAGTGGATATTTGTGTGATACTATTTATTGAAACCATGGATTTTTGCCCCATAATATTTTCTGGGGAGGTTTCTGGCTGAATCCTTCTGGATTTACTGCCATATGTGAGCCATTTCTTTTGACTGCTGCCAGTGCTGCAGTTCCTCTTGACACAGAAGGCCAGCAGCAGGCTCTCAGCTGCTCAACATCTCAGTCTGCCCTTTCAGTGGGGTTTTTACGTGACAGTGGCTTCATTTTGGATTAAATGCAGCTGTGAATATTGTTATTGGTCAACATAATTATGAAATAGCTCCTTCAGCTTGTTTCACATCATGAAATGCTGGGAGGATAAAAAGGCTTAATGGCCTTGACACCTCCTTGTTTTTGACTGACTACCAGTCCACCCCACCTGGTACAGCATTTTTGGGGTTAAATTGGGTTCTGGGCACCACTTGGGCTTAAAATGGAAGCAAAAATGGAGGGGCTGCACATCACTGCCCTGGAGCAGAGACAAACTGGGGCAGTACCAATAGTCTTGAACTGATATTGCCACAGAGCACCTTCTGTGGCTGCAACACCTGGTAGGCAGCACCCATCATGAAGAAAAATAATCATAAAAATGCAAAACATAACTTCCATATAGAATATAAGAGATATAATTATATTTCCATATAAAATATAATTTCCATATTAACAAAAACCCAGAGCTGTTTGCTCCATCTACCCCAGCATTTGCAATAACAATGGCAATGAGCAGTGCAAGGACAGGAACAGGGAGGAGTTTTATCTCATCATTAAATTCTGAGGCATTGTATTGCTATGCACAGCTGCAATTTGTTTTGTTTTCCTGACAGAGATTATTTCCTGATAGATTTTTTCCAAACAGCTCCAGGGCTGGTGGTGCCACATGCTGGCATTTTGTAGCTACAGCCACACAGAGGGCAGAAGAGCCTACATATTCCCAGTCCTCCAAAAAGCCCTTGTACAATAAACAACGGGATGGTTCAGCACTGGAAAAATATTTCCTCCAAAATCTTACCAGGCAAAATAATGGCTGGGTGCTCTCAAGGTAATTTTGGTGTTTTCTCAGGCCACACTTGGGTTAATGCTCATCTCCATGAGTCTATGGAAGCCAAACTGCTCAGCAACTTCAGCAAAATTTCAGTGTCCATGGGGAAATAAAGACCATTTCTTGTGCTATCTTTGCTCTTTCAGAAACTCTTCAGAGTCCACTTTTATTGTTTTTGGTTTTAAGATGTAAAGAAATGTTAATCTATCTCTCTGGAAGCCCTATAAAACTGAGTATATGTCTGGCTGCAAAAAAAAAAATAGTCATCAGAAAATGTCTAAAAACATAACATTCACATGGCTGATACTAAACTTTTCAACAATTTTGTAATTCCTTATCTCTCCAAGTTACACATTTCCCGCAGCCAAGAGATGATTAAAATGATTTAACTGCATTTCACAACTTTGCAGATAATAACTGAGAACAGCAGGCAAAATTGCAGCACAAAAAACCCCAAAAATTTTTCCTCCACTCCTCAACAGGACTTTTTTTCTCAGCAGCTTGCCATAAAAAAACAAACAAACCTTCCCAGTACAAAAACCAGCATGAATCTCATGATTTTTTAACTGAGGCATGTGAGGGGTTTGTTTTGCTTATCTAAATCCACTTCCATGGTTTTTATGAAACATGAGTGCCCCGTGAGAAGCTCTCCCTGGAACATTGAAGGGACTTTGCCTTGGAAAAGGGGGGTTCTAAATGCAGACAGTTGGTCCTGCAGGATTAATTTCCAAGAATTTGGAGGTAAAACATGTGGAAGATGTTTTACAGTGACTTCTGTGAGCCAGAGGAAAGTTTGATAAGATCCATGTTTACCCCTGAAAGAATTTCCTACCAAGTCTGTTGACACAGAAACTAAGAAAGAGAGAAGGATAAATAAGAGAAACCTGCAACTGCCTTTTCCAATGTGCACTTTGTTCGTCTTTCCTGACCAATGAGTAAAGGGAAAATTTAGGAGCTTTGTAAGAATGAATAAAAAGCATCCATGCTAGAATAAAACCAGGTTTGAAGCCTGAAAATGGAGTGTGTTGTCTCTGTCTCAACTACAACAAAACATGCAGAGATAGTCCCCGGCCTTCCCCTGCCACCAGGTGTGGCTCCCATCAGGACCAAGGCAGTTCTTTGGAAGGAGGAAGGGGAAGGTTGTGCTGGCAGAAGGGAGGAGGCAGGAAATCCAAGGAGGAAGCCCATGGAGCAGGTGCAGCTTCCCAAGCTTCTCTCCCAGAACTGAGGAAAAGGTTTGGGATTGCAGATTCCAGGTGGAGGAGGGAGAAGCTCCCATGGAGCAGCTCAGCAAAGAGCGAGGCTCCCTCTTCCCAGCCCTCTGCTGAGCCCAGGATTTGAACCATCTGGGCTAGATCCCCACAGCAATAATCTAATATTTTAGTTGGCCGTAAAGTTGGAAGCAAACAGCAAAAAAGGGAAAAAAAAGTGTAACAAAAGCCAAAGAAGTGACAAAACAAATTTAAATGGCTGGGGAAAACAGAGCAAATGCATAATAAAAATCATTTTAATATCTCCTTGCACCGTAATTTGACAGGCAAAACCAAGGATGACTCAGATATTTTTCAATAATGTTTAAAAACTGAGATGTTACTCACAAATCACTTGATTTTATTTTTCTAGAGAACCTTTGACTTTCTTTTATGTTATATACACACTTCATACTGGGATGGCTTTAAGAAGAACAGCAGAGTGCCAAGCCTTCCCATGATCTGCTTCTATACCATGACCAGTTTTGGTGGCTACAAAAAGAGTTTTCATAATATACCCTTTAATTTGTAGCCACTAAGTTGTTTTTTGGTGGGTGAGGAGGGTTATTACTTTCCCATTTTTCCAAGAGAAGGTAGGCCAGGAGATCTTATTGCTCTTCTATATTCCCATCCTCCTCCCACCCCAGGACATTTCATTGTCAATATTGGACACGATTTTTTTGTTGCTCTTGGAGTTTTTGTTTTGTTTTCTGTGTATGTTTGTTTGTTTTTGTTTTGTTGTTATTGTTTTTCTATTTGTTTTTGTTTGGAGTTTAAAAGCTCCTTAACTTCAATGTCGCAATGAGGTAAAAAACTTTTGACCTCATGGCAAAACATCACTGACCCCAGTGGAAGACCCGCAAAGTTCAATCTATTCTACAGCATTCTTTAAAAAAATAAAAATAAAATATCACATAACTTTTACATAAGTTGTAAATCCAAGATATTGGATCCCACAAAAACCAAGGTGAATTTTAAGGTACCTTCTAATCCAAGTCATTCTATGATCCTACTAAGAGTCAGAGAATGGATTTGTTACATCCATTTCTGTCTTTTGCCAGGTCTGTTCAGTCTATATTTTAACCAAGTATATTTCATAAACATGTTAAATTGTGACCAAACATGAAGGATTTAATGGCCCAATAGTACCAAAATCAGCCATTCCAAAGCAAATGGGAAGTGGAAAAAAGAAGGAAACACTGGAGAGGTGAGAGTCTGTGGAAAGAGATGGTGGAGATGTTCTGCTTTAACAAAAAGTTAACATTTCAGGCCACCCACTCCCTGGCTCTGACTTCCACTGTCTGACATCAACCTGCAGCTCTGGCAGGATAAATTTTTAAGTTGTGCTACAATGATATCATGCAATAACCAAACCCTAGTAAATATGGTTCTTGTCGTCACCAATGAAACAAAATTAGGTTTTATACCAGACCAGAACTTTTAACCCAGCCAGTGATGTGATCAGAGGAGAAAGGAGAGAATAAATCTTGGGCTCTTCAAACGCAACACATTTAAGTATAAATTTTGAGTGACTTAAAAGCAGAACCACAACTTACACTTTACTAGAAAAAGAGTTGGGAGAAGGGAGAATCCTTTTCACAAAACAATATCAGCATGGAGACAGTATAATCCTGGAAAAGGTAATGGGGGAGCACAGAAGGAATAGCTCATAATTCTACCACAAAAAAAAAGGCAGGTAAGTTTTTCTTCTGGTGCCTTAAATCCTAGATAAAAATTGATTCTATCCATTTGTCTTCTGGCATATTCAAGCAGCAGTGGGTTCATCTACTTCAGTTTCCATCACTTATAGCAAAATTTTCTCCTCCTGCAAAGAATTCAGGTGCTGTGAGGGCAGGGAAAGAGAAGGGAAGGATTATGCTAAAGGGAATATACACAGTTATAAAGATTTCATTTTCATATCCGTATAAGAGCATAAAACAAACACAGGAAAATAACAGACTCTGAAACACAGCTGCTTTATGTACATCCTGGTGTTGTTTCTCCTGTGAGAGTGGTCCTGATGTACTCCTCATCTCATCCACAGATCATTTTAATTAAAGCATTAATAGATTTCAGATTGTCAAAGCCAGAGTATCTCTATCCAGCCTCTGTCAAAGTCTGTATCTTCACACACACATGCTCCCATATGCTTTGCTCAGCCTCTTACTGAATTAATCAAACACCACTGCTAATGGCTGGTGTTAATCAGCTGCATCCAGCCCTGCACAGCCCCACATGCTGAGCTCAGCTGGGCCGTGTCCCCACGTGCAGCTCACATCCCTCCTCTGCTGCCACAGCTCCTCTTTGTCACCTGCAGGAGATACAGCTGCAAGGCTAAGGCACTGAGCTGCCAGCTTTGGTGTGATAATGGCAGAAATTCCACCTTTGCCAAATCCAGAAAAGTGGATTTCGTAGCTGTCAAAAGGTATCCAGCTACTCCGTCGTGTTTTCCCAGCTGTTGTTCCAAGGAAGTTGTGTTTTCTCTCTAACCCTCAAATGTCTCTTGCAGGGCTACAGAAATGTTCAGATGATTATTTTAATATTTGTAAGTACATGGGAATCCTCACATTCTACACATTTTCTCCATTTCCAATATAATTGCATTTTGGTGGGTGATTCATAGAACAGTGGCTTCAGCTTAACCCCTTTGAGTGCATCCATTATTTTGGGCAGGATCACAAGCAATGGTGCCTCTGAAAACCTAAATAACATACTTGAAACACTCATCTGTTATGTACATGTTTTCCATCCAAATTGCTTCACCAAATAACTCATGAGAGCCTTTAGTAGAGGAAAATGATGAGATTGAACATGATGCTTTCTGATACACTTGCTCCCTTCTATCTCAGAAGTACAGTGCTAGCTAAAGCCATTCATTTTGTCTAAAGGGATCTCTATAATGCTTCATCTGCTAAACAATTTCATTAAATTCTCCATCCCTGGGAGAAATGAGGTGCAATTTAAAGCAGCCAGGGATTTTGACTGCCCTTATCACTACAGGGGTGCAGCAAATCCATATTTATTCAGCCTAACATCTGTGAGAGGATCTGTATGTTACAAGAGCTCCCAGGATGTGACTCATGAGGCTGAACTCGTGAAGAACAAGGTGCTGTCCTCTCGCCACTGCCATTTGTCACAGCATTTGAAAAATGCTGGTACCAGCCAACAATAATTACAGCTGCATAAATGAAAAAAAACCATTTCAGACCAAGAGGCCCATGTCACCACCGAATCTCAAGCCCCATAACGTGGTTTGCTCTTTTACACACACTGGTTTCAGAAGGCTGGAGAAGAGATGAGGCAGCTTTCATCACACCAAGCAAATTAGGGAATACTTTTCCTGCCAAACTGAGAACGCGGAGGTGGAAATCTCTCTGCTGTGGCACGAACATCCAGAATTCTGGCATTACCAACATTTTCAGAGGCTGATTGGCTCTGAAAAATCTGGTTACAATGTTGTGTAAGGAAGGTTCAGGAAGTATTGCTGATGGTTTTTGAAGACAGTGTTAAATATTGTGACTTCCATAGACAGTATAGGAGTAGACAAGTAAAAAAAAAAATCTACAAAAATCATAGTGTGCTGTGCATACATCAGAAGTTAAATCATACTTGACTGTGAAGATACGGCATCCTTCAGCTCATAAAGCAGCAGGAAACAACGTGTTCTGGAAAAAATAATATTTGTTGGAAACCCAGCTGTCTGTCTTGCATAGAATGGGTTCAACACACACAGGTGTTTGCCCTATGAGTGCCAAGGGCAGGATTGCAAACACCAGAGGCATTTTTGGAGTCAAGAAAGTTCACACTCCCCTTGTAGCGCCCAGTCACTCGTCCAGCCCTTTGACTCGGCTCGTTCTCCTGGTGCTTTGCATGCACCACTGTGGGAGGCAGCAGAGGGATCAGCTCCCCACGAGGAGGCTGCTGGATAGGAAAATCTCTGCTGCAGAGAGCATCTGTGGATCAGAGAAGGGGAAAAAAGAACTCTGCTCCCACGTTATAATCCCCTGCAGGGTCTAGGGCTGTTCAAATATTCTTATACCATTGTTGCAGGGCTTGTTTTGTTGTTTTTTTTGGTTTTTTTTTTTCCTTTTTCTCTGTAAATCAAATGCATGGTTTCATCTCTGCTTCCAGTTTGAAGTGCACAGAATGTTTTCATGATGCCCACACAAACATTTCCATACTGGATATTTAAATACAGGAGCAATACCCACATCAGTCATTACAGCCAACCGTGCCCTCATGAGGATGCGCAGCGCTTTAGAACCCAGCAAACAAAGTTTCAGCCAAGGTTTATAAAGGATGGAAATGCCACACCAGAACAAAATGTAGTTTTATTTTAATGAATGCCCTTGGCAGTAGGATTTAACAAAATCCTGTATCAGTCAGAGATGCTCCAAGGAGAGCACCCACATCTTCAGCAACACCCTGACTGAAGCAACCCTCTCCCATTCACCTATAGACAAAAGGCTCTTTGATTTCAAATGCAATGTGCACAACTGAGCATTAATGACCCTAGAAAGCATTTGAAGGTGCTAAAGATAAATAATCCCAAACAGGGATTAGCAAGGGAAGCTTCTGTGTGTGTCTCAGCAGCTGAATACAGCTGATAAAAAGTAGGTTTGGGGAGGGGGGGGTTATTTCTGAAATAACAGAATAAGGAAGTTTTTAGAAAAGCTGAAGACACAACAACTGAAAAAAGATTGTGAAAATACTGAAAATAACACAGTTCAAGGAAAGGGGAACAACAAGAGAGGGGCAATGCATTTGCACACACATTTTCTTTTTTTGAAACCCTCAAATCTGGGTAGAAAAATCTCTTCTCAAGAAATAGTGCTCACCACTCCTCTGCCCTGATTTTTAGGATGCTGGCTGGAGGTCAGCATGAAACAGGGCACCGTGGTACCCAGAGCTCCAGCCAAAGGACATTCCCACTGCAACTCAGTGGAATCCATGCTTGAGGTTCCATGCAACGTGTAAAATATTATGATACAATCTTCTACCTGCAACTCTTCTGAAACTTGATTTGACATAGTTCTCCTAGATTTATTATCTGCCTAGGATGGCTCTCTCTTTCCTCCTACACGTCATCTTGCAGAATGAGTTTCAGAATCAAATTCTGCTCTCAGTATGGTGTATTACTGCTCTGTACAGAACAGAGATGCTGTTTGAAGATACAAGAGAGGCTCATACTGTCATTGTACAAGCTCCTTCATATCCATGCCCTTCGATCAGAAAAAAAGAAAGAACTTCTCTTATCCAGGTGTTCTTCAGCTGCTGACACCCTGACAAACATTGAGCAGCACACCTGTTTCCCAGATCTCATATCCCATATGGGCTCCCAGATCCCATACCCTGAGCCTGCACCTGAGGTCAGACACTGCTAACAAACACCTCTGTCTCAAGGATGAGCTCCCAAAACACAGGGCATCTCAAGGCCAGGTACACATTCCTGGTCCTACATTAGGGAATAAAGGCCACACAAAGCTCTTTCACTCAGCAGCACTTTCTCTCTTGTTTCTGAAAGCTTTCAGACCCAAATTCATCTTCCCCCCCCCACCAGGCACCACAAGTTACCTACCTCAGCAGACACAGCCATGTGAGCAGTGAGCTGGGGAGAACAGGACTGTCCAGGCACGAAACAGATCACATTTGGAAATCAGCTAAATCACATTCCAAAATCCCCAGACATAGCTGAAGCAGCCCTGGAATGAGAAATGTTCTGACAAAGGTCACAGAGCCACCAGAGATGCAAAAGCACCAGCCTCTGTGCCTGCATCCCTGTGCCCAGCTCCTCACTGGATCTTATTTCTGCTCTCCTTATTTTTAACCTCTTCTTGCCTTTGACCATTTTCTACTTTATTCCATGTCCCATTCTTCATGATTTCTGCCTCCAAAGAAAGGGTGGAAGCACCACTAAAGCATCAGGATCTTACACTGTAAATCAGGATTACCTGTTCTTCTGTCTTCCAAGCTGTGTGGTGTTTTCCTGTGGCAGATTTAGTCACATACATAAAATGGCTACACATGTCTGGTGTAATACACTAATGAAACTTTTGTCTTCTTTAGCAATGTCCCTTCCATTCAGTCTTCCTGCTTTGCTTCCCACTCTGTGTTCCCTCTAGGTGCAGGAAGGAAACAGTTTTGGGGATTGTTTTTCCTCCTAGAGAAATCCAGGTTCCACCTGCATAATATTTCTGTCGTTTTTTGACAGATACTTAAGATAGCAGAATTCATATCAGTCAAAGTTTAACAAGAATTCAAACTTTCTTATGTGAAAGGATCCCAGATAAATGGAAACCTATTGTGTAAATCTTCAGTGCAGTAGGATTCCCACATTTTAAACACTGAATATTTTCTGAAGGGGAGAACGCTTTCCTCTCTGTGATCAGAACTCACAGAAATGGTTGGATCTACAGAAATGAAGCACAGAGCCACTAAAACACTTCATCGTTCATTCTGAGCACTATCCAAATACCAGTATTTACCTCTGAGACTGTAACAAAATTGCATGTTTCTGCCCTGGCAGGAGGAGCCTTCCAGAGTCAATATTCATATTGCTGTGGGGAAATGCATTTAATCTCCACATAAACTCTGCGTAATATTATTATTATTATTATTATTATTATTATTATTATTATTATTATTA
>QUSF01000075.1:285667-363206 GCA_003676055.1 Chloebia gouldiae
GGGTAAATAGCAGCAGCTCCATCTATGTGCAGGAAGCTGCTTTCAGAGAGCAGCAATTTGCAAAGCAGCCTTTTGGAGATGAAGGTGAGAACTCCCCAGTTCAGAGCCATCATTTCTACAGAATTAAATATTATCTCCAAGCAAGGACAGGAGGGGTTTTAATTTAGGTACTGCACAAACACAGAGCTGGAAGGAAAGGCACTTTTCAGAGGAGTACAATTATCCAAACCAACAAACCTGGGAAAGAACTGGAGGGAAGAGTGGTGCCACCCAATTCATCCACACAAATGTGCAAAGATGAAGTGTGTTAATGGCTTTACAGACTTCTTGAGAGAAAACACTGATTTATTGGCTACTCCTGATGGTGATATCATATTAATCATATCCTTTTCCTCCAATTAAAGGTTTTATATTGAATAAAACTGTAATCACAAGTAAAAAAGGAAAAAAAAAAGGATAGAAAATTAAGGCCAGCCTGCTTGGAATGTACAAGAAGATAAGCACTCATTATATCAATTTTATATAGTGGGAGTTATTAATTTGGCAATTCAATTGCTCAGGGGCTGTGTCGTTAATAATCAGGTGATTATAATGGAACAAATACTCTCCCTTGTGAAATTAGACAATGAAACAGGCCTAAAGTGGAAAAACAAACTTATAATGTTTATATTTTCCTCAAATTTCTGTGATAAAGTCAGTGCATGGACTAAATTTTGGTAGCAATTACTTTTTTTATATCTGTATCACATGTGCCTATCTTCCCTTTTTATTATTACTGTTAAAACTACATTATAAAAAGGACAGAGGAGAAATAAAGCTGGAAAATTTGATGAAGTACCAATTATATAGTTTTGCTTTCAATGTCTTATCCTCTTTAAAATTAAGCTTTCCCATTAAACTAGCAGTGCCCTGTCACTGCACTGCCTTAGAATAATAAAAATATGCAAAGGAGCCGTATCTGCTTAATTGCCCCACTTTCCAAAAAGCAACCATGCTGAATTTAAAGAGCAGTAAAACTTCAGCAGGCTTGGACCCTGATGGGTGAGGGATTTTTTCCTGCTGGGGTGTCTCAGAGACTCTCTGTTTTGGAGTCTCTTCTTTCTTTTCAGATATGACAAAAAAAAAAGTTAGAAAGCCCCACAGCTTCAATGCACTTTCTAAACATGCCAGGTGGTGTAATAAAATAAAGAACCTGTCACAAAATCCCTGAGGTTGGAAGAGACCCTCAAATCCTCCAGTCAGACCATAAATCTGACCCATCCCCACAGCCTTGACAACATCTGCAAACAGAAATATCCCAGCTTTTGATATCCCTCAGTTTTATTCTCTACTGATACAGTGAGGGAGCAGAAAATAGTCTTTTAAATTCCAGGTTAAAATGAAAGAAATCATAAACAAAAAGTTGTTTTCCCTCACCTAGGGATTTAAAAGAAAAAACCCTAATGAAGAAGATGAAAGAGCGGTGCCCTGGGAAAAAAGGCAAAAACTGGATGTGAAAGTTTGATAAAGAAAGATCTCAATACAGGTATTGTTTTATGGGTCTCTCCTTAAAATATTAAAGGAATTCTGAGAAGTTACCTGCTGGACAGAATAATTCTTTCTTTGAGCAGCAGACCATTATTTAAATCCACTGTATTATTCCATTACCATACGGTAGGCAACTGAGGACATAGTGTAGTAAAAATTAAAATAAAAAGGGGAGTTTCCCATGAAAATTTGAGAGACAATATCAGATCATATAACCAACATAAAAAACATTATATTATAAATTATCAATACGTTTTATAAAAATTAAAACCTCAATCTAGCTAAGATTTGAACAAAACTAACATAAAAAGCAAATACATTTATAAGCCTTTAGGATCACTATTATCTGCCCCCTTTTTTATGGAATAGGGACATATTCATCCAGTTTACAAAAGCAAAACTTCCAGGAAAACCACTTTAAGAGGAAAGAGTAGAACTCTTGGATTCTTTACTTAATTCACCCTGTGCCTGCTGGGAAAAGGGCAAAAAGAGGGGGTCCCTCTTGTAAAATATCATCACACCTATAAAGTAGCAGCCACCTGGTTTGGGTTGTTACCTCTCTTTATGAATAAATCTAGCATAAACTGGGCAGCTCAGTAGAAATTAAAATCTTGTACGAACTCCAGAATTTTGCCAGAATACAAACAAACCATTTTCTGAGGGCTGGGGAAGCAGAGGGAAACCCAAGTGCTGAACAATCCCCGAGACAAAGCAAGCTGAACCCAAATCACTTCAATTTTCTGAAAGGTTTCAGCAAAGGTTATCCAGGATTTCAAATACAGAGAGTAAATAGGACAAGAACTGGCATTATTGCTGGCATTTCTAGCATTTGCTAATTTGGGTATGTAAACAGTGGGAAATCTCTGCATAGTTTCACTGTTTAAATCCATTGGTGGAAGATGAATTGACATTTTTAGCCAGTCAATTTGCTTTTAGTTCAGAAATAAGATTTATTCAAATTCTGCTAAGAACTGCTAGGAAAAAAAAGGAGGAAGAACAGATAATTTGGGATTCTGCCTTCTGTTGAAGATGGGAGATTTTTTTTCCTAATCTGTCATAGAAAAGAGAAGAAGATAATGCTTAGAGCACACAGCAGTGCCACAGTGCTGAGGTTCTTTTTCTAGTTCTTTTTGGTTTTTTGGTGGGGTTTTTTTGTGGCTTTTTAGGTTTTTTTGTTAGGTTTGATCTTTTTGTTCTTTTGTTTATTTGTTTTTGGGGTTTCAGGGTGTTTTCTTTGTTTGTTTGCTTGTCTGTTTTGGTGTTTTGGTTTTTGGGCTTTTTTTTTGGTTTGGGGCCTTGGTATATTCAGATACACTTCACGCCTGTCACTTGGGAGGTCTTAAGAATGATACCCAAATACAAGAGAACTCTTGGAATAAGAGCTACAAAACCCCAAAATATATTTGTTTGTTACAATATTTGTAAAGGCAATAGCTCACAATACATCAAAATAATGTTAAATTGATGCTAAGGAAAAACAAGGCAATGTTCTACTCAGTTATTAAAAAAAAAAACAAAAAAACAAAAAACAAAAAAATCCAAAATTCTGCCAAAACCTATTACTTATCCAGAATGAGGGCGAATTTTTTGAGGTTTGGAGATCAATTTTATCAGTAATGCAGAGTTCATTGTCTTTCCAACTCATACCTTAAAAAGGTCATTTTTTTATGATTTTCTTTGATTTCTGTAGATTGTCCTTCTTTCTGTCAGAGCATATTGGAAATTTTGATGATGACATAATTGTAGAATTAATAGATTCAACATGAAACTTGATTTAAAACTGCCCACTGGATTTCAAGAGCAGAAACACAAGAAATTGTGTTTCAATTTCTCAATTGGAATTTATCTACTTTGAGGGGCAATACTTTGTATAAAGACTGTATCAACTGGACTCAGGAAATTCTGTTAGCTTAACCAGAGGTTATTTCCTTTTAAGGAACCCATGAGGGTTTGAGCTAGAGGGAAAGACCAAAAGAGAAAGGACATCTGGAAAAATATAATTTTCAGGCTTTTTGTTACCACCCAGACCACGACATTTGCTTTTTATGTTAGCTTTGTTCAAATCTTAGCTAGATTAAGGTTATAAATTTTATAAAATGTATCAATGATTTAAAATATAATGGTTTTTGATATTGGTTATCTGATCTGATACTCTTTCAAATTTTCATTTGCATTTTCAGGGAATGAAAGAGACGGTGCATTTTTGTTTCTGGAAAGAAAAATAAAGTCTAAAAATTGAAGCAATCCCCAACATTTTCCCATTCTAATTTGTCAGATTATTTTGGCACAAAAAATCACAACCCAGAAGCTCTTCTTCATTCAAGATTCCTCTTCGGAAGGGTTCTTTCCTTCTGATTTAGAGACCTGAATCTTTATTTTGCCCTGACTTGCCAAACAGCTGAGGGCACCAAGCACGCTGCAGGAGTTCATCAGCACAGCCCCAAAGGCTGCAGGGGACTGAAGGACGTGACCAAGGCGTGGGGCAGGGGTGGCTGCCAGCCAAACCCAGCGCAGGCAGTGCCCATCGTGCCTCCCACGGGCAGCAGCTTCAGCCAAAAGAGCCCTGGAGTTCATTCACCTCCAGCTGTAAATCACACAGCCTCTTCTTTCCGAGGGGAACTCAGCCCCTGTGCTCTGTGCAAGCTGTATTTTGTGAGGCAGGTCTGACAAGAAAGGCAATAAATCCAACTCTTCCTTCCAATTGCATTTTTGGAAAAATTAAGTGAGGCTGAAGCTTCCTGTCCATGAGCCTGAGCTCTCCCCTTCTGCTGGCCCTTTGGCAGCAGGAATCATACTCTGAACAGTCTGACTGCTGTAAGTCTGCTCTGTGTGTTGATATAAAAAATACAAATTAGCATCTGATTCTTTCATACATAATGGAAGAAAATTGCCTGTAAGAAATCCTGCAGCTACCCACTTTACAATTTAATTAAGACAAACATGAATTTCCAGTCAGGAACAACACAGTGATTTTTTTGACAAAGGTGACTGTGGAACTGCTGTACAAGGAAAAGCTGGTACCAAGGCAAACAAACACACATTTACAGAATGTGTCTTACAGAATGCTTCTTTTACAGCAATGTAAATCATGGAGTCTCAGTGTCTGGGTTGTACAGTTGTAATACTTTTGACATCACTGTAACAATTGAAGAAGCCCTCTTTTATTAAGAAAAAAAAATCATTTTAGTCCCTGAAACAAAATTTAAATCCTTTTCCAAGCAAAGTTACCTTTGAACAAAAAGGAGAACAAAAGACTCCAGAAACCCTCTCAAAGCTTCTGTTTCTGCCAGCCTGGCTTATAGAAAAGACCTTCAGACACATCAGCCAGGCACAGACAGCAGAGGGGAAGAAAAGGAAAGATTAAGAATGTCCTGGGGAGTTTGCTTCCAGATCCCAGCAGGAAAAGCCCAGCACAGTCAGGGCATTGTGTGTGCACAGCCATAAAACCTCGTACATGTAGTTTTTGATCAAGTAAGTTTACTCTGAGATTAGACCATTTGAGCCACTCATATAAGACTGAGAAGAAAATAAGTAAAATATATAAGAAAACCAAGGAAAAAAAAAAAACAAACAAAACAAACCAAAACAAAAAACCCAACAAACCCCAAAAACTCTAAAAAACCCCACTCAAACTCATTTCATATTTTCACATAGGACTCTTCTACTAATAAATACATTTTTAAAGGGACAGTTAAGAGTAAATATTACCAACTTTCATCTCTCTATGTGCTGAATCATATGCCCCTTTTTTTTACATTTCATTTTAGTGCAGATCTATAAGGGGAAATTGATAAACACAATTTATTATGCAGAAGCAAAGAGGAAAAGGGATCACAGCTTACTGTCACATTAGCAACCATCTGAGCACAAGCACATTAGAATAACTCTATTCCATTAGATCCCAAACCCATCTCCTCCTGTCTCCTGACCCCAGGAATGGGAAAAATGTTCAGGCTGTGCTGCTTTCTCCCTGCCAGCCTTGCCTGAGCAGCAAGGAAAAGAATAATGACATAACTGTGCTTTCTCTGCACTGACAAGTGACATCTTTTGTTTAGAGTACTGCAGAACATTATCCCCAGCCCTTAACAGTCCCTGCTTTTTGCATTTCACACACTTAACTTCCCACACAGGCACGTGGAACAGGACCCCAAAGAAATGTGAGCTGTGAGTTGTTAAAACAGGACCTAATTTTTGGATGAAGGTCAATATCTCCTTACAGGCTCTGTTTCAGCTGGAGATACAAAGGTGTTTAAAATGAAGAGCCGATCAGTGGGTCAGGCCAGGCTCGTGTCAGTCTCAGTCTCATACTAAACTTTACTAAATGTAAAGTTTAATATATTAACAGTGGCCAATGATAGCACAGTAAAAATGAAATCCCCCCTGCCCAAAGAAAGCAACCTCAGTTTCACTAAACCAGCAGAAAACCCTGCCTTTTCCATTTGCCTGATTCTCTTTTTTAGTTTTAAGACACTGTCACTGAAGTTTATACATCATGCCACATCACTTCATCTCAGGGAAGCTGAGAGGAAGAGTGAACATTAGGAAGTTTATGCATTTACTCATGCATCTGTAAAGCACTGAAAAAGTGCACAGTTATTTAGATGCACACAGGCAGAGGGGTTAATTTTTTACCTTTTTTTCTCCTGTGCACGAATCCCCATGGAAATCTCCAGCAAGTTACAGGCATGGGCACACAGCAGCAGGCAAAAGGCTGAAACCCCAGAAATCAGTGTAAGCCAGCAGGTTCTGACACAGCTGTCAGCACCCAGAGCCAGAGGTGTGGGCCAGCTGCAGACTCGTGGCTTTGGAGAGAGCAGAGAGGTTTGCACAGGCTGAAAGGGTTTCTACAAACAGCCTGGCCAGGGATGCTGCTGACAATTCTCAGCAGTAAAAGTAGCTGTTAAATCTTGAATTAATTTGAAGTCAGGCTCATTAAATTCAGAAATGAGCTACAAAGATATTTTCAAAGAGGTTGAGCAAGTGAGTCAATTTTTAATTACTTATCAAGGAGGGGTTTTCAGAAGAGGTTGTCTTTGCAACTATGAAAGACAATAAATAAAACAGATTTACAGCTCTTTTTGTTTTCATGACAAACATCCAGGATTTGATGGGAGTACAGAGATCAGAAGTTTCTTGCCTTGACCAATATTTATATAATAGTCTGTCTTCCAGCACACAGACAGAAAAAACACAAACATAACATTCTGTTCTTCTTAAAGGAAATAATCCATGTATTTACATTCAAACAAAAATAATGAGACCTTCTGTTCAAGTAATCTTAAAATTTCCCTACACTCCAATCATACAAAGACAGGATTTGATCAAATTCTGGCACTGGTATAGTGAGTTCAGCTGCTGGAAGATTCTGCAGGTCATTCCTTGTAGCTCTGCTTGTTCATTCTCACATTTAATCTGCCTTCATCGACCCAACCAGCACCAATCAATAGTGACAAAGTGATGGACTGAAATTATCATTCAGGCCACCGTGCTTTATGGCACTCAGTTCTGCAGGTTCTGCCTTGCCTTGGCCCTGGAGTTTGCCCTGCTGTGACCTCTAAGCAGAGGGCATCACTGCCTGGCAGGAGCAGCAGTGCAGAACGGGGCAAAATTCACCTGCAGTGAATTTTGGGATATGATTTCCTTCCCCCACCACCAGGCAATTCCTCATTTTATGCCATGGGCAATCCAGAAATTCTTTACCCACAACCTGCCACCAGTTTATCTCTGTGATCAGAAGACTTCAATGCACCCTGAAATGTAAACAACACACATCACACAAACACCTTCTCTCAAAATCCTGGATCTGGCTTTATCAAGGCTCTCCACAACACCACAAATAGCTTTTAATGCATTTTAGGGTGGCCAGAGAACATCCTTGAAGTCACTAAGCCCTTCACTCAGCCACTATCACAGGACCTGATGGCTTTTGACCTCCACCACACCACCAGCCCCAAACCAGGACTGCCACAACCTGCCAGCACCAGAGTGCTCTGCACAAGGCAGCACGATAAATCAGACCCACCACAGAGCAGCACTGGGTGGTTCCTTTCAGCAGATGACAGAGTATTTTTGTTTCCAGAACAACAGAAAATGGAGATTTTGAGGCTAAGAGAAAGCATGTCAAAACGAGAACCTTTTGCTCCTGAATAACTCTTTTTGCTTCAATAACAAATAACTGGGGAAAAGAGACTTCTAGCAAACCTAGGAATGATGTGACATGACACCTCAGCAGAGAAAAAAGCAGTGATCTGTGAGAAAATGGAGAAGGGAACATTTTACATCATTGCGTGTTATTATGTTATACATATTACACACAATTCTTATTCTATTACACAGCTGAGCTCTCTGATTGTGCCAAAGTGGAGTTTAACCCTGACTTTCAATCCTCCCCTCCTCTGAGCAAACAAAGGCTTGGTATCCTCACTCCAGAGCATGAAATCTGGCTGTAAGTGCTCAGCAGAGAGATTGCAGAACATGTCAGCACCAACAATGTTGTCTGCCACCTTGGTGAAACATCCCCACGTATTTTGAAATGCACTTCCATGACAGACTGGCTTTGCAAGGCCAAAACCAGTTTAGTTGATTATATTCAGTACATATTCCCCCAGCACCCAAAAGATTTCAAAACCTGACAACCTATTACTGAGAAGTATATCTTTTCTGATGAGAAGATCTAAGACTCTGAATTTGGATTTTTTTTTCTGTGTTACTAAAATTAAAAGCACTGAGAATGAAAATTTCAATTAAGTCAATCCTCAGTTTAAAATTTCACATTGTCAATTTTTATACCCTGAGCCAAAAATTGTGACAAAATCAGTGTAAAGAAAATAAGAAATAGTTAACTAGCAGAACTTGGCTGTAAATACCACAACAATATGCAATGCTCCTGTGGTTTGGCAAATATAATCTGTTGATAAAATTCTCCCTTATGAAGTAGCCTGCCTAAAAAAAAATCATGGGGTGATTAATTAAACAACATATGAATCAATAACATAAAAGGTATTCTAATTTGAAAACTAAGTACTGATCATATTGCTTCTCACTGCTAGAAAACCTGAAGAAGCTGCCAGAAATCAAATACACTTTTACCCTTTTGAGGGTGAGCTCTGCCATAAGGAAAAGCCATCAGGAGGAATAATTTTTAATTTTACTTAAGAATTTTTAATATAAAGCCTCAGACTTGGAGTATTTAACATTTCATTCTACGTGCTTAGCAGGACTCTGAGATTTTTGAGTTCAACTTCAAAGACCAGCACCAGCTTTTAAAGCTTTTTAAAGTGTCATGAAGCAGGAAGCTGCAGGACTTAGGAGAGTGAGTGAAAGTGTCGCTACAGGACACGTGAAAGCACAACGCTATTGCAAGGTAAAGAAAAGAGTGTTTATTCTCTGACTCCAACCTTTATACCCCTCCAAAGGTGGTAGAGGATTGGCCTCACACTGGGCCACCTCTCCAAAGGCATTGGACATACCACCAATACATCAACTCTCTCCACCCCCACGAAGGAATGTAAACAATACATTGTTTACAGAAACTGTGTGGGAAAGTTCTGCCACAGAATGTAAACTCAGAAGGCTTTAGAAAAATCTTCAAGAATCGGGGTGACATGAAAGTCCCAGTAAAAAAACATCAGCTTTTGAGTAACACTGGAAGGAGTCATCTCCCAGTTTGAATTTCAAATTCTCCAGGTATCTAAACTTGCAGTCTCCCAACATCCTCAGCACTGCTTTTTGCTTTTTTGGGAAAACCAGCTGGGCTGTTTCTCAGGAAGCAGCTGGAGACTGCTGAGGCCCAGGACTTGGTCGGCCCCGAGGGATGCCAAAACCATCTCTCTGTGGGATACATTTTCCCACTTGAGGCCTTTGGATCCTGCCTTGCCATGAGGACACAGCCCCCAGAGCCGTAACACAAAGTGCCTTGCCCTTCATCCCTCTCTGCTCCCACTCCTGCAGGTGGAGGGAGGATGAATGATCTCCAGAGGGACCCGCTGCTGCTTCACTGCCTCAGCTGAGGCTCAAACCACCGAGCTGCCGCATCAAAGACCGTTCCAGTGCCTTCACTTGCAGTCAATTTGTGAGCAGTGTGCTCTGCACTTTCCTAATGCAGACCAAAGGCACCAAGCTCCAGCAGATGGCTCAGAAATCCGCGCACTCCCAGCGCTCCTGGGGCTCTGATTCCATGGCAATGAGTCCATTTTCATCCCTGCTCGCTCTCAGCTCGCTCAAAGGAGGTGTTCACAGACTGCTCTGCACTCCTGCTGCCTTGAAATGCTCTTCAGATGTGCCTGACCTTATTCTGCAGCACCTCTTCCACCACAATTTCAGTTCATGCAGAAACCACCATATAGTCTGTGCTCCCAATCTGCGTTCTGGATTCTGTGCTTCTACAATCAGTGCCAAAAAGTGTTGCAACACTTAAATTCAAGATAATCTGGATTTTTACTTTTCCCTCATTTTGCAGTCAACTATTAATCCATATATATGCTTATCCATATCCATATATTATTTATATATATACAGATATCCATATATTATTATTATTCATGTTTCAATATAAAATTCTTAATTCAAAGTAAAAAAAAAAGTTCAAAAGAAAATAGCTTACCTGTGTTTATTAAGTATTTGATACATAACTAATAAATAACTAATGTATGTTGACTAAACAAATAAATAAGTAATGTTGATGTATTTTTTCTAAACATATCCCAGAATCCGGCAATTCAATTTCTAATCCCAAATCCACCAAGATATTTAAAGACCTGCACTCCAGTGCTACAGAGCACTCTGGATACAGGAGCATTTGTGCACAGGTAAGTTCTGGCTTGGAAGACTTACTATGCAGAAAAGAAAAGTCATGCCAGGATGTGGTTGGTTTGATAAATAATGGAAGGAGATTTCATAATACAGAGCTCTAATATTTCTTCATAAAGTGCAACAGAGGAGGAAAGCTAAAAACACAGAGGCATAAATTTGTCCTAATGGAAAGACAGGCAGGTTGGCTCCTCAAAGGGGGCAGGACTGGGGCTTGTACCAGGGCTCACACTGCCCTCGGCAGCCCTGTACTGCCAATGAGTGCTGATACAGCATTGGATAATATTTTAAAGTAATTAAATTTAATTTTAAATTTTAAATTTAATTTTAAATTTAATTTTAAAGTAACTAAAAAACTTCTACAAATGTTTTAAAACTTTTACTCTATTTTTAATCTTATTAAAAGACCTCAATACATATATTATAATTCACACTATCATAATCAGAAGCTATTTCTTAATTGCAATACACTACAAACATTTCTTAACCTATCAACTTTTTACCACACCATACTATATATATAACTTAAAACTAATCATCTAAAACTACCCCTCATAAATCTTACTACAATACATCTTTCATAATTTTATTTCTCCAAAATTTCTAGTCTTATTTGCAAAACCATCCTTTAAAATTTTTTTCTAACTCTATTTCTCCCTCAACACTTACTATCCTATTCCATAACATTTCTAAACCAGCATTTCTTATCTCAAAATTTACATACAATTACAAACTATATAAACCTTCTATCACACCCTAAAAACTCTCTCCAAATCCATTTCCCACAAGAGAGAACACAACTTGTGATTTCAGCTGAGAACCAAACCAGGAAATGAAGTTGCATTGCTCTTCTGGAGGGTTGAGAAGTCTGAACTCCAAGGTTTAGCTGCTTTCAGAGCACCATGCTGCCAGGCAAGGAGCTGCAAAAGATATGGGATTTTTTTGATGAAAATGAAGGGCATTTAAGATCTTTAAAACCTTTCCTTTGTTCAGTCTGCAGTTCTGGTTTTGTAACCCCACAGGGTTCAGGCACCTTGTATTTTGTCAGTTCTGTCTCTCCAGCCACCCATTTCTGAGGGGGAACGTGGCAGTGTGGTGGAATCATGCAGCAGAGCTGCTTGAACCGTGCTGTCTGGGAATCCCTTTGCCACCTACCATCTAGAAATTGATACTGCTTTTCAGATCAATCAAAGGAATTAAAGCTCTTCAGGACAAAATTCCCCGCAATTTCTTTTCCTGGCAAAAGAAAAAAGAAATTCAATCTGTTTTTGCTGAAAGTCCAAGGAAGTATTACACTACATGCTCATGCTCAGACAGCTGAACATAAAGGTGTCTGGCTCTATAAATCTTAATTTTCCTCTCCTGGCATCAAGAACAACCATTGTATGGATACGGTGTGAAAGCATGTTCAAAGCAGCTGAAGCAGAGATCATTTCCTTTTGATGCAGCACAATGCAATCAACATCTGCAGGAAACAAAAGCCTCTCCTAAGGGCTTACAGAGCTCAAACAAAAGAGGGGCCCGAGGGGTAGATAATCAGTTTACACAGAATTTACTGTACCCGTGTTATCGGGAGGGAAAACAGCAGCAGGAATTAGGCTGAAGCGAAATTTTAGGGGCACGCTGCACCCAGAACTGCTCACCAGGTGCCACTTGTCACCTGGGCAGGGCAAGGGCTGAGCAGGCACTGCCAGGTCCCTCTCCTGTCCCCGGGGGCAGGCAGAGCCCTTGAACTGCCACAGAATCCCCCAGGAGAATCTGGTAGCAGCTAAAAGCCCCTGGAGGATGAAGCACTTTGAAAAGCGCCTGCAAACTGTAATTTGAAAACCCTCCCCACTCCCACCTCCTGCCACCTGTGTCTGTCACCAACAGAAAGCTCTGCTCCATCTGAAATGTACAAGTTCTTTCTGAAATCTCATTTTGCTTAACCAATGCCTCTTTTCACCTTTAAATCCTAATTTCGGGGATTCTAAAAATGAAGCACAACTCAAAAGGGAAAAAAGTTTGCATTTTTGACCCCCCATTTATGAATAATTTTGGTTTAATAGCAATGGCTTTTTGGTGATGATGTAAGCATAGCTTGTTTTGTTAACTATTTATCCAAAATAACTTCCCTGGCTCTAGGCATGGTCCCAGGGCACTTCTGTGCTAAGTAAAGTTCTAAAGAGCCATCCTCTGCCTGTCCCAGTAGCATCACATCATAAAAATACAAAACTTTCTACTATATTTTCAGTACTTAGCCAGTTTTTTAACCATCCTGTGCCATTACATGAAGCATCTATTACTGCACCAGTCATAAAAGACCTCAGAGATTTGTAATAGATCGAATTTTACTAACCCAGTCTGACATCAGAGGAATGAGGTCTAAAATGTTTCCTCAGAGGAACAAATGTCTGTAAATAACTCTATTGTGTTAAAAGGTCTAAGAGCAGCCACTTTATGACCTGTCCAGTGCCTGCTTTGGATGTGCTTTCCTGTAGAGACTCCAACAGAATTTAACAGTTACTATGGAAAGAGATTTTAATCCCACAGCAACTACATTTGGAGGCATTTGCTTAGAATGTACCAAATTAAAAAAAAAAAAAAGCCATAGGAGAAATAGCCTCGTTATATTTCAAAACCAATAATTTCTGTCATAATTCTGCTGGTACTTTACCACAGGTTACCATTTCACCATGACAGAATCCACAGTCTGTATTGTCTATTGCTATCACCAAAGTAATGAAGCATCTGAGATGAAAAACAGTGAAAAATTCAGTATCACCACTATGAATTCTTCTGTTCCAGATGCTTTGCTTCTAACTTCAAATTGCAATCCTCTGCATAGCCACAATATCCTAAGCAATTACATCAGAAGTGATTAAGATATTACACAAAAATGAAGGATTATCAAACTGAGGGAATCCTGGCTGGAGAGATGAACAGATGAATAACTCTGATCCTGCACGGAAAATAAAGAAGTAAAATACATGTTCAACAAAATAAACTACCAGCTGTGACACAAATTAGTATTCCTCTCTTGACTTTCCTGGAGCTATGCTGATTTACATCAGGCAAAGATCTGTTCCGTGGTTTAGCCTTGTCATGTAGCATCAGTAACTTCTTTGGGAATTATGAATGGTGTGCTGGAGGCCAAGGAGGCCAATGGTTTCCTGGGGTGCTTCAGGGAGAGCATTGCCAGCAGGTCAAAGAGTGACCCTGCCCCCCTGCTCAGCCCTGGAGGCACATCTGGGCTCTGTGTCCAGCCTGGGGCTCCTCGGGAGCAGAGACATGAGGAGCTGCTGGAGTGGGTCCAGGGAGGGTAACGGAGAGGATGAAGGGACAGGAGCATCTTTTGTCAGGAAAGGCTGAGGGAGCTGAGCCTGTTCAGCCTGGAGAAAAGAACAGAGCCTGTCAGTGTCTGCAGAGAGAGGCCAGGCTCTGCTGGGTGGTGCCCAGCAATGGGGTACAAGGCAGGGAGCAAAACTGATCCACGGGAGGTTCCCCCTAAATCTGAGGAAGAACTTCACTGTGCAGTGATTGCACCCTGGAACAGATTGTCCATAGAGGCTGTGGAGTCTCCTTCACTGAGATATTCCAGACCCATCTGAGCACAATGGGCCCTTCCAGCCTGACCCACCCTGTGATCATTTTCTGTGATATTTCAGTAGTCTCTTCACTGCATCATCAAGCAGCACCCTTCAACATCCACATAGCATCCTCCCTGACATCCTCAATTTCAGCCTTAATCCGGTGACTGTCACATTAGACAGTCCTTCTTGAAAAATGAAACACTTCTAAAACAGAAATTATTTAGAGCTATACCACTTATTCTGAGGATCTGACACATTTGCTTTAAAGAACTGTTCTCCCTCTCCTAAACCATTTTGGGGTTTATCACATTTAGTAAGCAATACTTTTTCAAAATTCTTAGAATCCAGTTCCAACCCTTTTACCTTCCTGCGTCTACCACTTCATGCTTCCATATAATGAGGCTGTGTTCTCACTGAAAATGCTCTAAACAACAATCTTTCATCTCTCTCATGTGGCCATCAGACTTCAGTTTGCTAGCCAAAAAATGACTGCACATCTCAATTACCACACACATTGAACCTATGCCTTTGCATTTTTCTCTCCAGGTTGACTGGAGAAACCACAAGGCAAAGACAGAGGACAGCTGTAAGGTAATAAAAAAAATATTCCAGTCTTTGAGACCAATGTCACCCTTTTTAATTCACACGTTCAATATTCTAATCTCCTAAGTAGCTGCCTATATACACGACCTTCTCAGGAGATCATGCTGCTAAAAGTCAGCTTGCACATGCTAGGGGGACAAAGAGCTACCTTGAAATTTTATACATATTTACTGGGAATGGCACAAAATAATTCTGGTCATCTGCCAGCTCGAATTACTCCGTGTAGACTTATGAAAACATGCTTCTTAGGCTGCGCATTTTAGACTAAATTATTGCCAGAATAAAGAAAATAAATTAAATAAATAAAAGTGAAAGAAACTCTACTGCTCTCTCATATGAATTTCTGTATGGAAGGTGTGAGAGGATGAGAAGGAATAACAAAGGGCATCATTTATGTGCAGTCAGACTGGACTCGGTTTCTGTAGATACAAAAAAGTCTGAGATGATGCCTGAATTGGTTTTCCCTTCTTTGCAGCATGCTGACATATGCTGAGGTTTATTGCTTCTGAAAGCACCCTTGCAGCCATTCCATGAGACTTTACAGCCTCCCAGTGACTCAATACTCACTGCACATTAGCAGCTCTCGGAATCTCTCACGGGTACTTTGGCCTGACTTCAGCAATGTTAAATGTGGCTAAAGAAATGTTGTTGTGCTGCTGGGGACATTATTTACATCACAGCTGTACCCAGGGACCCTGCCAGGCTGAGCTGGACTCTCCTGTCTGGCCCTCAGAGCACAGCACACTAATGGACCAAGTGGAAGAAACAGAAGAGAAAAAAACCTGAAGTTACAAAGCCTTGCTTAAAGCTCAAAACACATCTTTTGACTCATGAGCACCTTTTACCAAACCTGGTCCTTCATGTGCACGGAGCTATGAGATACAGCACAGAGTAAAGTTCCTTTAAATCACATCTCAAAGATTTCTCCAGGGCCTGAGGGCCCTCAGAGCCACTATCTTGGTGCTGCATCATCTGCCACTTTTAGTAACAGGTTCTGCAGGTAGGAAAACCTAAGGTGAAACTCATCTCAGAGTTCTAGAACAGAACAGAAGTATGGAGCCTCCCAAATCCTCCCTGTTTGATGCTTCAGGTTTCAGCTTTCATATTTTTCACATTCTGTCCTGCTTTAGTGTGAGGCTCTGGGCTTCACATGAGGGGATGCTGAGCTCTCTGCACAGAGCAGGGACACAAAACAATTCCTGCTCCAGCTGGGCACCAAGGACAAATGATCCAAATCTCAGTCCCAGGAGCACAAACAACGTGGGCTGGAGAGAGAAAAACCAGCAGGATGGGACTGCCTGGGCTAAAGCTGGAATGGGACAATGAACTCCAAGGTGCCAATGGAGCAGAACTGATCCCAGGGAGAGCCCCCGGGAGCGCTCGTGCATTTTGGGACCATTTTGGTTCATCTTGGGTGCAGCCCTGGCTGGGCTCTTGTGCTGCCCAAGGTGGATCCATGGAGGAGATCCTTTTATTCAATCCCTGCTTTATTCTTTAGCTCTGTCCAGTCTCTGTTCTAGGTCAGCCTTCCCAAGGCATCGATCCCTCATTTGTTTCAGACCCAAAGTGGAAAGCTGGGGAAACTGAAGGCTCATGCTTCTTTTTGTTTTTCATGCCTCAGGACCTGAACAAGTCAAACCACTTCCACTGGGGTAAAACCACTCACTCAGTTGTGTTGTGTGGCATTTCATCCACATTTCTGTTTTTAAGGGCAGCAAAATCCCACAATGGAAAAAATGAGTGAGTTCTTCCATCCTATCCACCCCACTGGACACAGAGGCTGACTGAAACAAATGCAATGTAAATTGCCTATATATTATCAGATAAAGCTGAATCCCACAACAAACAAACATTAAATCTGCTACCTTGTTACCTAAACCCCACAACTTCTGAGAAAGAAATAACAAAAAAAATGTAAAGGCATGCTGAATTACAGCCTATTTAGAGGCCTGCTGTGCAAGGGGCTAACACACAAATAAGTATGATGAAATCTACCCAGAAAATATTTTTTTCTCTCTTTACAAAATAGGCTGAGGTAAATGAGACAGTTTCATCTCATTCTGAGCTGAAATTACCTGTCTCAACAGTTCCTTGAGAAATGTCTTGCTTTTGTCTGCTACCTTCACCTGTAGCAGAGCTGCCCTCCTACTTATGTTTGCAAGGGAAATTAGACATATTACCGTGGTTAAAAAATGACACAACTGTGCAACAATATCATCACCCCGATTCAAGCTTTGAGGAATTTCTGCTTTCCCCATCACCGAGCATGCTGCTCACATTGTGTGCTCTGTGTGCAAGCCAGTGCTGCCATCTCAAACTCTGAATATCTCCTGTGCTTTTGTATCCCACTTTGGCTGCATCTCCAGCTCCCCACTCATTCACTTCTCAGCATCTGAGTAGGCAAACACATCACAGTTCTTCTGGATCATCACTTAAGTCTCCAATTCACTGACTAGTTCCTCCTGCTGATTTACAGGCTTAAACCTCAGCAACTACCACTGGGTTTGCAATTTCTGAAGAAATCTAATATCAAAGGGAGTCATTACATGAGAAAAACTGTTCTTCATACAAATAAAACCCAAGGTATTTAAAGGTACATAAACACAAACTCTCTTCTGGAGGAGGCAGAAAATTAATTTCTGATACCCTCACAGTTTATCTAAGCTGCAGGATGAAAATTTACTCTTGTACAAGATTGGACACTCACCCATTATTGTTGTTGCTTCCAGTATCTGATAATTTCCTCCTCAGCTTGTGATTCTGGTATCCATGGCAGCTGTGCATCCCACCAGGGGCCTGCTGAAAACACCCTCCCAAAAGGGGCACACAGAAAGTACAGACAGAGGGCAGAGGAAAGAAAATAACACAGGATTCAGAAGACAAAAAGTCTGCATTTTGATATTTAATTGAAAAAAACCCCATGTTAATCAGAGATTTCCACAAGTGAAATAAATCAGACATAAGATATAGACATAAGTGATAATTAATGTATCACTAAAATAAATGCTAGAAGGTAAAACCAAAGCAATCCTCAAACAATAATTCTGTCAATAATGAGTAAACAGTGAATCCTGCATACTTTTTATGACCTTTTCCCTGCGTTCTCCTTACATACAGGCAATTCCATCTGATGCCTTGTGAAGGCTGCCCTAGAGCAGAGGTTGGACAGAGCTAAAGAATAAAGCAGGGATGGATTAAAAGGATCTCCTCCATGGATCCACCTTGGGCAGCACAAGAGCCCAGCCAGGGCTGCACCCAAGATGAACCAAAATGGTCCCAAAATGCACGAGCGCTCCCGGGGGCTCTCACTGGGATCAGTTCTGCTCCATTGGCACCTTGGAGTTCATTGTCCCATTCCAGCTCCAGCCCAGGCAGTCCCATCCTGCTGGTTTTTCTCTCTCCAGCCCACGGTGTTTGTGCTCCTGGGGCTGAGATTTGGATCATTTGTCCTTGGTGCCCAGCTGGAGCAGGAATTGTTTTGTGTCCCTGCTCTGTGCAGAGAGCTCACCATCCCTTCGTGTGAAGCTCAGACCCACCCCACTAAAGCAGGACAGAATGTGAAAAACATAAAAGCTGAAACCTGAGGCATCACATCATTAAGAACCAGTCCAAAGGAGGTTTTGTCAGAGAGTAGTGGAGAAGCAGTTTTTACCACATGTTTTTTCCAGGGAGTCCTTCCTTTATTTTAGCCACTACCAGCTTTCCCTGAACATAATGCAGTCATACAGAGGAAACACAAAATTTGGCAGAAATGTCACATCAATATTCTGCCAGTGAAGACAATAATTTAAAAGTCAATATCTCATTTAACAGGACTAAAGTAAATCAGGGTCAGGGCTGGCTGGGAGCACAGGGGCAAAGCCAGACTTCAAGCATCACAAATTTGAGGATTTGTCAAGGCTAGGAAAATGCTACTATGTCCAAGCAAAACATTTACCACTAGCATGTAAACCTCCCAGAGGCATTTCTAGTACAAATCTAAGCAAGGCATTCCTCAGTGCAGCACCACCTGAACACCTGTGCTATTTATGTTAAAGGATAAAAATATTTCCCCAAAACTTTATCATGAAACCCAAAGACTATTCTCCTGAACCTCCTCTTGCAGTAAAATTAAGTGTAAGATGTGGAAATAAATATTTGACAAAACAGCCATTTAAAAGAAGCCATTTAAAACCCTGCCTCATTCATAGAAAGAGACCTATTGATCAGAGTATGTGATTTATCAAGGCTTAAACCAAAGTCTTGTAGGATTATTTCTGCCAGACATTTCTTTTTAAATCTTCCACTAGAATAAACAGCAACAGAAAAATTCAAGTTCTGTATTTCATATATGAGGTGATTGAGGAGTTCCAATCAACAAAATCCTTGAAAAACACTGAAAACTTGTCCCTAACTGTGAACTTTTGAGAAAATAAAACTGGGTACAGCAATTACTGGTGCCACTACTGAGATGTAAAGCAGGAATTTCATGGAGAGAATTAATAACAAAATGAAGCAAACAAGTAATTACAATGTTTGAGAAAGTGAATTTCTCTCCACTGTATTATTTCTGTTAATAAACAAGACTAGAGAGAAAACACACTGTTTGAGAAATTATCCAAATCATCCATCTACTTTTAAACTCTGAAGAAAAATGCCCCTGCTGTACTTCTCATTAATGTTAATTAATTTTCTGTAGCAAATCTCAATAGATCCAGTCGATCCAGGAGCAACTTGAACCTTTTGAGGTGGAGCAGACTGTAAAAACCCATCCAATTCTTATTCTGGAAACCCCCACATCTACCTACAGATGGGATCTGGTGCAGTCCCAAGGTCCAGGAGTCCTTGAGTCATGATCTTCCTTCCAAGGTGCTCATTAGAAAATGCTAATCTTTTTTATGGGGAGGCAGCAAAGTAAAAGGAGAGCCATTACTTTGCTGCTTCCAACAGCTTTACTACTAATTTTTGCAGTCCTCTTTCTCCTATTTTATTTTTATCTGTTTTGAATGGTCCATGATTAAAAACCAACCAACCAAACAAACAAAAAAATCTTGAGTTTCAGAAAATGAAAAAAAATTCACAGCTCAAGCAAACAAACAAAAAATAACCCAACAAAAGCTACTAAACCCCTGCCTGAGAGGAAAACGTAGAACTTTTTACTTGTGCTTTGTAACTCATGGAGTACGGTAGATGATTAACAATTAATTATCCATTAAAAATAGAACTTCTTTATCATCTTAAATGGCATGGGTGCTTAAACTTGGGAAAAGCCTTTTGGGAACAATACCTTATCAACAGAAAGTTTGGGTTTGTAATTTATAATCTATTAAACCTAGACTAGCATTTTCTGCCCTCAAAATAAGAGAAAATATTTTTTTTCCCCTGCTATTTCAGATTCTGAGATTGTATAGCATTTCTTTTATCTAAAGCTCTCCCTTCAATGATTGAATGGGCAGGGCTATGGCCTGGTTGGAGTATAAACCAATCAATAGCAATGTTTCTACACCTTAGCTAGAAAAGAAGAAATTCCACAGTGAAATCCTTCTGACAAATGCCAGTACAAAGCAAATTTAAAAGCCACCCCCATCACGGCTGAATGTACAAACCAAAAAGTTACTTTTCTATGAGCTTTGCTGACACTGAAATATTCAGTAAGTGCCAACATGTAAGAATATGTTGAAACAAACTTATTTCCATTTCAACTACTTGAATAAAACACTGCACCCTCTGTGGGTTTTTCCTACTTGCTTTTGTGCCACAAGAAGTTCAAGCCTCCTAGGCTATTGTTAAGTACAATACAATTGTTATGTTGTGTATTAACTCCATAGAAAAATGGGGCTTAGACTCAACTCTCTCATTCAAATGGAAAAAATGGTAAAATTCTAAGCCTTACATTTGAAATCTTCCAGCCTTCCCCTTGAAGCTGGAGGGCAGCTGAGATCACCCCTAAGGGCTCGTAGGAAGGAAACCACTTCAGGCTGAGAGCCTTTGGGAAGCTGCTCCTGGCTCCTCCTGGAGCTGCTCCCCAGCTCCTTCGTGCCACCTGCATCTGCTGTGTGAGCTCTCTGCTACCCTTCCTCCTAAAAATAAAAGATATTTCCCAACAGCCCTCCTTCCTCTCCTTACAACAAAACACCAGGTCCTCCTGATGTTCTCAACGCTGAAAACTCGAGAGCTGTGGCTGTGACACAACCTGGATGCCAGAGGCTGTGGCTGAATTTGAGAATCTATCTCACACCATTTCCTAAGCCTGGGCTTCCAGTGCTGCTTTTTCCTGCCTGCAGAAACAGAAAAGTAGTTCCCAGATCTTTGGGAAGCTAAAGCAATTAAGCTTGAGTAATTCATGTCTTTAAAACATCTTGTGATTATTGTACAACAAAGTGAGCTGCATTGCTAGGTTAAATTACTTGGATTATATTTTAAGAGAAGATGTGAAAGTATTCAATGAATAACACCACAGTTTAATACTAAAAATCAACATAGCTAGAGTTATTTCAGCCTGAGGTAACAGATAAACAATCAGTACTTCACCTAAACAGATATACTCTAATAGAATTACTGAAATTACAATACCCAGTTCTTTTCTTTGGAGAGAACTTTAATGCTAGGAAAAGCTCATTTTTACACAAGCACTGCCTTGTCTATAAAGTTAGCACAAACACCCTGTCCAAGTACATCAGCAATTATTTTAATCAGATTCTCCAGCAAACCACCCCCTCAGCCATATACATTATACCCAGAGACAGCATTGATAAGTGCTCATCACAAAATGCTAATTGCATTCCATTAAAAATACTCAAACAGTCTATATGGTTTCAAATATTGCATGCCATTTCTGTCTAATTGGTCTAAAAGGAATATTTTCCTTTACCTTTGGTTTCCATGTGAACTTCAAAATTGTTCTGGAACTTGACAAACACTTTGATGTTCCTTTTTGTTAGGAAAATCTTTACCCAATAAATTACAATTATGTAAATACTGGCCCCTCTGGGGTATAAGTTCCTCTTTGAGGCATAAGATGATTAGAGCAGAAAAATTATTAGATTTGTCCATGGCCACGCTATACTTTCCTTCCTCAGGAAATTCTGTTATCGAAGACTTTAATCCTATTCCCACTAAAGCAAGTAAATTTGGCCACGGAGTTAAATGCAAAAAGAATTCATTTCACCCATTCAGGCAGCCCCCTAAAAGCCTGGATGATAGTAACATTCCCAGCATGAATATTCAGTTCCAGCTTTTAACGCTGTGCTTGCACAGCCGGGAATGATTTTACTCATCCCTTCTCTGCTGATGGGAAAGCTCCAAAACTGCACAACGCTGCTGCACCCAGCGGGCAGCTGGACAGGCAGCAGGGCACAGCCCCAGCTCCTGGGATTGCCTGCTGCAGGGGAGGCAGCAGCACTGCTCTGGGTATCAGTGCTGCCTGGGGCATGGCCTGGTGTGATGCTTGCAGGAAAACACCTTGGTTCCTGCAGCCCCGAGTCCTGTCTGTGCCCTGCTCCTGGAGGCTTTACGTGGAGCTCAGGAGTCGGTTCAGGCAGCAGGCAGCTTTTCCCACTCCATCTTGCCTTGTGTGATTAGGCTCCAACAGAGCTTCACCTCCTTTCCCTCGGAGCAGCCGGCTGGTTTGGGGTTCGGCGGAGCTGTATCCTCGTTGCTGAAGGCCACATGAAACCCCTACCCCCCTCAGCCCCCCGAAGTTACCAGGCTAGCCCAGGTCTGCAAGGCCTTGGGGGGAAGTATTTCAGGAGCAAGCAAAGATTCCAAAAGAGGCTCCAACCCATGATGTGGTCCAAGATGTTTATTCCAGGGGAGGAATGGGGACAGAGCCCTATCCAGGCTCAGTACAGGAAGGGCTACTTGGCTTCCAGCCAGTTGTGTCAGGAAAGGTCAAACTAACATGGTCACAGCTACAGGGGTCTCTGGGGAGGGAAAAAATCATTCCCCAGAGCACTACAACAGCCACAAGTCAGTCAGTCCCCAGAAATGAAGAGGACAGAGCCTCTTACCAGCAAGCACAGTGCATTTGGGCTGGTTTGTGGACATACCCAGTTCCAGTGAGGGAAGGAGGAAGCATTATCAGGAATTTAAGGATTTATGTTCAAAATCAGAGGCCAGAGAATGTAGCCTCCTGAATAATTTACACATGAATGCTCTGAAACACATTTAGGAGAATGAATTAGGCTATGGATCAGTGTGGAATTTTTAAGAAAGCTTTTTCTTCTATACACAGAATAGGAGGGAAAGTGAATGGCGTTACATGTTCACGGAGCATATACCCACTTTGCTAAGTGGGCTATGGTAATTGAAGTGTCTAGCACAGAAATAGGCCAACATGCCAGATTCCAAACATGTTGAGAAGCTTTTGAACCATTTTCCAGAAGGGAGATTACTATTCCATAAATCAGAGGGCTTGTCACCTGCTTTCACCCCGTAACACCTGCTTAAAATATTTTTACACATACATGCCTGCATGAAAATAACATATTTCTTTAGAAACACAAAAATAATCATCCAAAACTTTGGGCAGTGCTGATGGGCCTAGAAAAATCACAAAGTGATGGGAGTATTTGATGCTCACATCCTCAGGTGGGGGCCCTTGCCAGCCTAGCTGTGGAACACAACTTTCACTTTTGTTTTTATTGCATCTGTATTATGTTACACACACACAAATATTTGTATATTTTTGTTTATCATGCTACACAGAGATTAATGTTGTTTCCCTCCCCCAGTGCTGTATTATATTTGTACACAAAATTGGTATTTATGAAGGTAATTAGAGTTCACCAGGATTCACATAAGGAGATTAAGCCAGTGGTATCTGCTCACTTTAAGTGCAACTCTTGGTCATTTGAACCTGGAACTCAGCATTCTTGGAAACATTACCTTAACCTCTGAACAGAAAGTTACAGGTTTCGCCCCGGTTTCCTGGGGGACATTTCCCTTGCAGCAGAGAGGGATAGCTCAACTCCCAAGGGCTGCAGAAGAGCTCTGGGAATGAGGATATTCTCCTGCTGCCAGTGACAGGCAGGTCTGGCTCTGTCCCAGACCACAATCCTACTGAAATGCCCATTGTAACCGATCCTTGCACTTGAGTACAAAGGAGATTAAATTTTCTTTCTGGTCCACTGAATATGACTCAGTCACTCAGCTTCCTTTTTTGCTTTTTTAAAGGTTTTTGAAGAGAAAGAGTAAAAAAGCTCTGCCAATCATGTTTGCTTTCTCTTGTCCTGTACCCTCCTTCATACAAGACAAGCTGCAAAATATTCTTTTCAGCTTGTTTATCTGAAGTTTCACAAAATCCATACCATTTTGAAAGCCTAAAAGCATTTAAGGAGAATTTCTTTGTAAAGCATTGCTAAAGAATGCAAATAAATAATAAACTTTCACAGTGGCCTGTAAGTACCTTCCTTTACCAGGTAATATTAGCATGAAAAATACATTACGAAATTTTGTCTTGACAGCCTTGTCTTAGGTTTTTCACCTTTCCAGTGCTGCAAAGGGAAAGCACTATCCAAGAGAACCTTTCTAACCTTGAGACACATGGCTGGGCATTGCCCAAAAAGGATTTATTCTCTGTAGGTACATTCAGATATTTGTACACAATTCAAACAGAGAATTTGTTCACCCTTATTACTGAGTGACAAAGTTGACTGAGATTGCAGCTCCAGACTTTGGCCCAATCAGTCAAGCACAGCAGATGTTTCAGAGAAATCCATTACTAAAATAAACTCCACGCTGCTGTTACTGCTGCTGATAAAGCTGCAGCTTAACTCCATTCTTACTGAGGGTAATATATTATTCTGTAACTGATTTCAGCCCATTTCAATGTGGCCATTGTATGTTAAAGCACGACTCAACAGGGTTAGGGAAAGGAAAATCAGGATCTGCTATTTACTTTGTGCCCTTCATTAGCATCTCAAAGAGAAGCAAAACAAAATGAGCAGCTTTAGCAAAATAAAATATTTGAAAGCGTTTTTTTGGTTTTTTCCTATTTCTTCAACTTGATAGAGATCTGCCAGAGCATTGCTCTTTAACTACTTGAACATGGCCTCCATTAACAAACTGCTATTAATTTTAACTTTCTCAGCAATACTATCACATGTCTAAATGGCTTTGGAGGCTCTCCAACTGATTTGGATGGTATCGGATCGAAATCAACTTTTCTTACCCTTATTCAAAGAGTTGGTATTGCAGCAATGTACAAATTTGCAAATATTGTGGCAGCTGTTTGGACTTTTACAAAGAAGGAAAGTATACATTTAAGCAGCACATATTTCTAATTCATGGTCTTCAACAAAAAACTTAAATAAATAAAAATCAATTATGTCCTTTATGGCTATTCATCATTGTTAAGGAGTTACATCCTCACTTATCACTTAAAAGGTTTGGGACCTACTTTCTAAATGCCAAGGCCATTTCTCCATAATTTTCCTCTCAGCACTGCAGCTTTTTCTCTGGCAGTGATTTTCAGGTAAAGCAAAATTTCAAAACTACAAAACTAACAGCTGGTTTGGAACCTATTCTCTCTTTTCCTCTTTACAGACAACAGAAGAAGATGGACTTACAGACAATTTTCTCTATCCTTATATATCCTTTGTTACTATAATTATCTCAAGGCAACAGACCAATGTAGGGTAATGAAAGAAATAATTTAAGATCCTGGTGTGAGCAGACAAAACTCAATTCCCCAGTACAGGCAGGTAGCTGAAAACCTGATAAATTACTGCTGTATCACATATCTTTCTTAAAATTGGAAGAGAATTGACCAAAAGCAGCACTGAGAGGGTTGTTGTGATGCATGAGTTGGAAGGAAAAATAACTACATTAGAAATGTTCCAGATCCTATTCAGCGGTGGAAATTAATGGAACATTGGCAATTAGCCTGAAACACTTAGCTTAATGTATTTGGAATTTGCATGATGGATGGTTTATGTCACTCCATAACAAAGCTCAGCACAAGAAAATTGGTTCCTTCAACTTCTTAAATGACGTTCCTCACAAAGGGAAACAAAAAAAAATCCATATATACACATCCACGTAACATTTCCCAAGGGTAAAGTTGGGCATTTGCCCCTGCATTTAGGCTTTCAAATGTTATCCAGAAGTAAAGCCCTTGTTAAAGCTTTACTAAAGGGAGAATCTGAGTAGCAGTTTCACAGCACACATGTCCCAAGCTAAACTCACACGTGGTTGTAGGACTCTGAGGACTGGATTCTGGATTTCAGACCTCTGAGAGTGCACCCTGCTATCACACCTGCATGAAGTGCAGCTGCCTCCTGGTCACCACTGTCCTGTTCCCCTCAGGCAGAGCCACCAGACCACAGACAGAGGAGTGGTAAGGCAGGGCCACAAGGTGCACAGAGACTGTAGCCACTAGCCAAAGGGTCAGCATCCCACTCAGGAGCTGGTTCTTGAAAAAAAGAAAATTCCCCTTGCTTGTAACTCCCTTCTTCCTGTAAAACTGTCTTAAGAGCCCACCTGAGGGTGATTCTCCTGGACTAAAGATTGGTGTGTGCAGTGAAAACAACCTGTGAGTTTATGAAGAACATCTTGTGACCCAAATGCAAATATCTCAACAGAGGGTTGTTTTGTTTTGTTTTAAATTTGGGATACAGGGAACTTTAAAGAAATCCCTAGTCTCTGTAGCATCTCTAGACTAATTTAACATCAGCGTATTCCCCTGATGGAAGTTCAGCCATCTGCATAACTCCCTATGGAGCAAGAAGTCAAATGCCTAACAGATTTTAAAAGTATAAACTATTCATCAACAGGCAAGACCTCCCTCAGGTTGCTCATCAAGAAGCCACATACTGGTGCAGTTATAGAGTAGTAACTGCATGTTCTTGTCTCCACTTTTCAGGATTTACTTTAGTAAAAGATTAATTTGAGTTAAACCAAATTTACATTCTTACACTTACTCCTGCTTTCTGTTGAAAAAAAAAAAACAAAACTTCTTCTTTGACCTGAACTTTATGTGAGCCCCTGACTAAACCTTTCTCAAATCAAACTTTTTATTGAGCATTTGCCATTTGTCACTGGTATAGCTCCTCCCTTTTCCATTAATCCTGTACTAAGGGTGAGATGAATTCTGTGCAGTTTCTTGAGCTTAGACCTCCCCCATGAAAAAGTGATCAGTGACCTGGAAACTATTAGAAAACCTAGAGAGAGCTGCAGATGGTATTTCTGTGGCAGTGCAAAATGTCTAAAATCACTCTTCTGCCAGAGCCAAACCCAAACAAAAATAAACATAGCATCAGATGCCATTACATATATTGGAGCTGCACACTCAGTTTTTCACTTTTATTCATAAAATTGAATCACAGTCAGGTTCTGTGCAGCAAGGCACCTTCACCCCGTTAGGTTCCATCTGTTCCCTCAGAGAAGAAGCTGGAGCTGGGGTGGGTATGGAGTTTCCAGGGGATTTGTTGGCACTGCCTTCTCCCTGCTTTCCCCACAAACAGGATATTCCTGCAGTGGGTGCAGAACTGTGGTATTCACACAGAACCTTCCCAGAAACTCCTATAGAGAGCAGAGAGGCACAGAGAGGGCAGATGAGCAGGGACTGAGTGTGTGGGATGAGCTGCCAAGTGAAGGGAGGAGAGCAGGAGAGTTTCAGGTGGAGAGAAGACAGAGTGGCCCAAGGAGAAGGCAGATGGGCACACCTTGGCAAGGGCTCTGCAAGGGTGTGGAAGGAGTAGCTGGAGGAAAAGAGGCAAACACTGACACTGAAATCTAGCCAGTTTTAAATTCAAGCAGATTAAATAATCCTCTCTTCTTTTTATTTTATTATCTGTATAAAATTAAAATGTAAATCATCTCACTTCCAAGCAGGAAATGATGAGTTACTCTGGACAAGAGCTCTGCTTCCAGAGGCATTTAGACCTACATAAATTTGGTATGGTTGCTGAAAAATTTATTTTTCAAAACTTCACTCCATAACCAACATTCATAATGTACTCCTTCCAAATGGGCCCAAAGGTGATGATGGTACTGCTTTCTTAGCTGTGGTTTTGAATTCCATATTTAATGGTGACATTTATTAAATATTAATTGGAAAATGCATAATTTATCCCAGTGGCTGGCATAGGTGAATTGTTTTGTCACTCATGACCTCTGCTTGAGCACTTATCACTATTCATACTCACTTGGTCAGGTGAAGGTTTGATTTTATAACTCTTTATTGTGCCCAAGTTTCCCAATCGATTTAGCGCCCACTCATTTGGCAATCAATAGGTGCCCCTCTGACCTCATCTGGAAGCCACCAAGAGTCCAGGGCGGAAGAAAACCAGCCTCTCTCCCATTTTCATCTTTGGGAACTGAGTAGAGCAATGGAAAACCCCTCAGAAATTCATGGCTGAGGAGCAGTAAGAACAGTTTTTATGACTGCATTAACCAGAAGTGGTTTTATGAATGCTCCAGGTCCATTTCTGTGCTGAGCCAGACCAGGCTGAACCACCACTGGAAATAATTTATATTAATCTATTTGATGCTGTTTGAAAGCACTCACAGTGGTCACTCAGACAGTAACTAATGAAGGAGTTGAAAGAGTAGTTTTACTTGAGCCAAATATTTCTTCTCACTTAGCAGTTACTGAGGTGTAGAAGACAATATGGGACATGGATTTTAGAAAGGAATTACCAGGAGGTGAATATGTAAGAATTGACTGGTGCAAAGGCACTTATTGAGCTGCAGATGTGCACCAGTAAACCCACAGTATTAACCTGAACAAACAAGAGAGAGATCTGAGAGCTCTCTGGTCAACATGATCAGAACAATGCAGAAAATTCCCTGGCCTGCACAGATCTGTAAATAACCGAGAGCTTTTGCCTTAGGTCCTCCTGCACTTCTGTACACTGTTGGTGCCACAGAAAATATTATTTCCTTGCATTAGCAGGTGATGCACAAATTTCATACTCATAAGCACTGAAGTCAATGTGAATTAAGAATTTCCAGCATTTGAGCAGGGTGAGATACCCTGATGAACATGTCAAATAGGTATTAAAATCTCATCTTTAGTCATGAGTGTGTGTATATATCTACATCTATAGCTAAGATATGTATCTAAAAACATACCAATTAAAAATATTCCCATTCATTTGCTTGCAACTGCAGTTCAAATACCAGAGAGTAAATGTCAAATGAACAGATTAAAATTGTAGATTTTCCTCATTTAATCCCTTTCCTACTACAATCAAGGAAAACACCAGGAAAAAGCCCAGCAGCAGAGTTTCATTTACAAGTCCCAGCCTTCAAACTTTGGTACTACAGACACATAACAAATCTCAAAAACAGCCTGCTTTAATAACAAATTGTTTAAGTTTTAACATTACAAATGCTGCTATCTCCCAACTCTAAGGCAATAATAAAAGGCAACTGAGCATATCTTTGCAAATGTGTTTTTGAACTTGTAAGCAGTTACACTGACATAAACCCAATGCAGTGCCACTGAAATCAATTAAATTTGATGGGTATAAAGTTGGAGAAGAATCACAATATCAACATCCAAAAGTTAGCAGAAGTTATTCAGCAAATATCAAGCATTACCCTAAAACTTGTTGATTTCCATTTTCAAAATCTTAAAAATAATGGCATGTGGCAAATGATTAACTACAAATGCCTCATTCCAAAGCAACCAAACAGTTCAATTTTGTGACCTCCTTGCTTCAAAATTAACAATCAGTGGAACTTAATCATGTGTTCCTAACTTAAACTGTCATAGAAAAATTCCTGTGATATCCACATCAAATCAATGGTGTGGGGTTGAAAGGATTTGCTGGTGATTTCAGAGTCATTTTCTGCAAGCTGAAATTGGAAAACCACCAATAGCACCATTTTTCTCCTTTTATTTTCTGTCTATAAAAGACTTCCATCAATAGTGGATCAAGAAAATAATTTAAGTACATCTATAATAAACCCTAAACTAGCTGAAATATGCAAATGAGTACATGAGATAAAAACTATTTTCATTTAAAAAGCATCTGAATATGTTCATTTAATTCCTAATTTCCTTTGTGAAACATCACAAATCTGAACTTCTGGCCTGCAGATTTTGAGCTGAATGTTGTACATCACTTCTCAGAGAACTGAGAGCAGAAGGTGATGGCAAGAGCTCAACATCCTCTTCCACTTCTGTACTCTACATTACTAAGACGTAAATAGGAAAATTAAATATTTTGCTGAGCAGCATGTAATGAGCCGAAATAGGTCCACCCTCTCTGACATGCTCTGGTCCCCGGTTTCCACAAATCTTCTCATCTAAGACACAAAATATATAAAAGGCAAACGTAGTGAGGGATGAAGATCAAGGGAATAGGTATCAGATTTTAGTGGAGATTATCTGCATGTAAAATTCCCTAGCAGAATGATCCCACTGTTGAGTAGTACAAGGTTTATTTGGAAATACAGGACATATTACTTTAGTCATGTGGAAGAGCTGCTTGCTCAGTCATTGCAACATCTTCCAGAGCAGCCCAAAATGATTAGCGCATCGGTAAATGTCAGAAAATGCCCTTTCCTGACCCAGAGATGGGGCAACTTAAAAGAGTTTTTAAAAACTTTTATTCCATTTTCAGTCTCACGTGAAGGGTGAGACAATACAGATGTTATAATTCACACCATCACAATCAGAAGCCAACTATTTCCTAATTACAATGCACTATAAGCATTTCTTGACCTATCAGCTTTTGCCACACCACGCTGTAAATGCCTCAAAGCCAATAATCTAAAATTATCCCTCATGGCTCCTACTCCAATGCATCTTTCATAGTTATATCTCTCCAAAGTCTTATTTGCAAAACCATCCTTTGAAACTTGTTTCTAGCTCCATTTCTCACCCAACAATGTCTGTCCTATTCCATGGCATTTCTAAGTCAGCATTTTTATCTCAAAGTTTTCATACAGATGCACACTGTGTGAGCCTTCTGTCAGGCCATCTCTACAAATCCATTATCCCACAGGTAAATTCTAGGAAATGTCTCATAATTCATCTGTAGTCTGCCCTGCAATAAATGAAATGTGTGAATTTCTCTGCAGTCTAATAGAATAAGTAGTGTTAGAATAAATACCAAATAGAAAAGCAGAATCTTGAGTTCTACACCAGAATTTTTTACTAATTTATTACTAAATGAAACTTCTTCTAGCTCCATCAGGCCACGCCCCACACAACCCCAGTTGTGATGGTGATGGCAGCAGAGGTGGTGGCAAAGTCCCTCCATGCCACTATTGAACATAAAGAAAGTACACAAACGCTTGGTAAGTTCAAAGGCCAAAAAAGAGAGTGTTTTATTCAAGCATCTGATATTTATAGAATTCTAGAGGTGACCGTGGATTGGAGGATGCAATTGCCACCTCTCCAACCACACTGGTCAAACCAACAGTCTGTCAATTCTCTCTTCCTACAAAGCAAACATTATTTACATGAACAGTGCGTGAGAACTCCAGTAGAAATATGTAAACATTTTCAGAAGGCTAAAGAAGTTTTATGAGAACTTTAAGACTTTCAAATAAAAACTATAAAAGGAAACTTAACACTTTTAAAAATCAGGGCAACACCTCCATGTGCCAGTGTGGGCAGGCAGCAGCTCCTCCCTCGCTGTGCTGATCAGCAGGAGATGAACCTGGCACAGGTAAATGCTGCTACCAACAGGCAGAGCACAGAGTCAGGTACCCAGCCCAGTCTGTACCTGGCTCATGAGTTCATCCTCACACAGAACATCACTTAAAGTTGAGGGATTTTTTGTTTGTTTTTTTTTTTTTCCTTAGGGTTGGGATTAAATGTGTGACATGGAATTTTTCGTTTGTATTTAGAGGGTGATTAATATTTATGTAAAGTATATATTTATATTAATTTATAGAATATATGATTTACATTTATTCTTACATGATATATTTTATAGAATTTTTATATTATTAGAAATAATGTTAAATATTTATATTTTATGTGATTATATTTTTAATATTAAGATTATTTATATAAATTTTATATATAATATATAATATATAACATATAACATATAATATATCATATATAAAATAATAATATTAATATTATTTATAATATCAATATATTTCTATTAATATCATATTTAATTTTTATATCCTTTATTTTTATATTATTTTATATTATTTTTATATTATTTTATATTATAAAAATTGTATGTTTTTATATTATGTATATTATGTATATTATATATTTTATATTCTTATATATTTTATATTCTTTTTATCTTTGTATATTATATTAATACATTATACTAAATAGTTCATATTATTTTATATACATTTATATTATGTATTATATATTTTTATATTATATATTTTTATATTATTTATTTTATATATTATTTATTTATATTTCTACAAGTCATGGGGTTTAGAATATTTTATTTTAATAAGTTAAAAATTGAGTTGTCTTTTTTTAAATGAGATTTTTTAAAGGATAAATTGTTTAATTAAGGAATGATACTTAAATTATTTTTACTTTTTACATAATCACTAATTACTTGTGGTTTGTAATGTGGGTTTTTAATTTAATTATATAATACTACTTAAATTTATGAGGAAGAAGGTGAAGAAGAGGGATTATTTATAACTTTAAAATTTTTATTCTATATTATTATTATTATTAATATTTATATTATGTATTTCTATTATTATTTAGTCTAATATTATTCTACATATATTATTATATTCTAAAACTTTAAAACTCTAAATTTCTATCGTATAATATTACACGCTCTTATTTAAACTACATACTCATAATCTTAATCCCGTCATTTAATTCTAAAAATCTTTTCTACAACCTCAAATCAAATACAGTATTTTCATAAAAATCAATATCTATCAATACAAAAAAAATTTAAATTCTCAATAGCCAGAATTCAATCACCTGGGGTTTTTCAGGGTTGTTTTTCTGGTTTTTTTTTTGGCTGAGAACCAAAAACACTTTTTTGCCCAAAAGCAATCCTCTTTTCCCAATATATTTCCTTTCCATTGTGGATGCTGCCCTGCCATGCCATCCCTCTGTGCCCGGAACAGCACGGCAGCCTGAGGGTTTGTGGGTTTTAAGTTGGGCAACTCCCTGGGGGTTCCCCTGCTAGGGGAGACCCTCCTGGAGAAGTTTGGTGTCAGGAATGAGAGATGTATTGGACTTTTTTCGTCTTTAGTTTCTGTTTATTGTTATCTTATTAAAACTTTAGTACACTTTCTGCACCAGGCTCTTTGTGCATGAAAAACAGCACAAAAATGGCCAACAACCTCATGCTGCAAGGTCTTTTTAAGTCTAATCAAAAACTAAACTACTTAATTAAGAAGTGACACTTAAATTCTTTTTCTTTTTAACTTAGTAACTGACTCTTAAAGATTCATAATGTAGATTTTTTTTACTTAATTACAAGATACCGCCTAAACCCAAGAAGAAAGAGGAAGAAGAAGAGAGAAGAAAGGAACTCGAGACAACACCTTATATCTTCTATTTTGAACTTACCTATAACATACTAAAAGTCTTAAATTTCTCACCTATACTACACTACTATATACAATCTCTACAATCTATTTCACACTTTTGTGGTTTCTAGTTCACCTTGAGGCTTTGGAAGTTTTTTCCGGGAATGAGGGTTAAAGTCAGTGTTTTCCTGGGAGTCAGAGCATCCCAGGGCAGACAGGGGGATATTCCCCTTGCCCTGGGTTCCCACAGCAGCTCTGGGAGAAGAGCACGGAGCAAACTCTGCCACTTCAGATCCAGCCCCTGCTCCAGCATCCTGGGATCCATGCAGCTGAATCCCTCAGCAGAGCTTTCCAGGCAAGGCAGAGGAGAGCAGGCAGCAACAGGGGGCTCAGGGAAATTTTCAGCAAGTGGCAATGACATTACTGCCATGTGCTCTCCCAGCATCCTGTGATGTGCAGCTCAGGCAAATTTCGAGGCAGAGAACACCTTTGTATTTATCAGCCCTAAGAGAGTTCCTCGCCCATCCATTTCTTTGAACTGCTCCTGAAAGCTGTGTAAGCTTTCAGAATTTATGTCATCTTATTGGAAAGGTTTCCACTGCCTGATAACACTGGGTGAAGAACACAGGAGTAAAAATGAAGATTAAATTTCTACTGTGGGCTTATTTTCTCTGAGTGTTCCTTCTACACCTTGATCATCTATCAGCCTCTCTAGCTTCTTAATTCTGATGTATTTGAAAAATAGGGATTTATTTTTCACCTTCCTTCTCTCTCTTGCCCTTTCATGTTTAACCTGCTGGAGTCACCAGCCATGGTATCTTCCCCTTGGAGCACAGGTTCACCTCCTGGCAGGTATTTTCCTGCTTCTTACAGCCCCCTTCTTCTGCTCTTTAACAATGACACCTCATTCCTGGGGTTTGCTTTTCATAACATTTTGATAAGTAGGTTAACCCTGTTTTTCTGGTTCAGCATCCTTGGATAGTCCCCATTCTGTCTTACAAGGTTTTTGCTTAGGTTTAAAAAGAATTCCACATAATTTTTAGTGTTAAGTGTCATCATTTTAATCACTTTTTTGAATTTAGGTAAGCCTGTCCCTCTTGTGTAGACTTCCAGCCCCTCCAGAGAGTTCTTTAACCTTGATGAAATTGTTCCCTCACCCTTGTGAGCTCTCTCCCACATTCCCAGCTGCACATGGAGTCTTTCCTGCTCCATCTCCTCACCTGTGTTTACCTCCAAAGGGAACCACAGGCTGAACGCTGCAAACAAAAGCCAAGTACAGCACGAAAATCTCATTTCAACCCTCAAGTGGCCCATGATTATACAGGATAATCTCAGATTAACCCCCCCCCCGTGCAGAATTAGTGTAATTTGGGCGAGTTTGTTCAAACCACGGCACCAAGAACTGTGACTTGTTAGTGCCATTTTTTGCCTGCCTCTGGAAGCAAATCTTAATCCTTTTTTTTTCCCAACCACCAAGCCACAACAGCTTCTGAAGATTTATCTCAAAGCACAGCTAATCAGTTGTAGTCCACCAAATATGACACTGCCAGCATCTCAACCTACCAGTTTTATGGGGACAAAGGGCAGGTACAGGAGGGTGAGATTAGATGGGCTTTGCAAAAGAGTCCTAAGGATGAAGAAAAGAAGAGTTATACTTATGCCAGCTTAAGAGGATACAACCGATTTAGTGCAGGGCTTCTTGCCAATCTGTTTTTCATTTATTGATGGGTCTGCAGGGAAAAATTCCCAGAAAATATTTGTGAGGCCTCAACTCAAGTCTGCAAGGATTAACAAAGAAAGCAGCTGCCACTTTCTTCCCTAATTTCAGCACTTCATCCTTACACACAAACTGTGGGTTTGGCCACCTGAGCTCTCCCCAGGCTCGGGACTGCCATGTGAGGTGGTGCCTCATTCCAGGAGGTGATTCCAAACATCCTCAGCCTGGACACACTCCTGAAAGTGCCAGACCTTTAGAGAACCTTAAATTCCTGATAGAATACCTAATTCTAATAGAAAAGTCTGTTCATATCGCACTCAACAATCAAATATTCTTGCAATTTTTTTCCCCACATTCAGAGTGGCTCTGCTGGAATCCAGCTGCTTCTGCCAGAAGGCAATGAAGAGGCTCCTCTTTTCTTTCAGTCTTACAGAAAGATCAAAAATAAAGATTCCTCCTGGACCTTTACCTTCTCCCTCTTCAGCTCTCCAACTCCATGTGATTTTAATATCAGGTTATTTTCAGAGCTCATACCACAAACAAGGTTTAAATGCTTTTTACCCAAAATTAAGAAAGCTAAACAGTTTGTGAACAAAAGTTTGAACCATTTTCATGAGGCATAATTAATATTCTTGAAGATTGCAAGTATTTGAGGCATAGGTATGCTGTAATATATCTGCTCCTTTCTGCTTCAAGTTAATAAAACTAAGGGAACCAGATGTCTTTGAGATTATTGCAGATTTTCACTGCCAGTAACAATTAAGCCACAGCAGGGAACTCATGGGGTAGGAGAAAACTGTAAAATTAAATTTCAAGTGCCTACAAACTAATCATACATTTAAAGCATACTCCACTGATATAGTTTTGAAATCATCGTTCTGGTAGACTATTATTTTTTCAAAGAAAATACAGATATCTGATGAAGAGTGTTTTAATTAAAAAATCTTGGCAAGACACCAAGGCTTAGTCCTTCAAAAGAGTATTCTTTAAAAGCTCAGTCTCAGGCCAAAAATGTCACTACAGAAGGAAGAAGAGACATACAAAGCTCTTAACATTTTAGCAAAACTCTGAGAGCATATGGGCAAAACCGGGGGGATTTTTTAAAAGCCCAAATGAAAAATGTGCTGTTTATGAAAGAGAAGAAGTCAGCAGTTCTCATATTCAGAGACTATTCAAATATTCGACATTTAGAGTGGTCTTTGCTTTGAAAAATCAATGCGAGCAAAGATTCAGTAATCTAATAACAGAGCATTCTTGTCTTCTAGGGAAAAAAAAAACCAAAAAACGAGGCACTTTCCACCTGTCACAACTCTGCTCTGCTCTCAGAGCCCCAGGGTGGAGTTAAAAGCAGCGCTGTCAGTGGTGCTGAACTAATTTTCCCAAAAACTCTGGGTTCCTGCGTCCAGTGGTCAACATTAACTTAACTTCTGCATGTGTCTCCACAGAAAAATGTTGTCCTCAGACAGTTTTGTCTCTCATGTCACATGCTTGTTAAGAGACAGATTTCTTCTGTAATAATGGCCTTTCATCAACAGAATTATGCTGCCTGTTACCATTATATATAAAAAAGTCACATAGAGAATCACAACAGACTTCTTCAAACCCAGCATTTTAAGGATCACAAAGCCATACAGCACTTCCATCAGAAATCTCCAGGAATTCTTTTTAGAAAAGAGATAATTAAGCTAATTTAGTTATAGTCTATGGGTACAGGAATTGGAGTAACTGTATTTTGTTTTAATGTTCTATTTTGGATGACAATCTCAAAGGGAAAATTGTCTTAGGAACAATTCTTAAGTTAATTTAAAATAAAAGTTCACCAAATAAGCTTTGTTTATATTCCTAAAAGAATTCCTAAACTGCCCAAAAGAAATCACCCAGTGATCACTATCACCAAATATATAAAGAACAAATATTACCTGAATTAAAACCCACTATCAGAATGCAGACCAGCACAGTCCTTCCCAAATGTTCTTTGACACGTTCCCCTGTTTCTGCCTTTGAAACACATTAATTAACATAGTGCCTACTTTTATATTTCTGATTAAAGCAAAAACTTTTGGACAATTTTAAATAAACGAGGCTTTACCTGAGCAACAGGATTTGTTTCAGTGACAATTTCTACTGCCATTTAAATGAATCAAGCTCAGCTAGTGCTTTTTATTAAACTGTTACAAACTAAAATCTTCTTCCCATTTAAGTTTTTGCTCATAAGGCACAGTCAAATTTCTTTCGTAGCCAGATCTTTTAAGGAAATTAGATTTATGCATTGAAACAGAATGACTTATAAACCCATCTGCAAATTTTTCTTAAATGCAGTGGAGATGTAAAAATCCCCAGGTATTGGAAGTGTTTATAAATTCCATAACTTGCCCAGGAAGAAAGGCCTTTGCAGTCCCCACTGATGGCAGGAAAGTCTGCATAATGAACTTTCTCTTCAAAAACCAAAACATGAGTTTAGTTTTCACACATAAATTCTACCTATTAAGAAATAAATTGTGTTTTTATACTTTCTGACCCTAAAACATTCATCAGCAGATGAGGGCTTAGGGAGCATCACATGTTTTACCACTCAGACAGCAGCTGAAATGAAGCCTTCATTATTAATTCCAGGTATTTCCTGGAAGCAGCTATCCAAAAGCATTCTGGCTGGCTACCTGAGCAGCACTCATGACTTCAGTTCAGCTCTCAGATTGCAGCTTTCTGTCCTTAATTAAAAAGGAAACATCAACAATTTCCTTTCAAAGCTGCAAAGGTGACCCAAAATAAACTCTCAGTTTTAAGCTCTCCAGATCAAAATTGTATAGGGGCCACCAAGAACTTAGACTGCATCCACCATGTGCTTTCTGGACAACCAGAGGACTTTTGTCTGCCAAGATCCTCATCCACCCCAATCCATGAGCAGTGGATGTGTTTCAATGCTATTTCATAGGAAGGTTCACCCCTGCACCTTTGCAAAGAGCCCAAGCTAAAACTTGAACAGCTGAGCAGCACTGACATTTGATGTGATTTCATCACAAGGAAGGAAAAAAAAATGTTTATTTGAATCAAACATCCAGGGACCTACCCAGGTCCAAATCATTGCTGGAGTGAAAATGACAGTGTAGCTCATAAACACCAAGAAGTTTCTTTACTATTATTTTTCAAAGAATATAACTGAAATGTGGGCTCTTAACTTCTTTTTGTCAGGGTTGGGATTAAATGTGTGAGACAGTATTTCATGTTTGGACTCAGATGTTTATTAATTCTTATGTTACAGTCTTACAGACTGTGAGTTCTACAGCACTCTCACAAACTATAAAAGGAGCCCTATCTCTCTCCCTACAAGGCCTTTTAAGGATGAACTGTCCAATTAAGAAATAACACCTGAATTATTTTTACTTTTAACTCAATAAGCAACCACCCATGCCCTGCAATGTGGACTTTTTTATGCAATTACACAAAACCACCCAAACCCATGGAGAAGAAGGTGAATAAGAAGGACCAGCCTCTACCCTAAACCTCCATCTTGCTTTATATATATTACTATATTTTGAAAGCCCAAACTCTGAGTTTTCTACCCAGTGATGTCACACACTTCTATCCAAACTCCACACCCACAATCCCAGCTCTGTCGTTCCACTTTGGAAGCTTCTCCATGGCCTCAGGTCAAAGCAGATTTCTCCTGGGGGCCAGTGCCTGTCAGCACAGAAAGTCTGAAATTCTCAGCAGCCAGGGCTTCAACACTGAAAGAGTAATTTTTCTTCAAATTTATCTTTGAGTTGGGTGAACAAATTGTGTCACAGACTACAAATAAAAATCCCTCCCATTTGCCCTCAAAAGCCAGAGGAAGAAATATGTGTTCTCGTATGTGCACACAACACCAACACAAACATTAAACAGGAAAATGAAGACAAAAACCATCAGAACTGATAAAGGAGCTTTTTAAATTTGCTTTAAATGCAGCACATGCCAATTCATGGATGCTTACTAGAGGAGAAGCCCAGGTCACACTGGCCTCTGAGGATCCAGATGTGAGCCCAAACACGATGCTGCTGGATGCAACAGCTGCTAGCAAACCTCTGCTGCACTCTGCAGCCATAACTCAAAGAAAGCAGCAAAGTGACATCCAGCACGGTCATTTTTCCCACAAAAAATGCTGTCCCAAGCCAAAATGTCTTTGGAAAAGGAATTTAATATCCATATTGAGATTTTCAAAGTGTTTTTTTTCTGTTAAAACCAGTAAGGAACAGACTTCAGAGCAAACAGTTCTATCTGTGAGCATAAAGAGGCCTGTAAGAATCACACTTTTTATAACATTCCCATATAAGGTCTTTTATTGTACTAGAGACTAAAATTATATGAACACTTAACTTCAGGAACCTCTACCTTAATGCAGATCTGCCTCTTAGAGCTATCAGTATCAATATTCAATTTATTAATAATGTTCACAAACTTCTGCTGACTTCTGATTGCCCAGGAACACTCAGGATGGCAGCTCTGCATCCACAGGTTTGGGATAAGGCACAGTCAACCCCAAATTGAATACCACAAACTTCACCCCAGGGTGAAGCTGCCCACAAAAACTAGTTTTTGTTCTTAAGTAGCCAGCACAGAAATATAGGAAGTCTGAGGCATTAACTTCAAACACTTAAGAGTGTTTGCCAGCAGCAGTTCTAGATGCTAACCAATATTTAGTTAATAAGTAAGACTTGGGGGTCATCTATAAAAAGATTAAAAATGACAGAGTGCAAATATATTTAAATGATTAAAGTTTCTTATGAATTGATTAAACTCAAAGAAATAAAATTTACTTTTTAAAATTGAATAACAAAACAATATTTGTGCAGCAGCAGCAAAGAGACAGTCGCCTCATACAGAAAAACATAAAAGTTCAATATATCTGAAGTCAGCAATATTCACTACAGGGTTGTTCAGAATACAAATTTTAAAAATGTATTCCTAGCAGCATTGCTTTAAGCCTAGACACTGTATTTTGCTCACTCTCACACAATTAACCTGAGAAAACATTAGTGGTTTTGTAATCCGCCATGGCTTCTTTATGTACCAATCTATTTCTTGCTATTGGCAGCGTGTGAGGCCAATAATGCATGTTGAAAGGAATAAAAGCTATATTTAGAAGCCAAAAGGAACAAAGTGACAAGGGGAGAAACTGCAGCTACAACAGAACTCACAAGAACATATGCAATGTGGAAGAACAGAGGTCATCCTTGCTGGAGTGAATGGCAGACAGGAGAGAGTGAAGCAGAAATGAGACTGATGCCTGAAATCTTAGCTTCCATATTTTCCAGATTCTGTACTTCATTGGTGAATAAATCTGAACTTCATATGGAGTGTTAGCAAGCTCTCTTCACAGTCTAGTCAGACAGAACAATCCTCTTCCAGCCCAAGGACACCATTGCAAAAAGTGCAAACAGCAGTGAATTGGGGAGAGCAGATTGAGAGGATGTGACTTCATAACCTGGAGCAGTAATTGGACAATTAACCCCAATATGGAAATGGACCAAAACTTACAAAAATGTGAAAATTTGTGACCAGTTGTCCATCTTGGGTATAGCCCTGGCCAGGCTCTTGTACTGCCCAAGGTGGATCCTGTGAAGGCCTTTCAATAAATCCCTACTTTATTCTTTAATTCTGCCCAGCCCCTGTTCCAGGTAGCTTTTCAAGTCATCAAGACCACTAGTTCCACAGAACATACAGACTGAGCTGCAAGATATCCATTTCTCATTTTTCAATGTTTTATACACATCACAGGATTGTTTTTTAATTTCATTCCCTTATTTTAAGCTGGTCCCTACAGCTCATTTTGATGCCTAGCAGTACCACCTCTCTTTAGCATTCTTTTCCTAGTTTTCAGGTGACTTCTTTAAACATCCTCCATTTGATTTAATTTGATTTCTGCTTTATATTTTCTTCATTTTCATACTAATAACACATCTCTGTATTTCCTCTTCCCCCAGATGCCTACATTATCTCTTTTATCATGAAATTTATCTTTTCATCCTTAAATCTACTGATTTTCTCTCTAGTCTAATTCCTTTTTGCTTTCTGTGATGCAGCCTGACCCTTTTATCAGCTATTCCATCACTTTTCTATCATTCCTCTCTCTCTAAAGTGACTCCTGAGAGACTGCAGACCTGAAACAGAACTCCCCTGAAGATCACCAGTGTCTGGAGAAGAGAGATTGCAGTTTTTGACATCAAAAACCGCTTTGTTTCAGGGCTCTTCCCTCTTACAGAGATTACAAAAAATTTCACAGCACCATGAGAGTGCTGTGCCATTGCACTTGATATTCTTTTGGGGGATGTGAGGACTTGAAAACTCCTCTGTGACTTGAAAACCCAAGCAGCTAAATGCTGAGAGGTGACTCATTAGCCTCCCCCAGGACACAGGAGAATCACAGGAGGCTGGAAGAATAAGGAAGAGCTAAAAGAAAGAATGTTTGTCTGCCACGCTCAAGGGCCAGGCTGCATGGATATGTGAAAGCCTGCCAGTCAAATGGGCATGAAGAATGTTATAAATAACCTGAGGATGGAATTGCAGCGTACAGTCATGGGAGATGGGTTTCCAGCTACAATAGAGCCAAAATTCAATAACAAGCCTGAGAAGTGTCTTTAAAGAGAGCATATATTTGAGATTACAGTGAGTTACAGATGTAAACAAAGTACAAAGAGAAGCTTTTTTGATGACTTAAGGTACATATTAAATTATACATTTTTGGATGTCAATGAATATTTTCAAAAAATACCTTCAATATCAATCAAAGCAGTGCTGCCATTCTGAAGAGATGTTATTTCTCAGCACTGAGAACAAAATCACTCTTAATCCTTGCCATAACTTCCACAACTCTGCTGTTAGTCACTGTGTTGTGACATATATCTCTCCATATGAAAGGCTGAAATCTTGAAAGAAAACAAAATAAAATCACAGCTGAATGCATGGCTGAGCAGAGATTTGCTTTGAAACATCCCCACTTGGGGTCTAAACACAACTGCACTTGTCAGTTAGATTTTTTTCTCTTATTTCATGGCACATAATGGCTAAGAATACAATCCTTTCAGTTTCTCATCTGGCTGTTCACTGTAAAATCTTTTTAAAATGTTACCAACAGTAAACTAGGGGTTTACCTAGTAACCAAGATATCACTTGCTACAGGACCCAAAATGCCATTTGGATATTTTCAACTTCAAACAGAACAAAGCAGATCCATCTTGGGCACTGCGAACTCTTCCCAAAAAGTTAGGAACCATTGTTAGGTTTTTTAAAACCAGGAAACCTAAAAATAAAGTGAAACATTCATCCTGCCACTATCACCCAAATATTCTGGGGAGAAGGAGGCTCTCCCAGTGTGCCCCAAAGCCAGAGCTTGCCAAGGAGCCTGCCCGCCTCCCACCAAAGGAAACAAGGCCTTAAAAATATAATCTTGGGCCTTGTTTTACACCATGGAGTCTGGTACATCAGACAGAAAAAAGAGAATTCCTCAGAGAGTTCCAGTGCCACTTGGAACTCCACAGTCTGAAACATCACTCAGGCTACCCCAAAAGCCACAGAAGGAGCGGGAATTTTAATGATGCTCTCACACACACATCTACTTCTTCACGAAATTAAACAGCCTTAAAATAAAGGCCCCATTAAAACTGCTTTCTCTAATCCACTTGTGAAGATAAACAGTTGCTAATAAAATTCTTTATTCTATAAACATCATCCTTAATTTCTTCATCTTTCAAAAACTGACCCAGACCTTTCAAGTTATACCACAATGGAATTAGGCAAACAATCCACAACATATTATGTCAACATCATCAAGCTGTCACTGTTAAATACTCCTGACATTATATTGCTGGGCATAAAAATATTAATTATTAAATGAGAAAATGCACAGATTTAATAGCATATGATTAATTTTTACTTTAAATGAATATTTTAGTATCGAGAATTTCAGAAAAGAAAAACATGTAATGCTAATCTGACATAGTGAGGAGTATTTCAGGATATTAATTAACATCTTACCTGGAAAAAAGCAGTATTTCAGGAATTCTTGCAGTAATTTCTGTCCCCAGGATCCATACCATGATTCTGGTTTTGTCTCTCAGGCTGCAGTGTTCTTTAAAATATCCTGTGAATTGAGAGAATAGTTTTTACTGAATGTTCTTTCATATAGATGGAAACAATTCATGGTAGAAGAAATATTTTGATCCATGAATAATTAGCCACAGTACTCACAAAAGGTTGAGTCTCATACACAAACAAAAAAAAAAAAGACATCTGTTTGCTAATAATGGTTAAGAGCATACATTGATTTTCGGATTGATTAACTGACTGGAAAACTGTTGGATTAGACAATGAAGTCCCACCATGTGGAGAAAAACACTCTACATACTGCAGCTATTTTTCTATAACAATTACTTCCAGGTGAGCAATTACAACCCTTTAAGTTCCATCCATAAGATTATTAGGATTAAAAAAATTACCTTTTAATATCTTGACAGAATTTCTCCACTGTGCAAACAATCTTTGCACGCTTGCAGCTAAACATCATTTCTAACATGGGCTTCTGCATTGCCACATATTTTGCAGCTAAACCAAGGAAAATGGTTATTTATATAGAAAGCTTCCTTGAAGTTTCATGATGAACAAAAGGAAAATTGTATTACATTTTTCTCCTCTTTGCACTCCAACTCCTTAAAGTATTGTGTATTGAAGAGGCTTTTAACCTTCAGTCGGGGTTCATTGTTACTGCTGCCCGCTGGATTTTTCAATTCTCTCAAAATATTCTATTTACTGCGTACATTATTGCATCCTCTAAACACACAGGGCACGGTCCTGACCCAGTGATCAGATACAGCAGAGCTGAAAGGGCTGCAAAAACTCCCTGTAAAGCTGCCTAATCACTGCACCATCTCCTGAGGATGTAATAAAGACTCCCTGAGAGCTGCGGGAATAGGATCTGCAGCTACTGCGAAGGCTGAAGCTTCTCTAGACAGCAGCCAAGTGACAAGAGGAAGAAGTTACACAGGGTGCTGCAAGGTCAACGACACCAGATGGAAGAGAGAAGAGGCAAATATAACCTCCAAGTTAAATCCCTGCATTATCTTCTACAATAGCGCCTAATGTCCACGCACACGAGCTGAGAAGCAGTTTCTGGCTATGAATCCCTCCAGGTGTTAATTGTTCCACTGCCAGGTGTTCCCTACCAGGTGACTGCAAGCACAGCACTGTCCCAGCTGTGCAAGCAGCACAGCTCAAGGCAGAGCTCCCTCCTGGAGGAATGTCTCCAAATATAACATCGTGGTGAGCACAATCGGTTGCTTATAACAGGAGTCATTTCAGCTGCAGCATTTAAAAATTATGCACAAAAAGAGAAATCAAAAATCTGCCACCATATTTCTTAAGGAGCCAATATGAAACTGGAAGAATTAAGGGTAGGGATACAGAAATCCTTAAATCCATCTGGGTTTTAAGGCAGTGCACCCAGGGAAGGATCCAGCTGAGACAGAGGAGGAGGAACCATCTAACTAAGAACAGGGCAAGTAGCTGTAACACAGAGAAATATGAGCTGTGGCACAAACACAGGGCTCCCACAGACCCAGCTCCATGAAGTAAGAACACTTATGGTCCTTTTCACCTCTCAACTTCCTCCTAAAGAAACAGTTCTGCTGAGGAAGAGGAACATTCAGTTGTTGTTGATAATGCAACGCACAGGGATTTCACAACCAGCGAGAAGTCATTACATAACAATAAACTTAATTCACAAATTCTTTCTGTCTTTTTCTAGAATCGCTGCACATATATTTTATTTTCTTCAGGAATGTGAACAACCTTCACAAAAAGTTGCACACCCTACATGCCGCTCAGGCTAACCTATGCAATCAGCATTTCACCAGGGCCAATTTCTTTCTTCTTTTTGGAACAATGCCAGATAACAATTAGACTTCTCTTTCTCCAAGATAGGAACTGTTTCCCACAGTTTATACCTGAATGGTTTTCCTTGACAGAAGTGACACAAAACAACTAACCATTAAAACCTAAATTATTTTACCTGTATTCTTTCTTGCCTACTGCACTAAACTACTTATCCAGTGTAAAACCATGGTGCAGCTTAGAATATTTTTTCCTTCTTTTGAATATCAAACTCCCAAAGACAGAAGCATGACAACATGCTAAAAGCATGGTCTTTGTATGATCATAAATTCAGAAAGGAGGGCTTGCTACCCTTGGGGGTGCCAAGAGATTTCAAATGTGAGGTATTTTTTTCCACTTTAACTGAAGTATCTTATAGCATTACTTGTTTTCACAGTGTCTCTTAAAGACATTTAAGTTTCAGCATGCTTTGCAACAGCCAAATGACAGCTTAGCAGAGGATTACCTGTTCTCCTCTCTGTTGGTTATTTCTCCTCCTCACACCAAGGACTATTACTGGCAGCTCTGTGCAAACATTATTGATAACTTTGCTGCACTGCAGCACCATGGAGTAGCCCCAGCTCTGGAAATCATGACCAAACATTCCTGCTGGAGGATTCCCCAGGGGCTGGGCACGGCAGCCTCGCACCCAGAGGAGCAGGATGGGGTACTGGGTGAAAGCAGAGGCTCTGCTGCCCAGCACGGAGAGGAGAGAGTGGCACAGCTCGTCCTGTCCCTGCACCTCTCACCAAGCAGTGCCCTGGCACCCCAGAGCAGCTCAGTGAGGGACTGGCTGGCACAGCACAGCTGCTCATTCATGACAGCCCTCCCGGACTCATCTGACACAGAAATTAAAACAGTGCAGTGCAGAATAATGCAGAAAGCCATATGCCTCTTTCCATCCCCAAACAAAGGCCGTGATCATTTTGAAAAAGCCCTTTTCCAAATCTGCCTGGCTGCTGGATGAACAATCATTCATGAGTAATTTCTGGATGCTCACAGGTGGTGCAAAAGCATTAGAGCAAGCTGCAGAGTTCTGCATGAAGCCCATAATTAAGCAAGCTAATGACCTGAGATGATGATCTGTGGCAGAACTGGTTTGAGTTCATTTTGAACTGGCTTTAGAATTCTCAAAGAAATGTTTTGCATTAGTGGATAAAAGGCCCTGGTAAGTCATTTGTGCTTGCTGATAGATGCTAAATGCCTCTCAGAAAGCATATAAGAAGTCCCTGAAATGCTACAGATTATTACAGCCCGCATTTCCTCCAGTTAATATATCCAACCAAGAGCAAAAATCAGAGAATAATTTCAAGGTTGAAAGGGACCATTTGGGCTTTATCAGAACAAACCCCTTACCTTCAAGCAAACAAATGTTTGTAAATTGGGACCCTGGAGCAGTATTTTCAGTGCATCCATATCTCTTGCAGGACTGGAAACATTGATGTGCACAAGTCTCAAAGGTGGGTTTAAAGGCATAAAGATTTTCAAACCCCAAACCGGGTTCATTTCGTGTGGCATTAGTCACAGCAGCTCTGGCCCTTACGAAAACGGGATATGGAGAACAACTGACATTTTGCTCACACAGACTGCATCACTCAGCACTTCTAAAAGTCTTGAATGCCCTGATTAGAAATGCCCCAGCTGTATCTCAGGGCAGCAAGGGCTCAGCTTTCCCCTGAGCTTGCCTTTGGCTCGGCCACCTCGGGGTGGCATTTCCAGCAGCTCATCCTCCCTGGATGAGCGAGCGCCGCACGCCACGGGCGCCGCATCGGCGCGCGGGCTCTGACCCAGAAAGGGAGGGATGAGAAGGGGCTTCATCTCTTATAAATGAGATAAACTGTGCCTGTCCCGAGTTAAACACCAGCACAGCCACACTGCCCTCGCAGCACACCTGGCAAAGATATCTGCTCTTCATGAAGATTTATTTTTGTACAGCGTCTCTGCAGTAAACAAACGCTCCTGATGGAAACTGTGTCAACGGTGCTGCTGGAAAATGTTAGACCAGACACCCTGATCACATTTTCAAACTCCTTCATCTTCTTTTTTTACAGCAAAAAAGAAATTGTCGGGATTTATTTGCCATCTGATTATGAACTCTGTGTTATTTTTTACTTATTATTTGGCCTAGTTTTAAATTTTTATTGAAATCGATTCTAGGTGGAAACATTGTCCTTTGAATAGTTACAATCATGAGACAGAATATAAAATAATGTTTTCTCTAACATCTCCCTTTCCCACCCAGATGCTCATAAGCAGGCTTTACTTCCATTAGAATATTCATGGAGTATAAATAATAAAAAAAGCATGAAAGCTGCTGGAGTGTAGGTAGAAAATTTACTCTCCTTGCTAGTTCTTCACTTTCACCAAACTTCCTTACAACTGGTACAATAACTTGAAGCAAAATCTGCCCTTGGAGAGAAACTTCTAAGCAGTTAACAATGTACTCCATCTTTTAAATCCACACACTGCCACAGGATATTAATGTAACAGCCTCACCTCTGATAATCTGCACTGCTGCTTATTAAGAACAGGAGCTGGGGAAGCTAAAGAAATGTTATTCAAAATTAAGCAAAGGAAATTTTTTTTGTGCTGAAGTGGATGGTATGCACAGCAAATTTTAAAAGAAACTTATTTCCAGTCTCTCTCAGGACAGGTCTCGCCCCACCAAACATAGCTTGTTTAACAAACATTCTTCTAATTTGCCTTTCATTAACTGAGTAATTTTCCACATACTCTTGAATTTCCTCTGAGCCTCTACAGATATCATGCATGTAGTAGACAAAGTCTCAAGTTAAAAAAAAACAAAACAAAACAAAACTATTGTTTTTTTTATATTTATGTTCTAAAAGTTATGGCTCATTATTAGACAGTATTGCCCCCCAGACTGTTGAGGTTTATTTTAGTAACTAATCAGTAGACATATATTGTTTATAAAGCATTACTACTCCATCTGCATAATTAATGGTATATAAAGCATTCTTGAAAAAGTACAACTCAAGGTGCATTTACTAATGTTTTGTACATGATTTAAGTATGAACTCTTTCAGTTGCACTGTAGGTTTGCTATTAATAGAAAGAGGAATTTTAATAACACAGTTTTGTTTGGAGTTTAATGGCTACGTCTCCTTTACTAGCCACAGAATTTTCAAAGCAGTTACCAAACACATGAAGGAATATTTGAAAGAATTGGAATATTTCAAAATTCCTCTTTATAAACTTAATTTGCTTGATGAAACTTTAATTTATGTACCCACTTCAAAGTGCCAAATTGCTAACAGCTACATCTTTCAGAAGTAGCTGTCAGCAATTTAGTGAGGTTGTTTATGTTGTGGATATTCTTTCTAGGAGATTTCAGAAGTTGCCTGTACATCCATTTCACTTAACTTCTTTTGCAAGTCGGCTGGTGAATGTTTTTGCCATGTTTGACTCTTCCCTGGCAGATCCAGCACAACAGGATGTGCAATTTAGTAAGTCAGTCATCTTGAACATCTTTGCCTTTCAGAGCACAGAACATTAAGCTAAACTAAGCTTGCACCAAAAAAGATGCCAGGGTTTCACCAAAAGAGTTTTACAAGATGCAGTCAACACTTACATTATTTGTGCTTTCTTCAACTCATGTTTTGACGTAATATTGCTACAAGAGAATCAGTCACCCACACCTATTTTTAAGCTATCCAGGTTTAGAACCAAATGATTCTTCCAATTCTATAAATCAGACTCTTTAAAACATAGCAACAAGGAAGTGTATTATTAATTCATTCTAATAAAACGAACCTGCTTTCAAAGCAGTGGCCCCAGTTTATCGGGTAAATGGAAGAGAATAGTAAAAAAGACAAACAAAAAACCAACACCACAAGAAAGATTTACAATGGGTTTGTCATTTCTTCCAAATGTTCTGGACCAGCCACAAGGCCTTGTCTGACAGCTGATTAAAGTCCCCAAGGCATTGAGTTTAACAGATTGAAGTGCACTCTTAGCATGATACTGACAGACCTCCTATGCCCCAAACCACTCCAAGATGCCCCAGTTCAGGGTAATATTCAGCTGGAAAGTACTATCAGCTATCCTGCCCCATGCCATCCAGGAAAGAAAGGCAACAAACCCCAGTTATCCTTGTTAGCAGAGTTCTGAGTTTAAGTTTTAGAACTAAAATATTTCAGACCACTTTGTAGAATGACAGACTCCCAAACCCATCACTTATCGTGGAGTGGTTTGGGTTGGCAAGTCCAACATCCCTCCAAAAGGCAAGGATGTCTTCACCTAGACCAGGCTGCTCCATCTCCTTGCTCCTGTGTTTCTCCACCCTCATTGCAAAAACCTCCTTCTTTATGTCTAACCTGAATTAACCTCTTTCAGTCTGAAACCACCACCCCTTGTCCCATCACAACATGCAACCCTAAAATGTCTGTGCCCACCTTTCAGCTGCCCCTTAGGTACTCAAAGGCCACAATAAGGTATCCCCAGAGCTTGCTCTTCTCTAGGCTGAAGGCTCAGCCTTGGCACAGGGACTGACTTCTACACTCCCCTGGCTCAATCCCACTCCTCAAGTGGAAACTACTCCACGTCTTGCAAGCCCTGAACAGAGGGCAAGGGTGGGAAGGGTGCCAGCTTCACTCTGGTTAACACAGCCCTGAACAGCAGGAAGAAACTAGAACATACATTAGGATCCTACATTAGTACTACAGCACAAACACACCTTGCTAAACCTTCAAAAAAAACATTGTTTGAAATAAAGCTACAGTTTGTAATTAATATGAGCAGTTAGATTAACAAAGACACATGGAAGGCAATGAAAAAATTCTGACAGACAAAAGACTGAGCAGCTTTTTCCTCTTGGGCATGGACTTTAATAAGAGAATCAGTCAATCATTCTTTGAAATTCCGCTATCAGGACAAACAGAACACGTCTCCAGGAAATTTAGGATGATGGAGTCTGGAAAACAAAAAAAAAAATAGCATTTCCAAAGCATTCATATCTCCATCCAACATTTAACAGATGCCTTTATAAGCCTTGAGCTCAAGGACTGGAAAAGATGCTCTGTGCATTATTCTCTCACCTCCCCTGTTGAAATCCCTGCCTGTGTTAATACAGGTAACAGATTTTATGTTCTTACAGTGAGTCAAAGAGGTTTGAAACACAATGGTAGATTTTGCAATGCATATCCAACCGAATGGGAATTCACACACACCTCAGAGGAAATTTTACTGCCTTAACACAGAAGCAGTGTAGAATGTGGTTTAACAACAGTTAGTATTTGCTGATCATTAAAGCAATCACACAACAATCTCATATTTTAGAGACATGTGGGCCCAGTGTCCTCACCAGTTTCAGTACCAGAAGTGGGCTGCCCACATGCCAATGAAAAATATACAAAAAATATTAACTACTAAATTATTCCTAGTCATATTATAAAGCACTGCTTACCTGCAGGCACATTTTGATGGTTTTTTATGGTCCAGCAGGTCATCGTTGGACTCTAAAGACAATGAAGATTCCTGTCCAAGTCAGCCTCAAGCATACATTTGCCAAATCTTTCTTGCACATGCAAGAGAAAATAGTGAGGCATAAGAAGAGAGAGAAACTTTCAATGTAGAATAGAAAGGGAAAAAAATACAGTAGGTTTTTTTTCATAACAAGACTCCATTACAGGCTTCTAATTATATTTATTCAGGAAAAAATGTAGGTATTTAGAGTGATAATAAAATTACAAAGGCAGTACATTGCAAAAAGCGTTTCCATAGCTATTGCAGTGTTCTTTCCCAAGATTAATTATTAACATTAGTATTGCATTTTTGAAGTCAGGGTTGTGGAATCATGAATTCACCACCAACAAGACAGAAACGCTGCACGCAGTTGCAAAGAACAGTCCTAAAATGGTGGCAAGAAAAGCAACAGCACCTTTTGCTTGCTATTGTGAAGAGTTATGCCTCACCCTATCAAGGAGGAGAAGGGCAGGATTTTATGTCTTTCTAATCCAGGTAGTTCAAATTCGCAATAAAAAATACTGTCACGAGTTATTTACAAGTGGGTTGCACAGAATTTCCCTTGCCAAAATTGTTCAGCAGATATGTAAATAATTTTGAAAAGCATCTGGCTCAGAGTTACCAGGTTTTGCACACGGATGTCACTTTATGCAAATTATCCCCTAAACACGTCAGTATGTTTCAAAATAAGCCAGAGCAATGGACAAACTGTTCTAACTCAACCAGTTGTGGCAGATGGCAGGATGCAGGATGTCTGGAGCCTGCCAGATCCATGGCTTCATCTGGAGAGGACAGCCTTGGGAGGCATGGCACATGACCACTACTGCCTTCCCTCCTTTTCTCTTTACGCCTTCTACATCCAAATCCAGAAAGTGTTAAAAAGATTAAGGTATGAAAAAAGGCTATTCAGACTCAGCCAGGCAGTCCAGCTAAGGAGAGGTATTTGCCTCAGCACAGACTTACATATTTTCATCAGATGCTCTCCAACAGAGACCAAGAGCATCTTTGAGGGGAAAAAAGAAAAAGAAATTACAAAAACCAAGGTGGGTTTTCTTGTCCAAGATAATTTTTTTCTGGCAATCTGCTGTTTGGAGCCTCTTGAACATCAGCCTGGGGATTTTTTTTCTCCATAACTCTATCAAATTTCCTTTCTGAACTCCTAGTTTTGCTCCCTATTGCATCCTGTAAATATCACTGCTTAATTTACTATTTTAGAGGAAAACCAAAACAAAACATCCTCAAGAGCTTAAAATTTTGGTGGTGACAGTATTGCCCAGGAATTTCATATCAAAGCCCCAGGAAAAGCAGCATCACCAAACAAAAATAATAAGCATCATAAATTAACAGAGAACATCTCAGATTTGAAGGGTCCTACAAGGATCATCAAGCCCAGTTCTCTGCTACTGTCAGGGATACATAAAACTAAACCATAAGAGTAAGAGAAGTCCAGACACTCGCTGAATTCTGGCCAAGCTTGGTTATGTTCCACATTTACACTGCACATCAATACAGAACTACTTCAGCATAGCCTTGTGTAGATGATAAAAAAACTCTAGATATTAACTCCAGAGGTAGAAGTTTTGTAGCTAGAGCTGAAAAGTTATGCCATTTTTCAATTTTAATTGTATTTTTTCCCACATGAACTCAAATTATGCATATTTCTAAAACACAATACCATAAGTGTCCAGCACAGAGCACTGATGCATTAAAAATAAACCTTTCCACACTTAAAAACTTTCAAGGACCCTTGCAATGCTTCTCATCCCATGACTCAATATATTGCAGTACAGATTAAAAATGATAGAATTAAGAGCAATATAAAGAAAGTTTAAAAAAATCAGTTAGCATTGAGTAGTTATCTCCCAGTAGAGTTTTTCAGTTTGCATCCCACACAGCTGGTGCCAACAGCTCAAGAGGGAGTTGGGCAAGACAAAATTTTTCCAAGGACTTGTGTACTTTGAAGTCAACAAAGCTACCATATTCTATGTTTTAATTCCTGCTTTCTGAATGTCTGGGAGCAGCCACTTCTGTTTGATTCAGAAATTGCCTTAAAGAAATGGGAAAAAAATAGAAAAAGAAAAAAGAAACTAATTTCATTGTAATGGAGAGCCGTGCTTTATTCTGATGTCTTTCAGCTTTTGCTGCCTCTTTACTGCACACTGCACCCAGCTGTCTGCATGGGGAGGTTTGAACTTGATATCACAGCATGTCTTAGGAAGGTCTTCTCTTTATTAATTGAAAAAGAGGAAATTGTCCAAGTATTTTCGATATTTCTCCCAACTCTTCAGCTTAAATGCTCTAATATTTAATTACTTTTCATATCTGTGTTTGCCTAATGGTGGTTTATGTGCATATAACAGCTCTACTCGAGGTCCTCTATCATGTTCCAGGAATGCACTGCTCAGATTTGGTCTAAGTAAAATCCAAATAACATTATCCAAATAACATTTCTCATGTAATAATTCCTGAATAGTCGTGATGAATTACAAAAAGTCACAAACAAACTTAGTCTAGGAGATTGGTGTTAAATAGCAAAAATAACTGCACTTGTTGCCACATTTATTTTCACATGGCAAGGCACAAGAAGAAGCTGGATGCTATGTTAATGCACTGGCTGTTTCCCAACATCCTCTTGAACATCTGTTGTATCTTTTCCCCTATAAAAATGGAAGTAGAATCAGCACTTCCCTTGCCTCTTACATAGCAACTTAATCTGGCACTTTTATTACCCAAAAATGGATTCCAGCGACAGCCCCCATATCCTAATGCAGCCAACATACTTATTTCTCTTTTTAAACCAATGAGAAAGATAAATCTAATATTTCCAAGAACTAGAATATTTTCTAAGTTTCTCTAAAACTTACAGAACCAATAGGTCAATAGAATATGCAACAGTTAGTAAATTATCTTCTGATACTACAGTAGCAACAACAAACTGAAATAATTATGAAATTAGTTACTTTGTTTGGAAAACCACCCCAATGGAGTCCTGTTTTCCCCAGTAATCTATCAAAATACTACTTGTACAAAGACATTGTTTTAAAAAAAACAGAAGTTTTGGTCAGTTTAGAATTTAACAGACTGTACAGCATCAAGTGATGAAATTGAGTAAGAGGGGATGACTGAAATAACAAAAATCTATTTCTTTCAGACAATATTAAAACTTCATATGTATCCCTTAGAGCTATATTAAAAATGCACATATGCACAGGAGACCTTTAATCTATGAACAGATTATCAAAGTCACCAAGTTTTAACAGAGTAAAAACCTTTCCACAGAACAAGGGCTGCTCAATCTGCCTTTCCTACATATTATATCTATTACATAGGAAACATGAGAAGTTCTGCATCATATTTTACATTCTAATTAATTTCAACTGTATTCATCTCAAGCATTTTGGAAAGCGAGCTCACTTGCAGTCTCCTGGAAAACCTTTTTAGAGATATGCAAAATCTCTCAAAACCTAAGTGTTAGGCTAATCCAATAAAACACCCAAAGCAACCCAACTATTCAAAAATGTTTCATGTTGAAAATTCCACCTTGCTGATAAATACCTTCATGTAAACTTGTCTCATGTCAATAATCCACAGCATTATGCAGGAAATAGTTTAAAAGTTCCAGGTTTTTTATAAACTCCAAAGAAAACCATGCATTAGTATTAGAACAAAATGTTTGCTTTTATTTTTCAGCTTCTCTTCCCTCTGGGTGGGATAAAAATATTTCAAGCCAAGCTGCAGTTAGTTACTAATATAACTGTGCATACCAAAGAAAAACAGATTCATTAAAATACATCTAGCTGTAGAGATCATCTACAAAGCAAACACCAGTCATAAAGTGCAGACTGCAAAATGAAAGCAGAGCAGCATTACACAAACTTTATCTTCAGCTGAAATTCAAATCATCAGTTCCATACTCTTCTAGTATGAAACACTTTTTAATTCTATTATTGATCCTGCTGTTGAATACTTGCACTAGAACCATGGACAGAAACCGAAAATTTTGCAAAAAAAACTTAGAGGCATAAAACTAGAGTTTTATCTGGAAGTGAAAGAACATCACACCACCTACAGCCAGTAAAGGCTTTATTAGCCCATCTCAGCTCCACTTAGTAAACTCGTTCAGCTTTCAGGATTATTCCCAATAGGCTAAAATCCTGACAGTATTAGTCAGAAAAATTAAATTAGTCTTTACCAAATCACTTTGATATAAGTTATTCCCAGGCTCATTAGATCAATCCTGAACCATTAAAATGCTTTAGTACTGACTGGGAAAGAGTGAGACAATTCACAATTGATTTCCATGCAAGCTAAATTAAATTACATGGAGTTATATGTCTAGTTCAAAAAGGGCAACAAGTCAATGCTGTGTGCTTTGTAAAGAAAAAAAAAATTCTCTAATCTCCACTTCCTACAACAGTCTTTTCCAGTTTCCATAGAGAAAAATCCAACTAATACAGGCATCTAGGTGCCGTGATAGTAGTTTGAAGAGATTTTTTTTCTTTTTTATTTTGGGAAGCATTTAGTGGAAAAAAAACTAGGTTTTTGACCTTCCTTTCCAGAGTTGCCTAAAAAGATAAGACTCTATCTTGGACCTTGTAAATTCTGCATGTAAGACTTCATCTGTGGCAACTTCAACTTTATTTGGACCACGTACAATTTACATGCAATCTCCTACTTAATATTGCTTTTTCATTGTAAGCTTCCATGGCATTTTCCAGCAGCCGTGCGCTCGGCTGCCTTTGGATTTGCTCCTCTTGAAAGTATCCCCCTGACAGTTCCTCAGGGTAGAGAGCCAAAATATGATCTAACAATCTACAGACACCACATTAGCTGCCCCTAATAGGGATCCCCAGAGCTCCATCCTTGGCTCTGTGCTCTGCAACATCCTGAATGACTTGGACACAGGATTTTGGGAGATACTAAGTGAGAAGCTGATAAAACATTGGGAGGAACTGTTGTCTCCCTTGAGCCAGAGGAGTCCTACAAAGAGACCTTGATAAATTAGAGGCCTGGGCAATCACCACTGCATGAATTTTAACATGGACCAGTGCTGGATTCTGCACGTGGGATGGGGCAACCCTGGATGTACAGACAGACTGGGGAATGAGAGGCTGGAAAGCAGAGCCAGGAAAAGGGACCTGGGGGTTCTTGGTAAGCTGAATATGAGCCAGCAGTGCCCTGGAGCCAGGATGGACATCCCTGTCCTGGGGGCATCGGGCACAGCATCACCAGCTGGGCAAGGGAGGGGATTGTCCCACTCTGCCCTGAGCTGGGGCAGCCCCACCTTGAGTGCTGGAAGCAATTTTGGGTGCCACGATGGAAAAAAAAAGATAAAAAGGCACTAGGGAACACCCAGAGGAGCCTTGAGAATGGGATGGTTTTGGAGGGGAAGCCATGTGAGGAGCTGCTGAGGACACTGGGTCTGCTCATCCTGGAGAAGACTGAGGCTGGAGCTCACCGCAGTTACAACTTCCTTGCAAGTGGAAGAGGAGGGACAGGTATTGATCTCTGCTCTGTGGTGACAGTGACAGGACCCAAGGGAATGGCCTGAAGTTGTGCCACAGGAGGTTTAGGTTGGGTAACAGGAAAAGGTTCTTTGCCCAGAGGGTGGCTGGGCACTGGAACAGGGTCCACAGGGCAGTGGTCACAGCACCAAGCCTGACAGAGCTCAGGGTTTGGACACTGCTCTCAGGCACAGGGTGAGACCCTTGGGGTGTCCAGGGCCAGGAGTTGCTCTTTGGAGATTCTTGTAGGTCCCTTCCAACTCAGAATATTCTGTGAGAATAAAAATTGGGAAATGTTTTAGACAGCCATATCTTTCTACATTTAGTGCTACTCAGTTTGTTGTCCCTTGTTACATTATAAGTCAGGAAGAAGAAGCAGTAGTAACTTTTTCATATAAATGATAAAAGACCGCCCCTATGCATATTTTAGTCATCATGCCCTTTTGAAACTCACTAATGGTTAACCACAGAAAAATATTGCAGAACATTAAATGCTAATAGAAACTCACGTCCATCTCTCCGTGGCTAAATTTACCTGATCACAGAGAAATCCCTTAAGATTTGCTTTGCACAAAAAGACACAAAGTAGTTATTTCATAATTTTGTATCAGATTACAAAAAGCTTCACTTCAGGAGAATCAATGTAGCACTGGAAGTTGGGCTTCAGACGCTGTTCATGAGGACACACAAAAGTAACCAAAAATCAGGTCCTGAGCTGGGAAGACAAAGAACATATACACAAACCATTCCAATGCCAAAACAATTACTTGCCATTTAACATGTGCCACACAACTCGCCCAAATACCCAAATGTACTTTCAGATCCAGTTTTCCATCAAATAATTTCTAACTCTACATCAACCTACTCCAAGCAGAACACAACAGAACTTCTAAAATTCAATGGACAAGGTCACAAGATGTTTGATGAACTGCTGTTGGTTGGCATGGGGAGAGGAGAAAGTTTGCTGATCAGGAAAAATTAGGAAAAGAGAATGAGAATGCTGTGGGAGCAGTGTATCTCCAACTCTGTCATCACCAAGAGCCTCTAAAAGCCCAGTAAAAATAAGGGCATACAACAAGAGCAGAAAGGAAACACACACTGTACCAGCAAGGCAATTCTTCCTAATTTTTAGCAGCTCAAAAATTAAACAGAACAAAGCAGCCTTGGAGACAGAATTTTCACAAGAGACAATGTGGATTGCATGTTACACTAATTACAAAACTGTTATTAGTAGTGGAGAAATAATCTGCCAGTTGGACAGCCTAAACCCACAATAAAGTGCAATGTGGGAAAGAATCAGCTTTAGAGGCACGTGGGACAGCGAAAACATAGCTGCTGTTCTGGAATGGTGCAACACACTCCTGGCAATTAAACTGCCTGCTGCTAGAGAAAACATTCAGCAATGCATCTGAAAAAAAAAAAAGGAAATATATCCTTTCCCACAGGGATTCACAGGTACTGTGTGAGATTGTTCAACAGGAGGATTTTCAGACTGTCTTAGCATGTGATTCCTCTGAGCAGATTAATTTGATACTAGATTTTTTTTTTGTTGTCTGGAATCTTCTCAAGTCAAAATCCATACCCAATGCACTGCTCTGCTCAGTCCCAAAAATGGATTTGTTCTAGTTCTCTTAATAGTCGAGTACAGAAGCAAACCTTGTGGTTTCCCCTTTATAAGCAAAGTAGGGTTTAGAGGAAATGAGTCAAGAAGCTCAGGCTTTAGCAGTAACCTATGTGATGCCCCATAAGTGTCATCTGGAGAGGATCAGAGATGCATCACAAGATGAAAAAGTGAATTTTTTGCATGGCAGGAACAATTCTATGCCTTAGAATACATTATATCTTAAATACATGAAGAAAATTCCTATTACAGTGTCATCTTTCTAATGCCTGAAACCAAATCATAGGGTCAATAGCTGTGAAACAGATCAAACCCAATTAGGCTCCCTGGAAGTGGTCATTTTCCCTGCATTAAACACTGCAATGTGCAAGAAATATTCTAGTAAATAAAGATGCTTGGAGACTAAATCTCCTAAGAGCACATCTGTCTATTTGCTGCTTTTTACCACAACTCCCTTAGGTAAAAAATCACTTGTCACACTGTATCTGTATTTTAAAGTAAATATACTTCTATTTTATCTGCTAAAAGTGTTTCTGACCTACACTTAGTAGACTCTTAGCACCTTCCTGTGTTCCTTCTCCTTGCAGCGCATCAGTAGTAACTCCATAATAACAGCTGCTTCAGTGGCATGGACTGTAAATTATCTCTTTACCAAGAGAAGTCTAAGGTTTATAGAAAGGACATATTCCACAAAGTTTTTATTTAAAGCATTTGCGTGGAAATAACCTTGCACTGAAGACTGGACAAAAGACAGAGAAAATCCACAAGCTGTCGGGAGTAAGAATTGAAGGGAGCATCTTGCAATGCTTTGATTTCTAATTAAAATGCAAGGTGCTTGGAGCAAATAGTACAACTGAGATGGTCAATTAAGAGTGCTGCGATTTTTCTTCTACTGTAAGACCCCCTCAACCTTGCAAAAGACAGAAAATCATTACAAAATCATTAATGCTTCAGTGTCTATGCAGCTATCCTTTGGAGAAGAAAAACCTTATTTTTATCAAAATACAGATACGACTAGAGTAATTTTATCTTTTGGTTTCCAAGGAGACAAGTGACCTCTATCGACTTCTCCTAACAAGTGTATCAAAGTCATATCAAAGCAAGTAAAGCCATGAAAGACATAAGAGAGTAGCTCAATGCAGAGAAAATCTGCTGCTCAAACTTGAAGTTTAACAACTTGGGTAGTTTGCCAACACAGCTCCGCTATTGGTGTCACTTCCCGAGATTCCTCTTAACAGAGCTTTCTCTGTAACAGATATTACCAATCTTTACTTCAAGGCAAAATGGCAGGCAGGAAAAGCTCCAGCATGGCAGCACAGACAGTATATCACAACCAACAGCAGGGGCAATAATCTAATTTTAGCACTGATGGGGCACACCTTCCCGAGACCCAAAATCCATCCTTTCACAGCCCATCAGCAACGCCTTGAAGCCAACATTTATGTTGTATCAGCAATTCTATGTTTTAGTATTCTGGATTCTCTGGAGGATTCTGCTTTCTTCCTCAGCCAAGCTCAGGAAACCTACTGGAGCCCATAGGATGTATAATCACATTTTCAATGCCTTCCTAATCTACACAAAGCAGATTTGTTTTGGCAAAGTGCACAGTGAAAGAGATTCACTGTCTTTCCCCATGTCTCTATTGTCACTCACACATTCTCAACACAGTAGGGAAACATTGAACCTGCTTTTTCTTGGAGAAAGTGTTTTTCAGTTTCTCCAGTTAAAGAAGTTAAATTTTCTCCATCCATCCCCAAGTACCTGCACATGTTTTGTGTGGCTCACCCTCATTTTGCTGCTGGCGTTCCTCCATAATTCACTTCAGGCAGAGTGCTGCAGAGCTGACACGGAGATGGTGAGCTGCAGGACTCCAGGGTGCTGCTGGGAGCAAAGAGTATGCCTGGGGAAACTTATGGCTAATTTCACCCTGTTCTGATCTAGCTCAGCTGACAGCAACAAAAGGAAGTAAAAAAAAAAAACCCAAAAACATTTAAATAAATGAAAACCCTAGACAGCAGTTCTACATTGTAATTGTGCAGCAGATAAATGGGTTTTCTGTGGTAATTCCAAGATCAGCTTTAGGAGCCCTGTATTACTAGTGAGGTAGGGCTGGAAAAGTGCCCCTGAGAGATTCACAACTCTTGGTGGCAAGTTCCTGCATCCTAAACATCTACCTGGGCACAGGCTAACCAAAAACTCAGGAAAAGGGATGAGGAAAAGTTTTGATTCAGGAGACAGAAAAAAAAAAAATCAGGTGGAAGAAACTGTTATTTTAGACCTGACTAATGAAGCGTTTGAGAATATAAATGTGTGAAGGTGTTTTGAGTGAGATCATGAGAGACAGCGCCAATGATTCTGCAGAAAATAAGAAGTGAGAAAAGCTGAACAGGAGCAAGACAGCTCTAGGTCAAACTCACAGGTGCATCAGATGAAGTGCAACGCTGACAAACACGGGGGAAAAAACATTGCCATGTAATGCCAGAATTGGGGGCTGCAGTGTGAAATGGATTTGTGGAAAGACACAAATAGCAATAAGAAACATAAAAAACTAGAGCTAGACAAATACAAGTCCAGGATTTCTCCAATAAGACAAATTACAAATGCAAAACTCCCCAAATACTTTCAATACCTGTTTTGCTTAATCTTCAAAGAAGACTAAGAGACCAGATATTGAGCACAGCTGGTGATAAGAGAAAATAGAATAAGGAAAAGAGTTTGAAATAAAACCAGCAAAATCCCAACACCACAGAAAATTCCAACATATACAGTGATAAGGGTATCTTGCTGGAGGATTGATCTAGTGGTTCAATTCCCCTTGATCCTGCAGCTGAAAAAAAAACCACAAAAAGAAGAGAGAGTTACAAAAGAAAACCCACAAGGCAAGGGCCTGGTGAATGCTCAGGTACAGGGCTTTAATCCACTACCAACTCAACAGCAGAACTGTCACTCAGGTTTTTTACTCACTGCTATTTGTGATGAGTTTTACAGGCAACCAGCTGTAATCCAGGCTTCTTTCTCCTCAGATTTCTACATTTTCACACCCTTTTGTTGCCATATACATACTGCTCTATCACATTCTACCCCTTGACCAGTCAAGCATGTCTTACACCCATTTAGTTTGTAATTCTCTCCTTGTTTGCATAAAGGATGGTCCTTCATTTTGTATGGGACAAATAGAATCAGTACTCACAGAAACTTATTTTTAGAGAAAAAGTGCTGAAGTTACCACTTTTTCTCTTCTCTATCTCAGAGGTTCTCTGAGAAATTCGTGTAGCTCATTCATAGAGCATCTCCCCGGTGCTGCAAGCTCTCATTACAGGGATAGAAAAGAAAATGAATCAGAAATCAAGTGCTGAGCATTCACAGTCCTGTGCTTGCTCCTCCCTTTCCTTGGAAGCACAGCCTCACCTAATTACAAGGCCCTCAGCACTCCCAGCTGTGTGGTACAACGTGCAGCATCCTTTCAGAAGCAAGGTGGGAAACACAGACCTCTCTCACCGGGAGCTCTGTGACAGGGTATCTGCCAGAATTCCTGTGCTGATAAGCATTTGATGTTACTGAAGGCTACATAAATAGACAGAGAGATGAAGGCAGATAAGAAAAGATGTGACAGAGATTGACAAACACATTTTGGGGTACAAGTCTTACAGCACAGTCAGCAGAAAGCCCAAGGCAAAGTAGTGTTTTATTAAAGTAAATCACATAGCATGGAGAAGGGCTAAGCAGGCTTATCAAACCTTCTCTTTTCATCACAAATAATAAAAAAAAAAGACTGCTGCTTACAATTTAAAGAAAGGTCTGACTATTATGAACCTTAGCCGTGGAATTCTCACTGAAACTGCTGTTTTTACAAAAGGTCTTCTGTCTCCCACTGGCAAACAACAAAGCATCGGACTGTGTTCAAAAGTCCTCAACTAAAAGCAAAGTAACAGGTTCAAAACCACAAGTATGTCAAAGAGCTAGAAATAAAAAAGCTGCAGTATAATTTGGCTGAGTGTATAAGTTTCATTTTTTTTTACTACAATCAAAGCTCTTCACATCTGTGCCCTTTGTGATTTATTGATAAACAGGTGAGTAATATTTGCTGTTGCTCAATCTTAATTCGAGGGAAATAAAGGATCTACTTTACCTGCCATAATGTAAATTTATTATGGAATTGGCTATTTTACCTCTAATTTATCATAGGAAAGCACAGAATCCCTGCAGCAGAGTCTTCCAGTGACTCACAGCTGCTGGGTGGAAGCACTTAGCTTAACATCACAGAACATCATTGTCTTCAACTACCAGCCTGCTGATCTTTCAAGGCAGCAGGATGCTGGCAAGGCCTCAGCACTCAGAACATCTGGAGCACTCCAGCAATTTTAGGTGCTGCCAGCCTTCTCTTACTCTTCTCCTCATACCTGTTGGAAAAGAGTTTAAAGCTGACAGTAAATATGTGCATGCAGTTAGCCCTGTTATAAAGCATTTCCTGAAATCTCTTAATAAAACAAATACAAACCAACAGTTTTCATTCATTTCTGGTAAGGTCTCATTCAGTCTGAAAACTCAAGATCTTAAATATGATGCTGTAAATTTGAGACCTGAAAACTGTTTTTTCCATTCCTGATGTTGTACTAGCCAACTGTGTTTACAGATTCATTCTAATCTGGGTTTTCTGCTCCCAGTCTACTCTGACATCAGCCTTCCAACCTAAATTCTGCTATTTACGGGTAGGATATTGCATTAAATTCACAGCGATTCCTTTGTAAAATTGATAAACTTGATTTTTTTTCAAGAGAGAATATCTTTTATAAGTATCCATCATCAAAAGGAATAAATATTTTAAAAATTCTACCATTCAAAAAGTTGAAAAAACACACTTTGGCAGCTGCCAAGCTGAGAAGCATTGGAATGCATCAGAGAAAATGTGCTTGGACTGCATTTAATCTATCTGAAGAATCATGTGTACAGCTTTTTTGATAGTCTCATGGTGAGGAAGGCTTCACCACACACATCCATGCTGGCTCCCCTGGATGGGAGCCAGGCTTTCCAAGAGATCTGCTGCCATGGAGAGATCACAGCAGGTTGACACATTTTTCAAGAGAGCACAGCACACAAAGTACTCCCTGTGCTTCTCCTAGAGTGAGGCTCTCCTTGGAAAAATCTAGCCCAAAGGGAAGGGTGGGGGTGGGTGGCTTGAGCCTTTCTCCTTTCACCCTGAAAATGTAATGCAATTGCACAGGGAAAGGCTGCCCATGAACACTGCTAGTGCTCTTAGTGAATAGGACAGCTTTCTGTGGAAGAACAGCCATCTCTGAGAGTGAAAATGTGTGGCTCTATATCAAATTGGTTATGTAAATGCATTATTTAACAGGCTTTCCAATCAAAACTTTACTTATGATTTCTCCTGCATAGGTATAAACTCGATTTATCTACCAAAGTAAACACAGCAGAGAAATTAACAGTTATATGTTTCTAGGCTAGAGGTGTCAAGCAGAAAGTCTGAAGCCCAGAAAACAGAATAAGGAATTAAATTCAGTAATCCATACACAACTGCCTGGAGGCTGGGAAGAAGAGAAAGTGGACTAAATAGTACTAAGGATCACCGCAGGAAGGCTTGCAAACCTAGAACTGGTCTTGATTAGACCTCTATTTTGGACAAAAATTACTTGACTGGCTACCTAGAGAATCAGGCTGGTATCACTTGGCTAGGCTTATTACTTGGAATAAGGAGGCTCAGACTGTGAACAGGGATCAGGAAAGCAGAGGTTAAAGCCATAAGATGATGCTTGATTCTAGTGATGATAAATGAGAAAAAAGCTCTCTTTATATAGGAATTCATATTCTGGACTCTGCGCCAGCTGGACATCTTACAGATATCTTCCAAAATGTAACTCAAATTTCTCAGTTTCAACCTGAGGATGAATTCAGATGTATCTATTTTCCACCTGATACAAGTTAATGATTTATTAATGATTTATAATTTAAATGGGAAGTGCAAGTCACATAGCCAGGGATGCATTAAGAGATGAGGGAAAAAATCTGCAGGACTAGATCTTAAAAGAGTTTCTAGCATGGGAAGACAAATAACAACCCAATGTTGACAGCTGAGGCTGTAGTCAGGGATGGCTCAAGAAAGGAGAACTCATGAAGCTGAAACAGGCATCAAATCATAAAAGATAAGCAAGACAACAGGTAAAAGTATGATAAAAATATATAAGTAAGGTAAAAGCTATGGCTAAAATGTGACTTGTACCTGCCACATTTTAGCTCTGTGGCTCTTAAAAAATCCAGCAGGCACTTGAAAGCCTGCAGAATGGACTGTGCCTTCCTATCCTGTCCATAGCACTCACTTCATCCCTGCAAACCCTTCAAGACTCAGCCCGACTCTCAGGCTGGCAGATGCTCCTGAAATGAGAGTTGGATGAAGCAGGGCTAAATGAGCTGTCACTCCAGTTCAGGCAAGTACCAGCCAGACCTACAACTACACTGAGAGGCAGCTTTCAGGAGAGCAGAGCAGCAGGAGTGAGATGGGTGCTGCAGGCTGAGAGCCTTCCAGGTGACCTGGGGATGGTGGACAGAGGTGTAGACAAGCAAGTCCCACTGCCAGGCTGAAAGATGAAATTTAGGTTAAAGACAGAGTTTGGAAAAGGAGAGCATATGCAGCTGAATGATAGAGCTTGACATGCTCACACAGCTAAAATAAGAGCTTGAAGAAGCAGGAAGCAATGTCATGTCACTCCTTCTAAAGCTGGTATGAGACTCGTGGGTACAGCTTGGGCTGTGGCTGGTCAGGTACAGGGAAACTCTGGAGGTGAAAACAGCCAGGGACTGTCACAGATGGGAAATAAGGACACAGGACTGAAACCATAGAATTACTACTCCTGCTACAGCAGGTACAGAGCCTCTGGCAATAATCCAGAGAGGTTAGGCTGGTTTAAAGTTAGGAACGCAGAGCTGCAAAGCTGAAATTGATGGTGATTGTTTAAAACCTCACATGGAAAAAATGAAGACTGGAGGGAGGAGAGGGGACTTATTTATCATTCTGTTTAAGACAGATACCAATTTATGGCAGCAAAAAAAAGGCTGTATTTAGACATAAGAGCCCCCAGAAGGCTGCTGTTGCTCTTTGAGTGCTGAGCACAGCCAATTTAGTTTGTACTTGTCCAACAGCATAGGCTCTGCCTTCTCAAAAATCAAGTACAATGGGAAAGGTCTAAAGGCCTGACAGAAATATCTGCTATCAAAGACTAAACTTAAGGCTCAAGTAATACTCCACACAAATATCACACAAAACCAGTGGTTCCTAAAAGAGCTAGTAATCACCAGCAGTCTCCAATAAAGTACTTTTCTTTTTTCCAGCTAACAGAGGTCTTTGTACACCCTAAGTAGTGCAGAAGGTGGAAAATCATTGGCTTCAGCTTTCAAGTACTACCTCTCTGGAATTTTTAAGCATCTCTTGAAAGGCAGACCTTGTGAGGCTGAAGTAGTTGCAGGATTGGACTAAGAAGAAAGAAGGGAACTGCTTACCTTGGGAAGGAAAAACCCTCCATTCTCTCCCACAGCAGCTTTGAACCATTTTCATTTTAGGCACTGTTAAAGGATGTCTGGCATTAGGATCTGCAGGTGGCTACACAACACCAGAGTTGTCTGTAATCTTGGGATTCTGAGAAATCATGAAGATGGTGGATGCATGCTTTTGTTCAACTAGAGACTGAAGAGTAAGTTACCTTCAATCTGGCTAAAATGAGGTTAGTCATGGTCACCTCTCTCATGATTTAGTAAGGTTAACAGTAAGCAAACATACAGTAATAGCCAGCTGTTCTCTGAAAACACAGACTTTTTGGTGCTTTGCAATGAGAAAAAAAAATCATGGCATTTGTAGCACCTTATATATCAGAAAGAAAATTTCTACAATTATTCATGGAGAAAAAGAAGGAATTACAGAATTTCCTTAAAAAGAAGGCTGTCAGAACCCTTTAGGTTTCCACATACAGAAGCAGACACACAATGGTGACAATCCCATCCTAAAGTTTCACTCGTTAATTTGACATCACATGAGGATATTATGGTATTATGATGTTTTAGTCCTTTCGCTTGGCATTTTCAGTTCTGATGATCCACCCAAATTCTCTTCCCCCAACCCCCTAAGCAGCAGTGTTCATATTGGTTTATAATCCAGTCTGCTGCAGTGTAGTTGTTTTTAATTTCATAAGTTTCTTTCATAGTTCCAGTGCTTTCAGACTCACAGTGCCTCCTCTGTATTTCTCTGTGTCACCCTGCACACTCTCCGTTCTTACTGGTTTTGTTTGGATTTGATGCTCAGCATCTTTCAGAACATAATCTTGTTTTATAGACCTAGGCTCTAATGGCTCCTTAGGGTTTGTCTGGTTATTGCTGTTTGCCTGGGATGAGCATGCAGTGCTCCCAAAGTCACTGATGTGGCACCACGGGGTCTGTCCTGCAGCAGCTGCAATCAGCAGTGAGGAGGGATGACAAGAACCAGAGGAGAAGCAGATTGTCACCCCCTTCACCCCATGACACAGAACATCTGCTGGACTGTACATCAATGGGAATTAGCCCTTCAGCAGCTCCCAGAAGGAGACTACAAGACTTCACAATTTACCCATACCTCCAACTATCTTTGCTGTGTCCAAAGTAGAACTGTATTGCCCCAGATAGCCCAGCCTCTCTCGAGTTCAGGTTGTTCTGAGTTTAGGAACCTCTCCCACCTTTACAAATACAACCCCTCCTAAAACAGACAGAGTGCTATTTTCCTAAGCTCTCCTCATCAGGCTGTTGGCACCACTCTGGAAGATACCAGACATGGCTTTGAGAGAATAATTTTAAATGTTGAGAGCAGGATTGTGCAGATTTGAGATGGGCAAGCTCAGTTTTGGGAGCAAGGACTACATTGCATAATCTTGGTATCAAGCATTCTCTCTGGTAAATCTGCAACATCATCTGGCAGGGAGAACAGAAGTCCATACATTATTCCAAGAAAGCAAAATCCAGTGCCACTGTTATGCCTACAACATAGCTATAAGAAAACTATTTTATGGCTGTCCATAATCAAACATAAAATGCATGAGTAGAGCCTGGAAATCTTATCAAGTGCAATCAATGAAAGACAAAATACTGAAAACCACCCACTTCCTACAGCCATATGAAGATATTATGAACAAGACAAAGAGTACTAGAAACTATAAAAGTAGGGCATAAAAAGATGTTTGAAAACTGTTTCATTTGCAACCCTGCACCCTTTTATTTTTTTTTTCCTAGGGTAACAAATGTTGTCACACTCCAGGGCTTCATTTTAAAACAAAGAAGCAAAAACTGAAAACTGCACAATATTTATTTTGTTGCCTTAGATCTACAAGGGATACCAGAAGGCCAAAAATTCCACAAGGAAATTATAGTGTAAGTTAACATGGAGAGCTGAGATGAACAGCAAGAACAATATAGGCTGAAATGAATCCTCACTTGTATTTGCTAGAGTAAAGCAAGGTGTATTGAAAGAGGCCTCCCTGTTATGTTTTATTTCTTCTCCTGACAAAAATAATGAAGGTGATGGAATTATACTTCACACTTATGGAATTATAAAGAATTGGTCTGGCTAGTGTTTTAGAATATTTAATCCCTTTACATCAGCAAAGGGATTCGCTTGCAGAGAAAGCGTGCAGCAGAGTGAATGCTGTAATCTTATTCTTTAAAAACATGGTTAGCACAGAAATTGTCCATTTTACTCAGGAGGATGCAATTACATTTCAGCTTTCATGTAAAGCTGCCTCATAAAATTGAAAAGCCTGCACATGAACAGAAACAGAACAGCAGGGAAAAAACAAAGGCTGTGGCTGGCTATGGATCATTTCTCCTTTTCCACATGGTTTGAGGGAAAAATAGCTGGCAGCACTGGGTGAAGACAATCTGCAGTAAGCAGGCTGGTACCAGCCTGCTGACCTAATGGCAGCAAGGAGTCTGGACTGAAGAGTTCAGACTCCTGGGGAAAGCAGGTAATCCAACCCTGCGTGTCTGTGAGTAAAGACTTTATGAGCTACATAAGAGAAAAAAAAGAAAACAACCACGGGGAAAAAAAAAACCAAAAAACAACCACAGAAAGAAAACAACAAAAGAGAAAGAGAAATGGGAAGTCATCTGAGGTCTCAAGGGAGGAATAAGAATCTTGTTAGCCAACCCTAATCCAGATGCTGGGACTAAAATAGAGAATCCCACTCACCGCTCACTCTGCCAAAGCCTTCGAGATACAACAACACAAACTGCCAGGAAGGCTTTAACTGAACAGGTTTCTGTAAAGAAATTCCAGTGTGTTCATTTGGTTCAGGAATGCTAATAAGAAAAATAAACTTTCTGAGAGAGTCAAGGAGAAAAGAATTTAAAAGGCGAGTCTTTGTTCCTTCCTCCCAGCTGGATATGGCAATCGAAGGAAACTCACATAGAAGGAGGTATCAGGCATTTGCTTCAGGGTGCTCCCTTCCCAAGATGACAGTCTTTGGTTCAATCAAGACAGTTTCACTTTTATCAGAAAAAACAAAAAACTCCACAACACTTTGAAAAAAGCCTTGTTTTCTGCCCGTGCTACAACAGGAGCTATCATGAAAGTTCTCCAAATTTCAAATAATCAGATAGATATTTCTCATTCATCTCTGGTTGCATGAGGGTTTAAATTCACATACAAACTGTAAATATAACTTTCAGGTCAGAAACTCTCAGCTTAAGAAATTACACTCTGATTATGTAAGGCTAGAGTAAGTTAATTAAAATTTATTAATCAATGTTGGTTTCAATGTGAAAAGCAGAAAACCCAGTCAGAAGAGACTGTTTCTACAATCATACAGATATGGCTTATGTTGTGAGACATAACTGAGTGTAAATATTGACCTGTTAATTATCAAGGTCTTTACTGTGTAGTTTTAGATACTTTGAACAAAGGTTAAAATCTTCTGTGAGAAACGGATGAGTATTTGGAAAAAACACGACGATCATATTTTATTATAATTTCTCCTTGTTTTCTGAGTATAAAGTTGTTGGAAAGAACAAAAAGTTCAAAGGTCTTTTTGATGGATACCTTAAAAATGTCTAGTTGCTATCAATAAAAAGATTAAATTCCTGTACCCTTGATATTTGGCATGTCTGCCAAGGAAGAGGAAAATTATTAGCAATAACATCTTTGTTATGTAATGTGGAGAGATTTAAGTCACCATTGACAGTTCAGTGAGGAGAACCACCAATAAAAATCATACCACACATTCCTTAGTTTGCTCACATCTGTACTTTGATAAAGCATACACTGAGAAGTAGACATACTTGTCTTGTTTAATCATATTGTGGTTTTGAAGTAAAAGTGAAAAAAGAGAAAGTGTTAAGTCCACTGTGTGATTCAGAAGAAAGAACTGTAAAGGTTTAATCTCCCAGTCCTTTGGTTCTACGCAACACTGCAGTGCTGAAGTGAGCCCACAGTTTACAGTGGGAACTTAAGATGTAGATGACAAGATGAGATTCACCTCAAACTAAAATCCCCACACCCCACACAGACAAACAAATCTCAGAACTGACTGCTGCCACGTACTGAAATACCCCAAACACAGGCACCCTCACAGGTCACTTTGCTTTTACCCAAATTGGGGAGTAAAGGCTGCTTGACAGTGTGGGAAAGTCACCACAGTCCTCACAAAGAATTTGCTGGGAGTTGCACTGAATATTGAATGACCCAAGATGGGCTGCATTTGGAACAATTAAGAAAAACTTTTATGTTTTCTCTGAACTTAATACACATTCAACAGCAGCTGCAAAGGCATGCTTATTCACTCAAGAAAAATATTTTAAATCAAAATGAATTTTTGCTAAACTAAACCACTTTTAAAATATTGATGTAAAATCCTTTTGCAGGATTTTCATTTGAGACAAAAATGCATTCTCACTCAAATTATTTTCTTATTTAGTTAGATCACCTTCTATTGAATAGAAAACTGTATCTACTTTCCTATATGTTGTTTTGATTATATTTTGCCCCATTTTTCTGTGTAATCATACTCAATTTCTATTTGAAGAAATCAGAAAACCTGGCCACAAAACCAACAATTTTTTCCACAGTCATAATATCATTCTCTTTTAGAAAAGCTTATGAAACCTGTTTCTTTTAGCTTTTTCTCACAGGAAATGCTTACAAAACATTGTTTTGTAAGATTTTTTTTTTCCTGGAGACTCTTCAATTCATCTATATCTGAAATTGCAGTACCCGAACCTCGCGTTAGATGAAGCATCAGCAATTTCAAATCAGAACAATTATGTCCTTTGTCTTTCATGCAATATTCCTCACTACAAACTGCAGAGTCACATTTGTCTCTTTTTGAAACAGCTTCACATTGTCAACTCGCTCTGTTTGTTTTTCCCCATGAGCCTAAGTTTGTGTCCCAAACCCTGCTCCAGCCAGCACAGGCACAGGGTGGATTATGCATTCTTCACCTTTTAGTTTCTGATATGGGGGAAAGAGGCCACTGACTTTCACACACAATCCATGGAGTCAGACACACACCTCAGCAAAATTCAAACTAGCTCTGTTACTGGCCAAGGAGATTGCTGGCATCAACCCACTCAAACACCCCTGCAGAGACAGCCCCCGGGAATATTGGGACCAGCACCATACTTTACCTTTCCCCTCTTTCCTTCAGACTCCACCAGCCACCTGGAATACTGTCTAGAATCCTCTCCCAAAGGCAGGCACTGCCTCAGGAAGGTTAAAATCTAAAGCCATAGTAGCCAAAACAGCAGGATTTCAGTAAAACAGCATAGATCACAGTAAAACCTCACATAGATCACACTGGAAAAGGTGAGGCCAGGAGTCATTTCATCACAGAAATTATTTTTTTCCCAGGGGTTCTGGTTCACAGAACAACTTACAGCTGGCCTGTGCCCTCTGCCTTGCTAAACCAACCTTAACTCTTCTGGCTGCAGGGATACTCCTGTGTTGAAAAGAGCTGAAAATCTCCGTGCCTAAAGCAGAATGAACATGGCTCTGAAAGCTAACAGCAGCTGACAGAGGATGGAGAACATTGCTGTGACAGCTTCAATATTTAACCAGAAAAGTATGGAATATGAATCTCAATTTCCTGTGTAGTGTTTTGGTGTGGACTTTAGTTCATGGAGTAATTAATGGCAAAAGAAACCCCACACAGTGAACTAGGTGCTTACCTAGTTTCTTAGCAAGCAACTCCTGTATTCCAGAAAGTAGTCATTTGTGAGAATTTATTTTTAACATAAATTCTGCTGTAATATGAAAGTTCAACTGCTACCGATTGTCAGTTTCCCCTAGATTTAGGCAACAATGTATTTTGGGAGTATGACTCAGGAAAACATTCACATGACCAAGTAAAGCAGGTGGCCAGGACCTACCACACAGCATCAGCTTCATCAGAACATCCTCAGAGAAGGAAAAATAGCTCCTAGCTGTTTGGGGAGATGATCACAGGGTGGAAGAAAAAACTGTTCTAAGGTATAAGTTATAATTATTGCAACAAATAAAGCAAATTGCAGTGTCTTTTGCCTCAGTATCACAAAGAGATACATTTCTAAAAAACACGATTCTGCTGATGGAAGTGTTTATATTGTGTTGAAAAAAACTCATTTAGACAAGGGACTCAGTCACAAGTTTAAATTATGCCTCTACCAAGGAAACAGCTTACCTGGTCCTCCCTCAAATGTATCTCACACCGCAGCACAGCTCATTTATTCCCCCAGTTCCTCTGCAAGAGGGCAGAGGAGCTGTTTGCTGGTCTGCTGGGAAGGGAGATGCCCAAGATCTCATAAAACTCTCCCCTGCCTGTGCCCAGATTGATGCCCAGCACTGAGCCCTGTGGCTGCACAAGAACAGGAGCCTGGCACACTTGCACTGAGCTACCAGGAGTTACAGTGTGGGCAAAGCACCCTGTTCCTCTGGGATTGCTTCCTCTCCTCCTTCACCTGGATAAGAGGGATTTGTTATTGTTCCTCTGGGATTCCTTCCTCTCCTCCTTCACCTGGGTAAGAGGGATCTGTTATTCCTGTCATTCCTTTGCCCAGAAAGAAGGCTGTGCCCGAGTCAGCTGCTACAAATCTGGGCAGCTTCAAGGTAAGTTTTTCATCCTTAGCCAGAGGTTTGAGGAAAGGATTCTGCCTCAGGATGCTCAAACCAGCACTCCAGGAGCACTGCAGGGGCAGCCCTGATGCACACAGGCACCTGGGAAGCGCCTGCCTTTAGAGACATGGGCTGCTCCCCTTAACTAGAACCAGAAGTGTTCTGGCACTTGAAACGGTGTGCATGCCTGTGCTACAACTCTGATTTGAATTCCTGCATGTGGCAAAAGGGATTTTTAGCCCAGAACAAACACCATTTCTACATTTCCTACCTCAAGAACACCTTGCAGAAAGCATATCCTTGATGCAGTTAACTGACTATTTTAAACCAAAAACTGCCTTCTGGATGGACTCATTTTATTTGATTAGATGTTAATCAGAACTAAGGAATAAAAATTTTCATCCCTCCACAAGGAGACTTGTGGATTTGGTTCACTTGCAAGCAGATCCCATCTGACATGTCATTTAATTTTAAAAGTTTTCTAGATTTTGCTATCTTTCAAAGAAGTCCATGACTACAGAAACACTGGTGATATCTGTAAGTTACAAAGCATGAATTTAACACGAATCAAAAATGAGGGTTTTCCCCTTGGGTATTAAGAATTTCGTTTGGGCTTTGGTTTGGTTTGGGTTTTTTTCCTTTTTTAGGTAAAGGTTCTGTTATTTCTTTAAGTTCAAGGTTGAGGGACCATATTCTCCTCACTGAAAGTCACTTCCTTAGCATTCTCTTACAAATTCATTATAAAACCACCAAACATTTTTATTTCTTTCCTTTGGCTAGGAAATGTTAATTTGTAGCTGCAAGCATCTGAGTGGAAATACCTTAGCAGAGCCTTCCTGCAGTCCACATGGTAAGTGAGCTCAGATATTTACTTATAGGAACTATACCACTCAGTGAGCTTGTCAATAAGAGTTAATTAAAAAAAGTTGTATTAGACATTGTGATAACAATTTTCAAACTATATGTTCTTTTTTTCTGCAGATAATTCTGCTTTTTGGACTAGAGAAAAAAATGCTTTAGAGGCAATAACATTTACTTTATTCAGTGGCTTTGAGAAATGAGCACGGTTCAGGTTTTATACAGTCTTGAATACTGGCTAGACTCTTGCAATTATAACATTTTTCTGGGCAAGCTACTTTCGGTGACAGATCATCATTCCACCTTGCTCTATATTTTATAATATAAAGCCCATTCCACTGGGCTCTATATTTTATGCATTTACAAATTCTCAAATTATATTAACTTGTTGGGTTTTTTTGGGTTTTTTTTTTTTTTTTTACTTATTGGCTGCCAATGCATAAAATGCAGGACCAGCTCCTATTGTTATTCTCTGGCTCCCATCAGCATGTTAATATAAACAACAAATTTCAGGGTGAGTTAAGACACCCCATTTTCAGGAGGTTCTTTTCTGCAATCAAATTTTCACCTTCCTTAAGAATTTGGATACCCCAGCATGTGAGGGGAGGATAGTAGGAAGAGTGCCTCATAATTTCATTGGACTATCATCAACATTCAGGTCCAATGTTAATTTCTGATTTATTAGCGTAGCAGGCTATCTATGGCTCTCCTTGGAAGCACAAAGGTCCTTCAATGGTTGTTGTGTGTTTATTAGCAAGAACAGAGAGCTGGTGATCAGGGATGAAAAGCCAGATAAAATTGCAGAATCTGAAGGGGAGATAAAAACCACCGACTGCAGAGACAGGACTTTCAACCCATGTGAGCAGTCAATAACAAAAACCACAAACCACAGACTTGGGAATTCAACAATTCTCCTCAAGCTCAATTCACTCTCAAAGCTGAATTATTCAGTACAGTTCTTTTTGTTCTCCCAGTAGAGTTTGCAAAAGCTGTCAAGGAAGAGATTGTCAAATTAGAAGGTAAATCAGATGTGTTTTCCTCCCTCTTTCTCAAGTTTTGAGGAAGCTTTCTTAAGATAGATTAAAATTGCATGTGACATGTGCCCAAGTACTCTCTGTTAACAGTGTGAATGGTATAAAGATCAAGAAAAAAAATGGTAATCTGTTATAAAAACATCCTGAAAGTGGTCGATCAGACCAAAGAGTTTGTGTTCATGTTGAGCTGTTGACACAGTCTTCTGTGCAGTGTCTTCTACTTTGAGCTTGCAACTTTTCCTTAGGCAGTAAAGTTTTGTCCAATGGCAGCATGGGGAAAAAAACAACTGAACCAAAAAAAAAAAAAAAAAAAGAGGAACCATAAAAAAAAAATCCCACTGATGAGCTGCAGCCTTGTTTTTGCTCATAACCTCCATTCAGACAACTCACTCGTTACCCACAGCCCTTCAGCTCACTCTGTAGAACGCAGCTGAGTCCCAGCTGTACCAGCACTGGCTGGCAGACGTACACTCCTAATCCTCTGGTACAGCACAGCTTCTAGTGACACTTGATGGCATCTCAGACATTTGCCACACTTTTCCTCTGCTCAGGAGGGACACTTTGCTCTTCCTTCAGGACCTGCTGGGAGAAAGCCCCCTACCATCATTCAGAAAACTCCAAAATGACATTTTACTCGTTCTGACACAGGAACAGCTCACGGGCCTCCTGCAGAGGAAAGTACAAAGATTGGTACTATCCTAAGCATTTTAACAATGGTTTTATGCATTACATTTTAAAAATCTGAGCAGACGTCAATAAATGACACGTGAGTTCAAACAAAAAGCCCTAAGATTTTATAAAAAACATAATGAAAATACACTACTATCCCTTCTTTCATCAGAGTATGTAATTCTGATCTCAAAATCTTTGAATGACTCCATTATACTCAAGGAGAGCTATTTTTTCATGCCAACATCATCGAAATGGTGATACCACCTTCCCTTTAGTTAAGAAGGTGTTTCCATATGACCTTTAAAAATCAATGACGTGGAAAAGCCCAAATGGGACATACCCCTGTTTTCTAACTAACCTCCCCTTAAAAGCATTCCTAAAACCTTCTGTGAAGAATAACTAACTCATCTCAAGAATGACACTGCTCAGAAAAGCATCATATAAAAAAAAAACCCAGTTGTAGTTACTCAGATTTCCATTCTCTTCTATGTTTACCTAGGCATTCTCTACTTTTCAGCAGCAGAGGAAGATATATCCATGAAGAATAGAAGGGTAACTGTAAATAGGAGGGAGAGTGAGGTAGAAAATCTGGCACAGCCAATAACAGAAAGATTTTTGATAGATGTATCAATCCTTGAGCCTACAATGACATTTCCCTTCTCCACCCTGGACTACAGGTGGTGACTGCCTTTGTTGAAATGGCCTCCTTTAATCACAGCAATATTCTTGTTTTGAGTCGTTTTGTCTTCCTATTTAACTACAGATTCACAAACTTTTATTGCTTGGGGGAAAAAAAAAGTCTTGCATGTTGTGTTCCATTAGTACTTAGTTGTTCTATGTGTTTTCTTGATTTCCTGAAACACCCCTGGCCTCCCTTCCTCCCTTATTTTTAAAGGAAAAGGTACTCCCATGATGAGCTCTGCCTGAATGGGCAAATATAAGTCAAGCAATTACAAATAACACAAATACTGGATAAATTCTGGTTGCAGCATAGCGATAACAAAAATTCTGATGCAAGCTGCCTCACTTGCTTCCAGAAATGCATTTGTTCCATGAATGTCTCAGCTTTGAAGGTGACTTCATTGCCAGCAATCCTTGTGCTGTTGCCAGAACACTGGGGAAAAGCTTTATTTCAAGAAAAGAAAGACGAACGTGTCAATTGATGATGACAGAAGTGTTGTAGGTCAAACAGTTAAACTTATTCTGACTCTGTGTCTAGCAGGCTTGGGGATTTTTTTCCTGACTTATGAGTACACTGTATTGTGTGAGGGCAGCTTGAGCTAAACAGAAAAAAAACTGTGGTCAGTACAGATTGTAACTCTCAGGGTAAGGTTAATAAGAGCATCCCACTGCATCATTCAATGACCTTCTAGGACCAAAGTTAATTAGCGCAGCATTCATTAGGGATCTCAAACGTAACATGCTCCCCTCTACTGGGAAAATCTGCTGCTGACACAGGAGTAAACTAGGAGAGCCGGTAAGAAGACAAACATTCAATCAGTGATAACAAAATGGCAGACATAAGCCGGTTCTCAGAGGCAAAATCAGGAAGGAAACGTTGCACTTGCTTTGAGACACAGTTGATTACATTTACTGCTGTTATCTCCAGAGACATGGGCATTTGCTCTCACAGTGCACTTAAAGCTCAGAGCTTTGGAGAATAGATGCCTTTGTTTACAAGCAGTGATGTCCAAATAGTTTCTCTCCTCCACCAGACTGAAAAATTTCCATCTCCAAGCACCTGTATTACAAACATCTCAGCACTTTCAAATTGCTGCTATTCAAAAAAATGAAGCAAGATTTTTGTTATAGGAGAAGGATAAAGAAATTACTGCTTCATCAGCAGGCTGTCCACAGCTCACTCTGCAGCAAACCTGAATCCCAAGCTAGCAATGGGCTTGTGATCCCACAGGATAAAATCCACACCCTGGCATTTATATCACTTTGCAGTTGATGTATTTGTCTGTCCTGGAAAGAGGTCATGCTATAGAACAGCACATCCATCTTGGTCAGTGCCAAACAACCAAATTATAGCCAAGTAATATGTAAAATAATATAAAAGTTATAGGCAAGTTGTATACAGTAATTCAAAATCTGGTCACACATGATCACTGGGCTTTGTACTTTACAGATACCTCTGTCAGTGGTCTTTGATATCTCCACTATCCTCCCTCCTCTTGGACATATCACCAGCATTGGCCTGGACTTGATTTTGTGTTACAAATTAGAAAGTTTCTGCCTCTAGAGAGGTTACATACATATGAATAACTTGATAGCCCTCTCGAACCTGTTTTTCTCTAAAAGGCATTGTGGTACCTCTGGATCTACAAATATACCCCTTCTTCAGTGCAGTAGGTTAAGCAGCAGGACTGCTTGAAGCCTGATCCTTAGTTTCAGAGGAAGAGCTGTGACTGACAGTACCTCTTATGAGTTGTCTTTCTCCCTGTATGCTTGGAGAAACAAAGGATACTGTTTTTTCTAGCACCAAGATGAGCATTTGTGCAGCATTTATTGAGACTAGCGGAGTTTCACACGTTAGATGTGAAAACATATACTGACGTCATCAAAATCTCTGGCCCTCAAAATTATGATTACAATGGTAACAAGTGTAACAGCTACACACTATTTTATTCTCTATTATTAATTCTTAACAATGACAACCCAGCCTGAGCGAGTCGCCTGATTACTGGTGGAATTATGCCTGGCTTATACAATCATGTTTTACAGATATCATTTTTGTATTAAAAAGAGGGGGTGGAGGGGAGAATGCCTTTCAGACATAAGCAATTTTGTCAATGCACTAAGAGGCAAGTTATATTGTTAAACAACTTTTCTTATTAACACCCTCTCCCAAAATGCATCTCATTTCAATGATATACTTTTCTCTTTACGAAGAAAAAAGCTTCTACTAGAAGATGATGCTATTTCTAGAACCGTTATCAGCAGTCTTTAAACAGGAGGCTGAACATCCACACAAGTCTGAACTTCCTGAGCTTACCATGGCCTTTGATATTTGCCTAAAGTATTATAAAAGGGAGAGGGAGAGAAAAAAAATGAAGTTAAATGGAGCAGCCAGTTCTCAGCTTTTCCCCTCATGACACCCACCAGCCTCCCAGCCTACAAACCCAGAAAGCGAAGCAGCACCTTACGAATCCCTTACTTGTCAGGATAAACATGCCTAATGGCAGACATCTCCTCAGCCCCCACCTCCTCCGGGAAGGCTCTCCTGCCCTCCCCTCCGGCTATGCCCGGGTCTCAGGTGCCCGAGCTTTCTCAGCCGCGCTTTAACTCTTTTTAGCCCGGCAACGCGAATCCGCTGAGCGAAGATCGCCGTTCCGCCCGGGCTGCATCTCGCAGACGCTTTCCCCTGCCGGCTGCGCGGGCGCGCGTTCCGGGCAGCGGGCGGGCTCCGGGCAGCAGCAGCAGCCCCCGGCACAAGGGCGCCCGGCCCGGGACCAGCCGCGGGAGGGCCGGGCCTGCCCTGCCCGCCATGGGGAGGCGGGGAACGAGGCGCAGCCCGTCAGGACCCGCGCCCCGCTCCGCGCTCCTTCAGCCCCAGCGCCGCCTCTGAAGTTTCCCCGAGCGGCGTGCGCGGCTGCTGCCGCCGGGGCGGAGAGGGGCGCGGCGGCCGCCGCCCGCTCCCCCGCCGGCAGCGCTGCGCCGGCGCCGGCGCTGCCGCCCTCGCGTTCAACTGGTGGGACCC
>QUSF01000075.1:363606-438528 GCA_003676055.1 Chloebia gouldiae
GGAGGATGCGGGCGGCGGCGCGGCGGCCGCAGGCGGGCGGCGGGCAGCGGCGCGGCGCCTGACCGCAGGGCTCCGCTCCGCTCCCGAGGATGCTGCGGGGCGATGCCCGGCGACAGGGAGGACGAGATCTGCCAGAAAGCGCTGCAGCTGCTGGCCGAGCTGTGCTCCGTCGGGGCGGTGGAGAACGAGAACTGCCGGGATTTCATCTACTACCTGCGGGACAGAGCCCGGCCCCGCCTCAGCGACTCAGGTACGGCCGCCGCCCTCGGGGGCGCGGGCGCGGGAGGAGGGCGAGCTCCCCCGAGCATCCCCGGGCTGCCGGGAGCCGCGGGGAGAGAGCGGCCTGCCGGCTGCCTCGCAGGGAAGGAGGCGGCGGGGGGATGCTCGGGCGCCGCGGCGCCGGGCGGGTTTGCCCGGCGCGGTCGCGGGAGGACGGCGGTCCGGGCTCGGTGCCGCCAAGCCGGGTTGTAGCGGCCGGCGCTGGGGGAGATGCGAGCCCGAGCCCGCGGCGGGTGCGGCAGCGCGGGGGGCGGGCGCGCAACTTTGCGCGGAGATCATCTCCGGAGCCGCCCTGGCCCGCCGTGCTGCAGCGCTGCCCCGCCGCTCCCCGGGCCCCGGCGGCCGCGGCCAAGCCGCCAGGCGCTGCCGAGCTCGGCTGTACTGGATGGAAGGCGGCACACGCAACTCCCCGGTTCCCTGTGTCACCAGCTAAAAGGACCGTTCCTCGCATTCCCGTAGCAGATGTGGGGGCTGCGGGTCTGACGGGATGTGCACGGGGTTGGTTGCTGTGTGTTTGTCAGGGTTATGGCTTCCACATCGTGGCATGGCACTCTTACTTAAAAACTTTAACTTAAGGAAGCTTTCTCATCAGGAAGCTTCGCTCCAGCTGCACAAAAACAGAAAAGATTGAGGATTTGCCTCTGGATGCAAGGGAAGGGCAAATTGCAGTTTAGAGTAGGAGCTTATTAGATTTATTTTTACATCATCAAGTTGAGGTTGCTCAGTATGGGGAGAAATTTACTGAGTTAAGACAGAAGTTGGTAAACATTTGCAGTACTGGGAAGCCTTGCTGTTAGATCAGCCAGTCATCGCAGCACAGTTCTCATTGCTTCATTATTCTCTGAAATAAATCAGTCCATTTAGCACAGGACAGTCTAATGACACTCTTTTCTGTAATTTAGTAGCCTGAAGTAACACTCAGAGTGAAACTTCCTGACAAATCCTTGAATATGCTGGAGGCTTGGAGAAAGCAAGTAAAACTAAATAAAAAAAATACTCAGTGGAGGAAAAAGATGTGCTGTTGCAATAAATGAATAAGGAATTTTCCATCATTCAGTTTGCTTGTATCCAAAGCTACTTGCAGCCATTCTGGCTTTTCACTACTTTAAATATTCAAATTGGAGTGATTCATGCAATGTTTGATAGGGTTTCTTTAAAACTAGGCAAATTTAATTGTTTGGTTCATATAGCCAGATTTAATTACTTTGTTCATATAAGCAGTAATTTTAGGACAGACACCTGTGATTTTCTGTAATTTTAATTTACTAAAGGATCAGTTACGTATTTGTATATCTGGTCATGATTCCAAAGCCGTCTGCTGATATCAGTGCTCACTTTGGATATGAAACTACTTGAAATGCATATGGAGACTTTAACCTCCACCACTTGGATAACAGCTTTTCAGATTTCTTTCAGAAGCTACCTGCTTTTTTTTTTTTTTTTTTTTTTCATCAGCCTCAGGCAAAAAGAATACCTGGCATCTGTTTGGGAGTGATTTTAAAACATGGTGTGCTCAGTAAAAATTTATCGCCTCTGCCTAAAGATGAAAAAAAGAAAAAAAAAAAGTGTTTATTTCTACCTGTTTTGCTTGAACTGTTATTACACAACATCCTTCTGGTGTTGCTGCAAACCTGCTCGATTACACAGAGCAGCAGTCCCTAACCTTCGCCAGCCAATGTGCAACAACACTGAGCAATTATGCTGCAGGCAGCATCTTCCCATTGGCCTCAAGCTGAGCATTTTTATTTTTTGCAGCTGCAGCCAGTCTCAGAGGGTCGAGCAGGCAACTTGTTACCTGACTTGGAAAATAGTTCTGTGAGGTAGTCATGTCAGGAATTTGTTGATTTACCTAATCTCATATTTCTTTGATTAAAATGTATTTCTTATCCTAGTATGGCTGTCCACGTGGTTTGTTTAGCCGGTCTTTAGTTGTGGTGCTGTGGGCTGTAAGAAGACAGTGCACATGACTTCCAAAATGAAGCAATACGTAGTGAGAGGGCGGTAAATACGCTGATCAAAACCCAGCTTGCTGTGTGCAGTGAGTTTCATTGACTTAACAAGGGCAAAATGGGCTTAAAAAGGCCTGACGGCTGATCCGCTCCCTTTGCAGCCACTAGAGGCCTGAACGGGGATGTGGAGAGAAGTGGTGCTGAAGGACAGCGTCTCCTTACCAGAACTGGGCAAAAGATGAAGCTGTCCTTGCCCAGCTTCCTGCCTCCCGAGGTGCAAAGGTGACACGCTTTAGTCAGACTGAGTAACTGGCTCTTAGGCCACCCAAAACAGCAATCTGAAAAGATCCACAGCATCAGAGCGGAGAAAAGTGCATGAAGAAATATCTGATGAGGTACACGACTAGGTATCGTGCAGGAATAAGTGCACGGGGACACGCTTTGAAAAGTGTTCCTGAAATGAAGTCTTGCCTAAAGCGCAGGGACGTGGTGGGTCCAGATAATTCTGCAGCACCTTTGGCTGAAGGCGTTCATGGATGCTGGCTCTGTTCTCGGTTAGAGAAACCCAGCCCTGACTGGGGAGGGAGGGAGGGAGCTGAGGGGCTGCTGAGCCTGGTGCCAGTGTTTGTGGCCAGGCTCGGCCTCCCGGTGCTCTCAGCCAGCTCCCTGGAGATCCGCTCCTCTCTTGCCTGACATCGGATGCACTTGGCTGTGCGATTCAGGCCAGGAGGGGACTGGCCCCGATCTTTATTTGTCAATTTTTCAGTATATTTCAGCCATTTCCCCCTGTTGTGGGAAGCGCTGCACGTGCTTTGAGCACGAGTTTAAGGGCTAAAGAGATCTGGGTTTAATATGCTGGTCCACTGGATTTCAAGGGTGGCACGGGTGAGTCAGATTTTAAAGCTTTTCAAAAAAACTAAAAATGCAAATTAGGCATTTAGTGAAAAATCTTCAATTAGTTCAATAAGAGTTATATGTCAGAGCAACCTTGAAAATCCCTGAAAGGCATCCTTAAGCATTTAGATACCTTAATAAGCTGACTCGTTTTCTGTTCCATTGTAAAATGTCAATAATATTTCTGTATCACTGAAGGGCTTTATGAGGGTAAATTGCCAAATCTGAACACATCAAGTATGTAATACATTCATAAAGGAGAGTCAGATGGACCTCTCAGACATATTCAGGTAAAAATAGTGTTTGCTTATGGGCATTTGAAAACAAGCACACAAGATCATGGATTATCACCCCATGATACATGATAAAGCAAATATTGTAGGGCAGGAATGAGCAGAATTCCTTCAATGTGTAAAAAAAGAAAAATCCAGTAAACCAAAACAACAACAACAAAATCATGAAAGCAGAAAATCTTTATAGAGAGACTGACCATTAAAAGAAGAATTAACTCAAAAAGCTGCTTATGAAATAAGGATTCTAACAACAGTCCAGGCCACTAATCATAGTGAATTTTCCATTAATTTTGTGGTGGGAACATGAATATAAATAAAAAGTAAAGTTTACTGTTGCTTTGGACTGCACATCTTGAGGATGAGCCATCAAGGTCTTATAGTATTCTTAATTATGTTTTTTAAAATTGACTAATAGATGCTGAAACAGAATACATGATGAATACTTTGGGCACAGCAATGGCCATTAGGCATAAAGTGTTTTACAGGTCATAAGTATGAGATCAGTATTTCACAGTGACAGAAAGCCAGATTTTAGCACTTGATGGAGGTAAAGATAGCTGACAGTCAAGAAATTAAAAAATCTGGGAGTGGAAATGCAATGGATATTGAAGACAAAATGTATGAGAAACTGCAGTTATGGTCTTGCAGTAGAATTTAAGCATTTTATGAATCAGTACTTTACTTTTTAATGTCTACTTTCAGCTTCAGGACAGAGAAAAGCACAAAGAAACAGAAAGCCAAAGAGGCATAACCGTGGCCTCCCAGCCCTGTGGTGGAATGTGAGAGCTAAGGTTTTCTGTGGAGGGTTTTGTTCCAGTAGAATGCTTATTCCCTAGAAAGCTAATACTTGCAATTAAATTGTACCTCAAAAAGTTTCACTTTAATTCAGAACTGAGTCTAAAAACAAAACCTGTCTTCAGAAAGTAGTTAAAGTCCTTAAAAATGTATTTTAAAATTGTTATACCTTAAATTACTTCCTGATTTATTCCCATCTCACCCCCCCCAAATCTTCCAGGAGCATATCAAGCTGTAGTTTCATCAAGATGCTAAGTACATCTAGATTTATCTAGATAAATTCAAAAAGCATTCACAAGTTTTAAAGAAATGAAAAACATTTGAGTAGGTGTAATAACTTTCAGTATGTTTGTTCATTTTATTTTCCTCACTGTGGGCCGTTGCTCTCCATATTTTTTATTTTTCTTTTCCTGATAGTATTCAATTTGTCCTTCTAGTGCAAGACATCGTAGGATAGAGGACAAGTGTAAATCACATTTCCTTTCTTAAGGTTAAATGAATGAACACAGTTAGGCCCAAGTTCCTTTGGGTTTTAAGAACCAAAGTGCTCTTTCAAGAGTTGAAAAAAATACAGCCATGTTGTGTATTTTAGACTAAAAATAGGTATTGTTTTTCTCTTTGGAAATCAGTTTTAAACAGACAGCTAAATTTTAAAACAAATTGTAGAAAAGACCAAATCATGTTCAAAGTAAAGGGACTACCTGTGCATTTAATGGCTTGAAACTATAATTAAGGTAAATAAATTTACGAAAAGTAAAGATTTTAATTTATTATAACCACATATAACATTTTCCTGGAATGAATTTTTGTTCCTTTAGCAGCCAATCTGAAGAATTATAGGTGTTTAAGTTACGAGTTGCTCTTCAGCACCAGAGAGAAAGACGACTACAAAGATTTTCCTCATGATAAAACTGAGCTTTGATCAAGCTGGAACGCAGTCATGTTAAATACTCTTCAGATATGAAAGAGCCTGCTCTTCTGAGATCACTTTGTATTTTCCAGACATGCAGAGCAGCTGCACTTTAACTGGAGAAGCCAAAGAGGAGGAGGTTCTCTGTAGTCCCTGTGACCAAAGCTCACTGCACTGCTGTCCCATGGCTGCTCCTGGACGCTGTGGGGAGCAGAAATGTTTCAAGTCTAGGAGAAAAAGGCAAGAGGAACGTGGCTTACAGCCTTTCTTGACCTCTGCATCCAGATTCAGTACAGGTGTGGAAAGCAGGGGCTTCAATTTCTATTTTGGTTTTAGTCTTCACTTATCTGGGGATTTCACCAAATGTTTGTTGTTTACGATTCTGCCCTTACACCCTGAAACTACAACAGTGTGTAACACTGGGTTAAACAGACTGATGCCAGCTACACCTCTTTGTATTTAGCAGAAAAAAAATGTGTTTACTCAAATATGACGCATATATTAAAATAATACTTATTTCCTGGGGTCATTGCAAGCCCATTTGTGAAGTAATACTACAAGTTAGAATAACATGCTAATTGAATCAGAAACCAGTTATCTCTACAGCCACACAGGTTAGGCAAGTCTCTTCCAAGTGTGCAGTGAGCATTAAGGAAAACGAGTTATTTTCAACTGCCAGTAACAAAAATATCTATCATTGAAAAGAGCCTGAAGAGTAATGACTTTGGAAACTAGGATGCCTAGATAGCATACAGTCTTACACCTGAATTCCTGTTTAAGTGCCAGTTTTGCTGATGAAGAGCAATAGGTTAATTTAGCCCTTGTACATGCAAACTGGTTTTGCCACTAAATCTTGATCACTGCATTTGTCACACCTCCTGTTTCAGTGGGTTTGCACATTCCTTCTAGATGGCAGGAGAGGGGAAATGATTTTCTAATTATGCTTTCTTTAGAGTTACCCAAAATCTTTGTGCAGACCACAGTTCACATTTGTCACCGAAAGCTCTGATTGCTTAAGCAGAGGTGTTGCTGTAACAGATTTATGGGTTATTATTATGGGTTATTATTATGGGTTATTAATTAATTATTAATATGGGTTATTAATTCCTAAAAAACTCACAAACTTGTGTTACAATAATGACATTTTAGGAATTTTATTATGGTAGAATACTGAATTGTTAGGTATTTCTGTGACCCACAGATTTAGTGACCCAACCCAAATGATCAGCCACATGTTGCCCCAGATATTTTTTCTGGAAAATTCCTTTCCAAACTAATTTGTGTGAGTTTAATTACACTGACAATTCAGAGACCTAGAAATGTAAGTCCAAAATTATTGCTGTCATAACAGCAGATCTGCTTAAACTCAGTCTCGAGGCTGTGCAGCTCTGTACCAGCTTTGATGTGCAATATGTAGAGGCTGAGCACAAACTGCAATTTATGTATTTTTGTTTAAAGCCACATTTCTAGGGTTCAGCTCTTCCCCCACTGAAAATTATGATCATTGTTGATGTAGTGCAAAGCTGTACTTAAGAACATTGCACTGTACATTTTTCGCTATATTTTGTCGTTCATTTAAGCCCTTCTGTGGCTTTATTTAGACCAAAGAGATAAGAGAGATTATTTTGACCTAAAGCTTTATGTCTCTTTCATATTGCTTACAAAATTTTAGTCCAAGGGATAAAAGTTTAGAATAATTAATTACAGATGCTGTCAGTTGCAAGTGCAGTTTTTTAAAGTTCATCATTTTACAAGATCAATCTTTTTTGCATGCTTTGTAGTACTATCAAGTAGAGAGTACTTGATCCATTTATTTGGAGAGTACAGAAATAAAGTGTTGTGTATAACAGGTGGTGGTTTGCACATTTCTTACATTTGCTGTTGTGGTCACGCTGGGTATTATTGTGTGGCTTAAGCTGCTCAAGAGGTTCAACTGCCTTTCTTTTTTTGGATTTAGGCATTGAGATCAGCTTGGCTTCCTTTGGCTGGCATGTACACTGCAGGATTTGGTCCTGTGCACCTCCCAAAGTTAGCTGGAATTCAGAAATGCAGGAGATGCAGTCAAAACTGGCATGTATGTGCGTGTATGTTTTAAGCTAATTTACAGTTGATGTGTGTCTACCAAAGCTAAATGTTGCAAGAGTCTATAATCTGTCAGAAAAAGCTTTCAGATTATTGCTGTAAATCCAGCATGCTAACAAAAAAAAAAAGAAAAAAAAAAGTCAGGCACTAATGATTTTGGAGTTAAAATTTTCAAAGGGCTTTTTCAGAAACATTCCAAATTTCATTTTAAAATAAGAATAGAGAGGATTTGAAATAGGATAATTCCTGCCAGGATACTTTCTCACTTTCTTTTTGTTCCTGCTGAGTTTCACATGCACACAAAAAGAAAGCCTGGCTGACTTCCCTTGGATATAAGTTCTTTCAGTTCATTACATGTCCATCAGGGAGTTTGTTTAGAAGATCCTAATTCTATTTTACAGTCTGTGAATCTCCCCATATGCTTCCTTTCCCCCTGTGATGGACCTTTCTTGTGTGTATACAAAACACTTAATATTTATCTTTGAAAATTTGTTCTGGTAAACCAATTTTCATCATTCCATCCAGGTTACTTTGTGCCTGGTTTCTCCATCCCTTTTATAAACCATGTGTGTATTTACACCAGTGTTCCATGTGTTTGCCCATCGGGATGTTCCCACTCCTTTTCTCAAGCAGCATCTCATTTTATTTACTGCCCTATTTTTAATCTATTCAGTTCATCCCTGTTTTAGTTGTCTGACTTCAGCAATGTAGTTTGTTTTTCTTCTCACATTTAGTGAAATTTCGGAATGCAGTGAGAGTTTCAGTAGCTGTGTAATCAGTCAGTACATAAAGTTGGATCCATCTTACACACTTGTCTCACTGAGTATCTGTCTGTAGCTATATAAAATTCCTTTAGAGCTCCCTTTTAAAACTTTCTGCTTCTTTTGTTGTTTGCAAGAGGTTCATGGCTATGGAGTTCATGGTTTCACCAGTACAGATTAAGACATTCCAAAAGCTGTTTCTCACATCTTTCCAATTTTATAAATAATTGCAACTTGTAATTCTGTACAAATTACCCTACTATTACAGAAAGGAATGTACAATGCAAATTAGAAAATGATCAATGAGACCAACAGTCTTATCATCTTCTGCTTCCATTTGTAGCAGATGTTTTATCCATTTGAAAGAGGAGTTTATTTTTTTTTCCTCTAGAGAAGTGAAATGGATAAGATTAATGCCTAGTTATTCCATCTCTTTTTGGGAAGCTGATCTCAAGTGTTCATTATGCTAAGTTCTCTCTGCACAGCAGAAAGGAAAAGAGAGTTTCCTGAGCCTGGCTGCAGGGAAATGCAGCAGGTATGGAGTTGTTCTCACTGAGTGCCTTCCTGTTCCCTCTAGTAGGGCTGATGTAGGATATGTGTAGCAGTGGCATTACCTGCTGTAAAGAGATTTTAGGTCCATTAGCAACTAAGTACAAGAGAAAACAGATCTGCTGTTACTTCAAAAATAGATAAAGCTCTAAAGAGAAAATTCTCTTATCAGTACATTTCTGGTTTTTTTTTTTTTAAGCTATACTAATTTACTTGGGGTAATACAAGACACAAATCTAAACCAGTTGCTCAGATTTTGTTTTCTTCTGTGATTGTGTACTCTCCTGCAGTAGGTCATGCATCAAGAAAGGGTACTCTTTCTCCAGATGCCACTAAGGCATCCATGGTAACAGAAGTCTAATGGAAACTTCTCTTCCTTTTTCTTTTCATTTTAAGTTGACAAACGCTGAAGATGACTAGTGAGTTAAAAAACAAGCAGAGGTAAGAAATTAGGCTTAGTAGATAAACATAAGGTGAGGGGCTGGCCCAGTTTTGTCATTTGTTTTGTTTGTTCTAAGTTTGGGGGTGTTTCACAAACAAAGAGTGCTGAAAGCTCGAGGCGCAGCAGGCGCGAGCATGGTGCCTGTCACCTCTTCTGCTCAGGACATGGACCTGAGGAGCAGAACAGACAGCCAGGCCTCTGAAGAGAGGGATAAAACTCATATTCCTAAGGGACCAAAGAGCACAAAAAGACTTGCTGTCACCTGGAAATTAGAGTTAGCAGAGTTGAAGCCTGGGGTTCTGAGGATCTGCCTGTGGGGACATAGTGGACAGGAAAGGCTGTGGATATACTGTGTTATACCTCTGTTGTAAAAAATTCTATTTCTGTTTTATATTACACTACAACTTGCATTTTTTGTTCTCTTTTTTGAATCCTTTTGAGCTTCTTTAAGAAGTCTGATGTAGAAAAAAAATAGATAAAGCAGACCTGTCCAAATTCTTTGTCTGTCTTCAAGATCCTATCACTGGTTTGTTCATTGACTGGTGGGTTTTTTTGTGGGTTCAGTAGCTTTCAAAGCCAGCCTGAGAAATCAGGATTTGATGCTGACATGTGGGCTGTGTCTAATCAGTAAACAGAAGGCTTGGCCATTGTGGCTTCCCTTATTCTGGAAAAGCTGTCACCTTGACTCTTCCCTGTGCAGCAGCATCACTGTTCCTGCCAGCTTCTCTTAGCTGCAGAAGGTGAAACATTTTTATATCTGCTCTCATTCTCAAGTTAATGTCTTGTTCCTGCCTACCTTATTCGTTCTGTACCTGTCTCTTGTTCTGTTGTCATTGTGTTATAAAGAGCAAATTGACTAGTCAAGATGATTTCTTTCCTGCTGCTGCTAGGAGCCAGAGATGATGAAATAGCTAAAAGCAGTTCCCAAAATAGCAGTGCACAGGTATAGGTTTGCCAGAGCGATTGGATGGTGATTACTCTATAGGTCCTTCTGTAGTATTACAAGTCAGAGCCAGCACTGTGAACAAAAACTGCTTTTGTTTCCTTTGATAGATTTCTCTTAATTTCCTTCTCCTTTTCTTGGGAGCTGGAAACCAGAACAGACCTTAATAGCAACAAGACCAGCAGCATCTTCAGCCAGTTCAACTTTTCTTTCCTTCCCAGATTAGGGGGAAGCAGTTTTTCACCTTCAGGAAGATCCAAAATTCAGTCTTGGGATTTGCTTCTTATCCTGAAGGCTTGGCACACTGAGAGATGAAGAAGTAATTTTGTTAAAATGGAAGGCTTGGGATTTAACATTTTTGGTCGTTTGGCAGTTTTACCTCCCTTTTTTCTGTACCCCTCTCTATGTGGAAGATTTACAAGATTGGTAGTTGTTGCCATGGCACTAAGCAGGACTAAGTGTCTACTCCCATCTCAAAACTGGATGTTTACGGCCGTATCGCCAAAAATTATCCCTTCTGACAACTCGGAGTTGTTTACACAGAATTAACACACCACTCCTCTTCTTCCAAAGTGAAGACAGGCTCTTCAGGTCATTCCCTGTGTGTCAAGACAAATGGGAGCTTCAGCAGTGCTGGAAAAGCCTCAGAATCAGCTCTGTCCTTCCACTCCCTCGTTAGCTGTTCAAATGAACAACCGCTTCACGCCCTGCCGAGCAGCTGATTGGCCTTGGAGGGAAGAAGCATCTGAAGCAGTATTAATGTTTCATTCAAAATCATGAGAGCCAGGGAGGAGGGGAATTAGGGAATTCAAAACCCCAAATCAGTACTGCCTTTTATTTCACCAGGTCCTGTTCTCTTGAGCAGCATCCCAAATTTTCTCCCACACTGGATTTCCTCTCAGGATGGTCTTGCTGCCTTTGTGAGGTGTTTTTTGCCAAGGATAAATTTAACAGCTCTCTTCCCTTTGCTTTTCTTTCTCCATTGTCTGCTTCTTCTCTCCAGCCCTGTTGACAATATCTGCTATGACATATGCTGTACAGGAGATGGAGAGACAGAGGAACTGTGCAGTCCCTCCATCCTCTTCCCTTTTCCTTTCTCAAGTCTTCACTGCTGCATTAAGGCCGGTGAAAATCCCTTTTTATTTTGTCACCAAGCAAAGCAGATCATAAAGCTGAAAAATTAGTGCCTTAAAATGCTATCTCAAAGATATGTGAGTAAACTGGATGTGATAAAGCAATCAGTAAAGGAGTGTAGTGGAGTGCATGACAGCAAGAACAGCCAGCTGCATCTGGGAAATATGTAAGTCCTTGGACTCCAGCAGTAGAAAACTTCCCAAGCTGAAAAAGAGGAGCAATTCTTTCTCTTTTGTGGCAGTCCCAGAGGTTTGAAATGTAGTTTCAACTAATAATTGCAATCATAGAGTCATTGACATTAAAAGAAACACCTCACAGTGGGTATTCATATAAGATCTTAGATTCCTTGTACATAGTATAGCACGTGCTGGGGTTTTTAAATTTGCAGATGTTGCTAATAAATAAAAATAGTTTTATTAGGACAGGAATAGAAAAAACCATTAGATACAGAGGTGTTGCATAACCAGCCTTCATGAGCAGGGAAGCTCCCCTTCTGCAGCGTTTCAAGAGGTACTGTTCCCAGTAAATGACAGCAGATAGATCCTAAATCCCTAGGTCATCCTGAGATAAATATTAACGCTGCTGTTTTCAAAAACCCAAATGTTGCTTTTTCTTGTACCTGTTAGCCTCTGGGAAAAAAAAAAATAAGGGGAAAAAGCAAGATTTGACAGAGTATTTCCTGACTCAGCAGCTGACGCACTTGGTTCAAGGTAATGGAAGGACTTCACCCCAGCTGAGGAGGACTATGAACACACAAAACAGCACAGGAGGTGCCTGCCTGTAAATCCTGCTGACCAAATATTACTCAACAATCTGTTAATACAAATGTGTTTGCCTCAGGGATGATTTAGAGACAGGAGTCATGTTTTAGCTGTCTGCCATACATTACTAGTTGAGGACTGTGAAAACTAAGGCTGTTTTTTTAATAGTGAACTTGAGATGTGATCTTGTAGAAATCCGTCAGTGCTGGTTTTTCCTACCCTTTCAGCTGCTTTTTCAGTAGTGATATGCAGTAAAAATTCCATCTAATTCTGTGTCTGTAATCAGCAGAGAAAGCAGGGCACGTCTCAAGTGTGATGTCAGGAAAGCATTGAGCAGAAAACGGCCTAAAAAGCAGCCAAGAGAAAACTGTGGGCCCAAGGATTTAGGTGGAAAGTAGCCAGCCTGAATGTGGCTCACTCTATTTTCATAGCAAACACAAAATAAGAGCTTGGGCTTTGCTGGGGCCTCTCAGCACTTTACTCTTATAAATAATAAACAGAATACATTTTCCTCCTGTGTGGGTTAGCAAATAGAAATGTGCCTCTGTTATCAGCAAGGAAGCCATAATTGAGAGGCAGTGATTTTGTGGAATACACATTCAAATGGGACTAAATAAAAGCATGAGGAGGATTTCAAAACTTCTATTTCTATGCTAGGTTTCATATGTTTAGCTATGGAATTTATTCATGATACCTTTTTGCAAGCTAGGATTTACATTCCCAGACTCAAATCATGTCACTCACTGCAGCCTGTATCTGACACAGCAACAACTCTAACAGGGTAACTTTAGGTAATCTTTTGCATATCCTAGCATTTTGCTGTTTACTGCCCCATTTTCAGTGTATTTTCAAGAGTTTTGAGTGTTTGCTTTCATGGCCTGGCTTGGATTACAAATGCACATCTTGGTGTGATACCACTTGAGACTGAAACTGAAAGGAATATGGTCATGGTAATCCTGTTCACTTTTGTAGCAGAAATGCAGAATAAAACATATTTTTCTTGGAGAGGGGCACATTTCTAATATGCCCCATTTCCAGCTTGTGTCCCCCTCACATTTTGGATTAAAGAGTGCATTTTTACTGGCTCTATTTACTTGTTCTTAAGGATATCTGATTATTCATTTCAGTATGCCTCAATGTATGTTGTCGTCATGTTTAGGAAACTTACAGAATTAATTGCCCACCCCTTACATGAAAGTTCTCCAGAGAAATTACAGTGGGTAACTCTACTCAACAACCCACTAACTTTCACAAGTCTGGAAGTTTGGAACATGCAGTTCTTGGAAGTGCTTGGAAGGGCCCTTTTCCCTTCTTTTTTGTCAGCTTGTTTCTTAATGAATGTACTGTCATGCCTACAAGTGAAATGTTTTCTATTTTCTTAACATTCACAATTTAGTCATTCAAAAAAATTGTTAATTTTTTTCTCTACAATCATCTGAGTCTACCCAATGGTGGGAATTGTTTTGTTTTAAGGACATAGGATCACAGGGACTTCCTAAGAAAGGGATGTATACAAGCACCTGAGTCTAAAGAAAATATTTAAAGTACTGTTCATGTAATTCAGTTTTAGGTATTTTTTCCCTAATATAATGGATTTTATTTTCTTATTTCAACCTCATTTCTTTATTTATTTAGAGGGGCCATGTGGAACCAGGATAAGAAGTAGATATTGGTGTGTGCCATATCTCCCTGTGTTGGATGACAAAGGAAAAAGAAGCAAGTTCTCAGAAATTATCCACTGAAGTGGCTGAAAAGTTAACAAATCCCGTCAGTGTATTCCAGCTAGCAAGAAAAGTGGGATGTAGCTGTCTCTGCAGAAAGGAGAACCCCCATTACTATTTTAGAGAGCAGAAGATGAAAAAACTGTGGCCATCAATTTGCCATCCGTTGTAGTTGTTTTTCCCTTAGAAGTAGCAGAACTTTTTAAGTTCTTCAAAGCCAAGGAAAACCCCAGATTTGAGAGCAATCCAGCTGAGCAAGTCTTGGAGGAGGAGAGAAGACATGAAAGCTCAGTGTTTGCACACTGCTCTCTGAAGTATCCCTCAGCAGTGGCGTTCTGGTTTTTAGGAACAAGGGGATGACACCAACGTCTCCTTCACACTCCTTGTAATTCTGGGAGGGAGATGAGGAGAGCAGTGGTTCTCCCCTTGGAATAGGTCCAAGGAAGAGCAGTCATGAGTCTGCAAGAAGAAGGTTTCAAGGCTGATGGTCCCTTCTCTACATCCCATTTGTTTGTGTGCCACCTGGAGAGGCTGGTGCGTGCATCATGTGGAAAGTGTATCACTGATTATAATTGAACTCATCTGAAAAAAACTGTGCCCTACCCCGTGATTATAATTTCTCTCTCTGCTAAGGTTGTTTATCTTCTCTTTCTCGTTTATTGCTTGAGTGAGGCTAGCACATTTGAAATTCTGTTTCAGAAGAAGTGGGATACTCTGCAACTGGTGGTATTTCACTGCAGAATAACCCCCAGAGGGATTTGTAATCCCCTGGCACTATCATCCAATAGTGAGCCAAATTGAATAATGAGCTCGGTGCTATGAATTCAGCCTCATACTCAGCCTCATTCTGCATTGGGTAGCATTGCTTAGAAATTAATGAATTATTACTCTGCATTTATGCTATCAATGGCATCCAGAGGCTGGCCTAAACACTCTGGAGCCGCTGGCAGCAGCAGCAATATATGTACATGGAGATATTTTGTTCTCCCCCTGTAAGTATGTGCTGTAGACTATCTTTTAAAGGAGCTTTATGTTCCCCATAGCTAGACACAAGCAGACAGTACATCCTGGACATCAGTCAAAGATGCACAATGACACATAGTTTGCTATTAATGTTTGCAGGATTTGGAATGTGGTAATTGATTTTGGCACTGAAAGTGCAGTCTGGTAAATTGCTTGTCACCCTTGTTTCATCCCCAGTCTCATTGAGAATCTCATATGCAATTAACCATAATTGCTATACTGTATTTTTTCTGAAGCACACAGCACATTGCTGGTTTGTTGTTTGGTTCTCAAAAATGGTGAGTTAATTGCTTACAAAAAAAAACCAACTCAAAATAAGGGGACCTTTGTGGTGAGGGACTTTTCTTCAGAGTAGAAAATTATGGAGATTTTAATATCATCCATGTTCCAAACTCACATCCCTCTTATGCTTGAAAGCTCCCTGGCCTCAGGGACAGGAACTTGTGCATAAAGGCATGGAAAGTCAATCTCCATTACCAAACTGTGGGACACAGCAAGAGGACCTGGATTCTCTGCACACCAGGACTGAAGCTAAAAAGTTCTTGTGCTTTCTGTAAAACAGAGCAATTCCTTCTGCATGTGGAACTGGGCAGGAATCCTTTAAAGGAATGTATTTGCTCCACATCCTCTAGGTCACAAGGTAGAAGCAGCACTGAATGGCTCACATGAATTCCTCTGCCAGTTTATCCTGGCAATATTTTCTATTTAAACAGCCAAGGCTCCAGAATTAGCATGGACTGTCGTCTAGAAACCTCAATAAAACGAAGAGCTTTGCCAAGAAATAGTCTAGGACAGAAAAAAAATTAAAAAAAAAAAAAAAAAAAAGTGAAGCCCTTCTCACAGATCAACAACAGGAATCTGCAAAATTTTCCTTCCCAGGAATGAAGAACTATATTTTCTCCTGCTGTCATGCAGGAGTTGGATGCTGGAGGACAGGTCTGGTTCTCAAGTTTAGGATGAGAGTACCTGCTTTTTTCATGTGGTAGTGGATTGCTCAAGGAAGACCTAATCAGAAATTTCATTGCTATCCTTGGTGAAGCAGAGGATTCTCTTCACTTCCTCATGTTAAGAAACTAGCTGTTCTATTTTTTTCTGGAGAAAATAATTTCAGGAGGTGAGATACAGATCGAGCTAAATTAACTTAATTAAAGAAAATGCAGATGCAGCCAAATACGTTTTCTAGTAGTGAGTGTAGATTCTACTTGCTGCAAGCACAAAATATCTCCAAGAGTCTGGATTTGACAAATTGTGGCAATAATTGTACATATAAAACATTGAAAATCTCTTCTATCAGAAGGCTGGATGAAAAAAGGATTTTTCTTTTACTCTTGAAAATTAAAAAAACAAGCCTTAAGACCATGAACTAGTTTCCAGGATATTCAAACCAGTTTAGATCTTACTTTTAATCCAGTTAATTATTTTCCTAGTCTACATTCAATTAATTATCAGATTAAGGTTCTTATGTAATATGCAAAACGGTCTTTTGATAATAAAAGATTATAAAAGAAATGCTGCAGAGTTTGCTTCAGAAGAAAGCGCAGCAAGATTGAAATCTGCAGAATTCCAACTTGAAAGAGGCTATTAACTTTGCTAGCAATTGCATGTACCATTAAAATTGCATGTTCCACAAGAAAATGGGGTGCATCACTTGGGGCATGGAAGACAACTGCAAATCTTTACTGCAGGAATCATTAAAGATTGTACATAAATACCATTCCTTGGATTTTCTGCTTAGATCTTCCAGAATTGCTACATTTATCAAAACCTCTATTTCAGTTTTTTTTACAGATGTTGATTATAATTATAACTGATTTGGAACTTTATAGTTGCACAGGAAGGACATAAACCAGAGAAAGGCCAACAAGATGACTAGAGAGATGGAACATCTCTCCTGCAAGGAAAAGCTGAGAAAATTTGGTTTGTTCAGCCCAGAAAAGAGAAAGTGACCTAAATGGGGCCTTCCAGTATCTGAAGGGAGCTGACAAGAAAGAGGGAAAGGGACTTTTTACAAAGGTGACAGGACAAAGGGAAATGGCTTCACACTGAAAGAGAGTAGATTTAGATTAGATTAGATATTAGGGAAAATTTCTTTGCTGTGAGGGTGGTGAGGCCCTGAGAAGTTGTAGGTGACTCATCCCTGGAAGTGTCCCAGGCCAGGTTGGATGGAGCTCTGAGCAACCTGGTCACTTGGAAAGTGTCCCTGCCCTTGGCAGATGGTTTGGAAGTAGATGATTTTTTAGGTCCCTTCCAACCCAAACCATTCTATGATTCATAGATTCATAGGTATTTCTGTCTTCCTAGAATCTACTCCGGAAAAAAAAGAAATCCTTCTGCTTTACAACCTAAGAACTGATGCTCAGCATGAATTTTTCTACTCTGCAGGGTTGGTGACGTGGCTTTTCAGCTGCCTGTATCACTTTCCTTCTCCAAAATCTGTTCTTCCTCTCAGTCCTTCACGTGTTGGCCATGTGCCTGCTGAAAGCAGGTGCATTTGGAGAAATGACAGCTTTCTCATGGCTCAGTTATTTCATTAACTCCTTTTTAGCTGGATTCCTTGAAAAAGCAGCTGTCTGGTGGTCAGTACCTTGCCTGTGTGCTGAGCAAAGCTTGTCAAACTCCCTGCGCCCCTTCTCTTCAGTTGCATCACGCTTCTCTAGAAGCAGCTGGAAGGTTGCTAGACTCACAGTGATGAGTGAGAAGATCCAGGTTCCCTTTTTAACTTTACAAACTCTTTTACAAAGGCTCACCTTGAGAACTGTACTGCGTTTTGGGTTTCTGCTCCTCTTTCTAAAAAGACATTTAAGTAACTATGACATTTATAAAGGGAAAAGCTGCTTAGTGATAAACAGTTTAATCACTGAGTTAATTTAACAGCTTTTTTTCTATGGTCTGCTTGGTCTTGTGAATAGAAAAACAAACAATTCTTCAAATAACCACTTGGGTTTCTGGGCACATTTCTGCGCTGTTTACATTCCATTAACATTCTGCTGATACAGATTTATTCACAGTGGTATTAACTCTGTCTGTCCAGACACATTTTAATGCTTTCTCACAGCTTTCATTAGTAAATCTTTATTAAAAAAAATACTTTATTATATATATATATATAATAAAAAGAATATATATAATTAAAAAAAGAATATATATAATAAAAAAAGAAATAAATAAGGACAGAAGGTTGTCACTTATGTCTCAGATATATAGGGTCACTAAACTTAAATAAAGACTGAAAAAAAGAGCCTGCAAATTGCTCTTTAAGACATTAAAAATTACATATTTCCAATTAAAAATCTGAATTTTCATATCTTTTCCTGTTCATATGATATTTGAAAGCACCAGAGAAAAATATTTTTAATGGACCTTCATGGCATAGTCCAGGAGGTCAAGACTCATATTGCAAATTGATGGACATTAATGAAGTAACTGTGCATCAGAGAGGTGGTCTGGAGACTTGGACAAGAAAGTGTCACCTCCTTCTCTTAATCACTCCTGAAGAGTAATTAAATGACTCCTTAAATCAGGGTCTCAGAGGTGCCTGGATGGTTTAGCTTTGTAATTCTGAGCTTACTGTGACTGATGACTGATGATACCTTCATTGAATCACAGCATAGAATCTTTACGGGTGGAAAAGCTCCTTTAGGATCATTAAGTCCAACTCATAACCCAGCACTGGGAATGCCACAAAAACCAAGGCCCTGAGTGCCAAGGTGCCATGTCTGGACATCTTTTAAATGCCTCCAGAGAGGGTGACTCAGCTTGCATTGGCTTTCTCTCTCAGCTCCTTCCAGCTCCATCAAAACAGAGAAAGGAGCTGTGACTCCAGCCATACACATCTATCCTACTCAGCATTAGTAATTTTTTGGACCACCAAGCCCTACAGGCAATACAATTTATGAAGCTTATGTCAGTGATCATTTTATGTGTATTTAATACGTATGTCAGAATCTTATCTTTCCACCTATGCTGATGTACCTCTCAGACTTGGGATGGTTTTGTGTGAGTGTGTGTGTCAGAGAGGAGGGATGCACAGAGGGAGAGTAACACAGGAGCAAAGGAGAAAGGAAACAAACAGACCAGAGTACAAACAAACCAAAGTGAATGGCTGTGGATCCTTCTGCAGTGTTGGAAAAATGGAATGTATGAAGTGTGCCTGTTCATCCTCATAGGGGGAAATAGATTAAAATCTTCAGAATGGTTTTAAAATATTAGCCATTCATATTTTAATTGCTGTATATTTTTAAATGCATCAGATGAACACACTTCTTTAAAGTGGTTGATACCCTTAAATAGGGTTCAGCATGCAGCCATTGCTATAAATGACTTTTTGTATAAGAGCTTCTGATCCTTTCTCTGGCCTTAGTCTCTGGTGTTCAGAGGTCTCCTGAGTTGTGGCTCACAGTGATTTTAAATATCTAAAATAAAAATACCTCCTACTTTTCTTAGGTGCAAAATCCACCATGAAGCCCCTTGCAGCTTTTGAAACCCCCAGACAGATGCAAGACTAATGTGGTTGTGAAGTTACTATCAGCCTTAAAACCCTGAAATACTGAAGCATTACTATCTTGACTTTTATGTCAAGATGAATGAAAAATAAATTAACTTCTAGGACTGCAGGACTGCATTTGTTTGAAAATGTCTGGTTTTACATAGAGGCGGAAGGGCAAAAATAGGATGTTTTTCATAAATGCTGAAATATCTTAATCTTGATGGTTGCCAGAGTTTCCAGCCTTAAAGAACTAGCTATTGATAGTGTTCTGTGGAATTTCTGGTTTATTATTCAATGGGTACAAACTATGGGCGTTGTTAACAAAAAGGTACCAGAGGGATCAGGGTTGACAGCACGAAGGGTTGTATCAAGTCTCATCTCTGTCCCTTGTCCCCAGCCTGTCTCCTCCTAAAGATTTGTTTTCCTTACGAATCCAGCAGGTTCCCAGCAGCCCGACCTTTTCACAGTAAGTGATTTGTGAGTGTGCCCCTTTGGCTGTGGGGCAGGGCCATGTTTCTCCAGGTAGAGGTGCCCAGTTTGACTCTGGGAATTTAAGGGCATATTAATACTCCAATCTTCCTGAGTCACTGACAGGAGTTTTGCATCCCATCCGTCAACTCTGACATTTATGTTGGAGAGCAGCAATCCCATGGTTGCCTCACTGATGCTGAAGTGCATGGCTCAGATTTATTGCCATCTTGATTTTTTTTCCTCTTTTTAATCTGTCACAGCTCAATCAAAGTGCTTAAATCAGCAGCTGTGGAGAGTAAAGCCCTGAATTCATCCTCAGTGAACTACAGTACCTCCAGTTTGCTGTTCCCTGAGAAAGCTGCAGGATTGGATGCCTCCTGCCCACTGTGGAGTGAGAAATACCCCTCAAGCTACCCAGTTTCAATTTTATATTCACAACTAAATACAACATGAAATGATTCAGTTCATAAGGAATTGTTCCATTTACAAGAGTTGTTGCTACTTGTTCTTTCTACAGATTGATTTTAATAAAATGTCTTGCATGGCTGTACAATTAAACCCAAGAAAACAGCAATCCAGATATATTCAGATCTTACTCAAAGCATACATTCTTTAGTATATGCTTTGCAAAAATAAGCAAGTTGAAGTTCTTTTCTGTCTTCAGATTTGCCAAAATTAGGAAGGCTTCCAAGAGCATCTCAGCTTTAAAATAATCCATGTCTAGGAATGAAAAAGCAGAAGAGCAGTCTGAATGATAATATTATCAAATCTGTTTCTCAGTTCTGTTCCTTAGCTGCTGCACTCCTAAGATGTTTCACTTCAGATTTCTCATTATTTTCTCTGTTTTCATATCTGTTCTGCAGCTTTCTCTTAGACAGTGGTGTTGACAGACAAGACATTTGGACTTGATCTTAAGGATCTTTTCCAAGCCAAATGATTCTATGAGTTTATGACTTCCAGAATTACCCACTCATAGTCTTAAACTATTTCTTTTGCTCTCTACCAGTGGAGTATGAATGGAAAAAATATATATTCCTTATTTTTTCTTAACAGTGAATCCATAGTAGACATGATTTGATGGTAAATTATTAATTCATTTTCTTTTCTAGTAGTAAATATCCCTGCCAGTAAGGCTTTCAACACCCCCTAATACTTATGGATCAGCCCAAAACCCTTCCTTTTATGAAGTGGGAGCCCTAAGTTCACAAAGAACAGACACAGAATGCATTAGCTGTGGCTGAAATATTTTTAACAGAAGTCAATATGAGTGTTGCAGTGTATCTGGCTCCTCATCTGAGAAAGATAAATGCTTTCAAGGCTGCCTTTATTTCCCTTTGTGCCAGCAACTCCCTTCTAAAAGAAAAATCAGGCTATTTAATCAGCTTAAGATGTTAGTGATTTGTGATGATAATAAGCAATAAATTTCCTCTTTATCCATATCAGTCTATGCAGTCAACTTTCTTGAAGTCCCTTGTGAGGTTTCAACACTTGTGACAACCTTTTTATGATCTGCCAATATAGAGAAAGCAAATGAATTTTGGCTCTTCCTTAAATGTAAAGCAAGCACTGTAAATATTGAACCACTGTCAAGTGCCAGACTCCCATAATGTAGGCTTAGAGTCGTTGATTCTGAAAAGGAAGTTAATGAAATAATTGACCTCTTTTCCATTGCAAACAATCTGGCTTTAAAGAGAAGTGCACTTCTACTCTATGTAAATTGTCCAGAAAAGTAATACTATATTTTTATTTCTTAAATATTTATTAAACAAAAGAAGCAAACAAACAAACAAACAAAACAAAAAAAAACTTCAAAACCAAAATACACCAAAAAATTAAGAAAGGTTCAAAAATAGGTATTTTTTGTTAGGTTATTCAAAATCAGAAAGGCTAAGGTTTTCCACTAGCCTTAATACAATTATAGAGAAGTAGAGATCAGTGGAATGTGACATTCAGTACTTCTAGTAGGAAACAGGTTGGAAGTTTTAAAGAAAAATACAGATTTTGACTAAAACTATATGAGCAACACAGCTCCTGTTAACTATGGCTCTCTCTGTGAAAGTATCTGTTAATCATCCTGTTATAGATTTGTGTGTACATATTTGGTCTTTAGGTATTAATGTGAAACTTAAATTTTGTCGAAGCTCAAACAGCCCTTCATACTCTTTAGTTCTCTGTCCACGTCTCCCAGTCCTTTGTATTAATTTCATTTCACAAATTTTGGAAGGTGTCCCTGCCCATGGCAGAGGGGCTGGAATGAGATGATCTTTAAGGTCCCTCCCAACCCAAACCATCCTATGATTTTATGATCTCTCTAGCTGTCATTTTGAGCATATTGGGAGAATATTCCTGTACAGTTTCATACAAATGGGAAATGAAATGCTGCTCTGTCATTTCCTTTAGTACCCTAAAACGCTTTACTGTTATTGCAGCTTACTGGGCTTTCAAGGACTATAATGGAACTTGGAGCTTTTTGGCGTGGTTCAAATGAGCTGTTTGCTCTTCCATAACCTGGGGACTTCCTGCTGCTGACTGTACACTGCAGAAATAAATGGCAATTTCTCTCCATTATTATTCATAGGGTCATAATATTCAAGATTAATGTGTGCTCAGATAGCTTAGTCATTAAAATATTCACAAATCTTGACAGTTTCATAATTTTTAACACACACAATTTGTCCAAAAAATTTTCTACTGGAAAATTTCTCTTAGGTTATTCTTTATTCATTCTCCATCATTCATTTTGCTATTAAAACCTTTCATTCTGCTAATGAGGGAACATACACAGTATTTGTCAAAAGTGACTAGTCATTTTGTTTGACTAGATGAGAAGTTAAATCCTTCAATTACTGCATGAAGTTCTATTTTGCATACCGCAAAAAAAAGCCAGGATAAACACTTGCAAAACATTAATTAACAGCTCCATTCACTCTGTGAAGGATCCTGCAAGAAAAAGAAAAGTCAAAATGTATAATATTAATTGTTTTCTTGGAATAAATAATCTGTTTCTGCAAAGAAGCAGAAAATGTCACAGGAACTTTAATCCTACGAAACAGAACTGTTCACTGTGAAGGACCTCACAGGACTGATGGTCACAGGAATTTGCAGGGTGTGTCTACCCCCAAAATTCCTTTCCCACTTGTAATATCACCAGCTTTCCCTTTTAGCTAAGAAGACACAGGCATGCCTTAAATGCCAAATGGCTTTTAGAAGATTTTGTGTTCCTTTGCTCCAGCTACATTTCCTGTCCTGCAAATGTGTCACTCCCCATGATTGTTCCTAGCAGGGTAAAATAGAACCATTAAAGCCATCTCCATACACAAAGTACTTGAAAATCTGGCATGGTATCTTTAGAACTGCTGTCCTCTCTTCTGTTCTATTTTAATTTATGGATTTTTTTTCCCCCAGTTTATAATTTCTTACACTTGGCACTAGAAAACCAAAGGTATACAGTAATTCTGCACATGTTATCAGTTGCATCAAGTGTGTATTGAAAGAGAAATCAATAATAAGCAAAAAAGAACCAAAAATGAGGCATGGGAACCTGGGGAAAATTTTACTGCAGCTGTGTATATGCAGGCATGAAAAATTCTTCTTTTTCTACTGTACTTGGTGTCCGTGTCACTTGTGGAGCAGAAGCTTTCGTTTCACCAGTGGAACAGCATCATTCTTTGTCAGTAGATACTGCTGCAGGATGGCAGGGAAAAATGCAAGCCCTTGGACATACGACTCCTCTCAACTCTGTCTTTAAAAAAATCACTGCTCATGCAGCCTGCTGTCTGATTAATGAAGGCTTTTTTGTCACTTACAAACTGTAGCACAGTATTATGCATCAGCTAAGTTGTCAAAGATATTCCCATTAATGCAGACTAAATATATTAGAGATCCGCTGTGCAAACAGTAATAAATTCTTCTTAGAACAAGTTCACATACGATTTCAGTTGTAATTAATCATCTATCTAAGTATGAAATGACCTTACCTGAATTACAAACAAGACATTGTGCTTACATAATTTTTCTTCTTTATAAGCTAAACTTTCTGGTTGCAAAACCAAAAAAAGGTGTAATTTTCTATGATCTGAGTTTTTTTTTTTTTTCTTGTTATTTAACGTCCATGAACAATTTGCTTTAGGTTTTGTTGGATTGTTTGTTTTGGGTTGTTTTTTTTTTTGCCTTAAGCTTTAGTTTTTTGATCTTATCAATAAACTATTATGTCAATCTTCTGTCAGTTTTGAGTTATATCACAGCGATTTCTGCTAGAAAAATATGCTGCACAAACAAATCTCTTACTGCTTTTGCACTTATTGTGAGTATTTTGTATGGCCATTTAGTAATTCTGATTTCATATGGAAATTGTGCTGTGAAATTTATGTAGATTTAAATTAATTGACAAGCACCTTGCTGAAGTCCTAGGATTACATTTGAGACTTAGTTAATGTTGAGCAATATCTGGAAAACACATTCAACAAATTTGTAACCGTAGCGAAGCAGATGAAGAGAAAGCACACACTGATAAACTGGAATTTGTAACACTTTTCAGGAAGAAAAAGACGTGCAAGCCACTCAGAGGATTAGAACAGTGTTTTAACCAACACAAGAGCTTTACGTACCCTAAAGCCTACCTAGAAGATGTAGACTACACAACCAGGGAATAAAAAATAAATCACTAAAAGCTAATATCAGCCTCAAATAGCAGCGAGAGCCAGCTACAAATATCTTTTCAGAGCATGGAGAATGTTACTGCCATGTGAAGCCCTGCTGCTGATCTCATTTTGGCCTGTTTTGTTGGTCCACACCCGTAAATATCAGGGTCAGATGCAGTTGGACCCTGTATGTGTTACAAAATGAATCTAATCTGAGATTCATTCCCTTGGTTTTCAGCTGCCTTCCTTTAAAGAATTGCATTGAAAGTTTCTAAACAAGGTATTAAGGATAATTAACAGCATTTCAGAGAAGAATACATGAGCTGAGAATTATTCCTCTGTCCCAGGAGTCTTTGCCAAGGGACACCTTCCATCCTGAACAAGTGCCAGTTATGTTAATTAAGGAAAACTTGTGAAGCACAGAGGAAGCTAAAGTGCAGTGCCAGGTTAAAACTGCTTCAGGTACTTGATCCTAACACTTCTGCTCTGGAAAACTTAGGGTTTTAGGTTTAAAAACTTAGGATTTTAGGTTTTTAGGTTTAAAAAAACCCCTCCAGTTGCTCCCGCAATACAACTACTGATGGCTGCTAACCCTCCATGGATGTATTTGCACAAAAGAAAAACAATTCAGATTGTTAAAAGCACAGCTAGGATTTGAGCAATAGGTGCTGATGTCCTCATTGTTTTTCAAGAAACCAGACTTCTAAACATATTCCTTAAAATTTCCCCCCAAACAACAAAAAAGTATTGAAAAGAGGATTTCTTTTTCCCCCTCAGGAAATGACGGCTAGAAATTTCCACTGAATTTCGACGGAATCATGTTTGCAAAGATTGATCTGTCCCAATAAATCCTATATCCTAGTAATATGATTATTCAGAAACAAATTTACTTCATTATTTTATTTGAATGCCTTTTGAAATTTATTGGGTGTAAGCAGGGAAAGATTGCATCTCTTGGACTAAAAATATTTGTATTGCAAGATTTTGAATTGCTGAGATTTGTTTCACCACTTGCTAGCCAAACTTTGCCCAACAGATTGACTTTATATTACAATACTTCTGGAACATTGAAATAGTCATTTTAATAAGAACAGGAGAGTAAATCAGCAGAGAGAAGAAAGCTTGTTGTACTTTGATAAAAATGTGTAAAAAACTCTCCCGGTTAGGATTTCTAGTCAAAGTCCTTCAACCTCAAGTTAAGCCAAATTACAGCCAGTTTATTGGGAAAGGAGTTTGTTTGGTAGAACACCAGTCACATCCATGCAACTAACAACTTGATTGTCTAAATAATTACATTATTGATCAGCAGTTCTTTTGATTAAATGTCCTCTCTGTGCCTGAATGATGAGAAATTGTCTGCTCAGTTGTTTTTTTATTTCTCATATGTTGGCTCTTATTTGAATCTTTTAGAGACAGACAAATCCAAACAGTATTATTTGTGCTTTTTGACTCCACAACTCCAATTGCATGTCTAGACACATAAATTGATCTGCATTAGCTATTGACCTTTCCTATTGCTGGCTAATTTAGATATTTTATTTTGTATAAAATTTAGCAATCCAAATGGTAACTTAATAAATACAAGAAGGGGGGAAAAAAACCTTCAGTCCTTGTTTCACGTATGAAAAGTCAAAGCCACCACATTTCTGTATTTGCTGGTCTGATTTTTTGGTGAGATTTTTCAGCATCAGAGTTTTAGAGGATAAAGCATAATATATTTACTCCAGAAAAAACAAGTCAGAGGCCTGCAATGTGGTGCTGAATGGAATTATTATACAATTGTCTTTGGTCTTACAGCCTCCCATACTGAACAACACTCATGCACTATGTATGTAAAAGCTCAAGACAATTCAAATTCTTCTAGAAAAACATGATTTTATTCAAAGTCAATATAAAAGTTTATGTTCAGTGGATCTATACTAAAAACCTTTGAAATATAAATAGAAGCATAATTTTATTTCCTTTTTTACTAGATAATCTACGAAGTGAAGTTATGTCTTACAATGTTACTGAAATTTTGGTTATTGTGATTTAAAAAATGTTGCCCACTTAGTATTTTATCCCTGCCAAAGTGACATTATGCTATCAAACATTGGAATAGGTTGCCCACGGTGGCTGGGGAGGTCTCCATCTTTTGGAGAAATTTCATCTGGGCAGATTCTGTGTGAGGTGACCTTGCTTGGGTAGAGTGTCTAACTAAATGATCTGAAGGGTCCCTTCCCCAAAGGTTCTGTGATTCTCTTTGATTGGAGAATCTGAAGAAAAGATAATTTATATTCCTATCATACAATCTCTTGATACAAAAAGTGGGATTTTTCTTTTCTGTGTAACAGATCTACATTAAAATGTAAGTAAAAAAATGTAAAAAGATTCAGCATTCAGCAATGGCCAAACTGAGTCTTTTTGATAAAAGGGCTGAGGGTTTTTTATCTCACTGACTGTAATAAAATCTGTCACAGACAGAAAGGCCACATTCATCTATCCAGTCTGTGGTAAGAACTGATGGTGTGATCCAAAGGTAGAAAACTCAACTTTCTGTTTCCACATCATTTTTAACCTTGTGATTGCTACAAGGAAAAAAAAACCAAACAAACCCAAAACCAACCAAACAACAACAACAGCAAAAAAACACAAACAAACAAACAAAGAAAAAAAAACTACCAACAAAAAAAAGAAACAGAAAAAAATATGCTGATAAGCATAGTAGATAAATGAGATTGAAGTCAGTAGAATAAAAGGCATTGAAACATGGAAACCTGGTCAAAAAAATTATTACTGCATCAGAATATCTGTAAGACTGTGCCATGAGCAAGATGTTCAGAGAGCCTGTGTCCTTCCTGGAAACCACAGCTGAATTTCTGGTTGTTGGAGCTGCATGGAAATAATGGCAGTGCCTCCCCAGTCCTCTAACCATTATGAAGTCACAGTCTCAGTAGACAAAGAATTAAAGGCAGCTACCAGGTCTCAAGAATGTTTAATCTGGGGCCACCCTACAGGTCTGTGCTCTTGTTTTCTGTCTATCCAAAGGCCTCTTTTGCTAGTGGGGAACACATGCTGTAATCAATGTGCTGTAATCGAAGGATTCTGACATGCTGGAATTTGGGAGCTCCGTTCTTAGTGCAGCCATGATGGCAAAGGTAGAATTATGAAATTTTGACTTGGATTCATATCAAGATGCTTGGCTGGTGTCATGGCATTCACAGAGGAAATTCAGAAGCAGCTGGATTTCTGAGGAACACTTTCTGTGCTGCTGATCTCATTTCTGTGAGGACAAAGTAGTATAGACTTACCCTGCTCTCATTACAAAGCAGAGGGAATCACTGGCATCAGATGAGTACTGCTACCACAGGAGAATACAGATAAACAGGCTTAGAAAAACTGAGATATCTGGAAAGATGGAGTAAAAAAATATACAGAAAATACTGTATGTAACTGTACAAGTGGCTCATAGAAAAGCAGCTCAGGGATGCAGCCAAAAATCTCTTCACGTGGGACTGTGCTCACCTCAGATGTTCACCATGGATCTGCACTGTTCTTGAAAATTGCCTGCCAGGCACACAGGATGTGAAAATTACTGACTGATGAAAGGGAAAAGATTAGAGCACTACCCTTTAGTCTGCCATCTTCCACAGAAGCAAGACAGATACGTGGTGGTCTCTTTTCCACCCACAGAAACAAAAATTTCATACAAAAACTTCTTCCTGCCACAAAGGAGTCGGGAAGAAGTAAAACCAAGATGATGGATAAAAATTCCTCTCTCATGCTGTGACCTGCAGTGTTTGCTGCCCAGCTTCTCTGCAAGCAAGCTGTGAGAGGAAGGTGTTATATATGTTATTAAAGCCCACCAAACTCTCCAAATGAAAAACAGTTCATATTGCCTTCATGTGTTTTTTCTCACAGTGTCTGTTCTCTAGAAAACTTCCTCTGCTCGAGTCATCTTCATGGTAGGGTAGGGAACTACTGATCTGCTTTTCAAATTGTTCCTCACCTTTATATTCACACACCCTTATCATTGGCCAGTCTTCTGTTCTCACCTTGTAATCTTCTGGCTGCTTCTGATAACTCCAAATTTCTCATTTCTTTCAATGCTGGGTCATTTACTTGAATCAGTTCTTTGAAATAAATGGCCTTTTTGCAGACTTCTCATGTATTTCTTGCTTCTTCTCCAGGGAATCCAAGACAAATTACTTTATTCTAAAGGCCTTCTTTCACTTCTGTATCCTTGAGCCTCAGCTTTTTAATCAAAAAGAGGTTGTGCTCTGCCTCTACTGCCAGATTTGTTTACCAATAAATATTCAGAAATTATCAAGAACTACCATTCCACTCTCTCCCAAATTCCCTTTTATGCATGGGAGGGATTTCTTTAATTAATTTTAGCTCTGAAAAACTCTTTGCTGTAATTCCAAGCAGCTGCTATGCTGTCCCCACTGTTCATGAGCTTTGTCTTGATATGACTCAGAGAAGGACAGAAAGGGCCATGCTGGCTAAAATTTTTTGAAATTGGTTTGCAGCATGCAAAATAAACTGGACAGCTCCTGTGTGAAATGGATTGCAGTGTCACTCCCCCCACTGTGGAAATTTAATCTGGCTGGCTGGTGAGAATGAGACTCACAGCAGGGGCAGAAGGTATTGGCTTTCCCACTTTTTAAAAAAAAATGTTATTTTTATTTTGGAATGGACCGGGGCTGTTTCATCTGAATTGTCATTTTAAAATAATTGTCTTTGTAGAAGAAGTGCATTTCAGCCTTCTGTCATCCTTTGAGAATTCAGGCTGGCTGTTTGCTTAGAGAGATGCAGCCTGACACTCTGAACCTACACACAGTGTGAAAAATTGCTTTGATCAGCTTGTGTTTATAATTTAAGGCAGTAAAATAGAATCCTCACTAATTGTGTTCAAGGCATGATGTATTGTGTAATCCACAGAGAGATTAATTTCCAAAACATTGTAACCACAAAACCAGCTGTTCCACTGAGTCATTTTCCCAACGTGCAACTTAAAACAAAACATAGCAAAAACCACTCCCATAACTTATTTCTGTTGATTGTGTAGGATAATGCTGGAAATGTGGGGAAAAACAACAGAAAACTCATCTTCACCTTCCTTTTTATACCAGAAGTGTGGAAAAAGAAAAGGAAGAGCCTTTGGAGTTAAAAAACCTGGTAAAACCTCCGTTTTGAGGAGTTATTGTTGTCCTAAGTAAATTACGAAGAGCAAACCATGCATTGATAGTCAAAAATGATTTGCAAATATAGGAATGAGTCTAAAATTAGATGGAATGGAATTAAAATAATAAACCAGGATACAGCAGTGCAATACTTTAAAAATTCATGTCACGGAGGTGCTTGTGTGCATATTTTCATTATGTTTAAGCCTAATACAGGCTCTGGAAGAGAAGCTAATAAGAACGGGTAAAACAGGTGGAGGAAGCTGCACTACATGAAAAGAAAAAGAAAACCAAAAAGATAAAATGTACTGCAGGAAGTTGAATGAGCCAGTGAAAAAACCCTTTTCACATTTAGAATGACCTTTCATCCCACCCAGGTTTTGTAGGGAAATTATAAGCTGGGTTCAAGTTTTGTGCTGAATTCCCAACTTTTTCTTTTCCCCTGGGGGGAATGAAATTCGAACTTTTAAGCATTTGATGAGTCTTGCAGGGACCAGAATTTAATTCGCAGTCCAGAGGCGTTTGCCTGCCGTGCTGGCGCTCCGGAGCCCCGGAGCGCCGAGGCGTGACGCGGGTGCGCTTCTCTCGTTCGCAGACATCTCCATAAGCCTGCTGTCCCTGGTTGTCACCGCCTGCGGCCTGGCTCTGTTCGGCGTGTCCCTGTTCGTGTCCTGGAAGCTGTGCTGGATCCCGTGGCGGGAGCGGGGTCTGCCCTTCGGGAACAAGGACAGCAAGCAGGAGCCGCTGCACTATGCGGACGCGGACGCCAGTGAGCGCGACTACAGCCAGGACTACCTGGGCCAGCCCGCTGCCTACGCCGAGGCCTCCATGAAGATCAGCCACACGTCCCCTGACCTCCCGCTGGACACCCAGGCGGGAGCCAAGGAGAACTGCGTGCCCAACGTGCGGATGCAGCGCCAGACCACCGAGCCCACCTCGTCTGCCCGGTCAGTAACTCCAATTTCTCTCTCGTCTTTCCTGGATGCAGCGGCACATTGATCTTAAAGAAGGCTATGATTTTCTTGACACATTCCTTTAAAAAAAAAATGTATATATATAAGTTATTCACTTACATATGTGTGTGTGTGTGCACATACCTCTCTCTCTCTCCTCTCTCTCTCTATATATATATATGAGGTGCACAAACCTCGTTAGTTGAAGCAACAGGATCACAATCCGATTCTACTCTTCTCTCAACTGATGCCATGTTGGGACTACCTAAAACCAGAGGCCAGACAAAATTAAGGGAATTAAACGCAGTTAGATTTATTGAAGGGCCTTCAGGTACATTTTGGGCAGACGAAGCCCACCCAGGGGCTACACCTAAAATGGGGGACACGTCACCGGGTTTCATACTTTTGTAAGTTTGGTTCATTTGCAAATTGGGTGTTGATCTTCCAATTACAGCTTCAGGTAATGAAGTCATTTACCCCCCGTTTGCCCCTCCTCAGCTCACTTTTGTTTACATCTCTTGGGACCTGAGACAGTGAGGTGTCCTTGATTGCCAGGCCTGGAGAGGAATTGTTTTGTCTGCCCAAAATGGGAAAACAGCAGCTCACACTATGTATAGAGTTTAGAGTTGCACACTAAAGAATTGCAGGATTACAAATGTATGAAAAATATAAAAGCTAGAATCCTAAGACATCACAACTACTGTCTCATTGGTGCTTTTCCCTCAGGAGCTGGATAACACAGAGCCCTGCATCCCTTAAAAGTACCAGGGCAGCCTTGATTTAGCTTGTAAAGCATATTCATTTGCACTTAGCACTGGTGCTGAACACTCAGTAATATCTCCTCAAAGATTTTTTTCCAAAGAAGAAAAGTAGGGCAAGCTAATGAAACTCTTGCAAGAGTTAGAAATGGGATTAAAAAATCATAGATTTTAGCCACAGTCATGACTGTGGGGGGAAGAGTGACTGAACAAGAGTCAGTGGAGTCTCCAAGGGAACTGGAAAACCAGTACACGAGGGAAGAGGAAAGGGGGAGGCTGAGAGCGTGTGCAGGGGCAGGTGAAAAAAGGATTATGTTTCATACAGTGAGAATAAGGATCAGCATGTGAAGAGCCAGTAAATATCTGAGTCAAAGCAGATGCACTTCAGTTGGAGAAAGTACAGCACTAGCCCAGTGGCTCATTGCTAGCCTCTTTTTATTCCTCTACAGGATATTCTAGGCCTCTCACTGCCATGAGGTGCTTAAGGGTTGAATTTTTTTTTTCCTTTGGTGACATTATAATTTTTTATGCTGGAAATGACTAATGTAGAGCCACAAGATTATGTATTTATTATGCAACAAGAGAAAAAACATTAGGATAGCACATAAGAGGCTGTTTCTGCTTTAAGCATGGGTAAACAGATATTTACCAGGAATGAATGAACAATTATAGCAGAGGAACTCTTGCTGATTACATTCAATATAGATAGCTTTGAATTAATCCTATGCTGGCATTATCCACATGCTCTTTCTGTGTTCAACCTGAGCTCCTGGTGCTCCAATACACTGATTGCCGCCTATGAATAGGACAATAAAATGGAGCTCATAAAAGATTGGGGCTTTACCTAATTCAGCTTTCACTTTCACATCTCCCTACCTCAACAGGGATTGAAAATCTGATTTTTGTTACCATCCATGAAGGAGAAATTTCACTCACAGTAAGTGTGAATTATTAAATTTCACTGGACCGAAGCGAAAAGCAACTTTCTTATCCTCAGCTAATGAAAGTAAAGGAGCTTTTCAGCCAAAGTACCTCAGAGTTTATTACATCAGGTGTGAGAGGAAAAGGGAAAACAATTGTTGGGGTGATCAGCAAACCGTTTCAGCCCAGCTTGAAACACGGGAGCAGGCACTGATTGGAATTAGCAGTCTGGTGCTGAAGGTCAGCTCTCACCAACGCTGGCTCTCAGCGTTTTTTATCCCTTTGTTAAAAACCCGAGCCCGTCGCGTGTTACGGGAACGCGCCAGGCGTGAACGGGACCTTCAGCGTGCGTGCACAGCCTGTTTCACTTCTTTCTCTTTGGCTTTAAGGCACAACTCACTCCGGAGACAGCTCAACCTGTCCAACCCTGACTTCAACATCCAGCAGGTCCAGAAGCAGGAGCAGCTGACGGGCATCGGCCGCATCAAGCCAGAGCTGTACAAGCAGAGATCGCTGGACACGGACGACGGCCGGAGGAGTAACAGCAAGGCCTGTGGAAAACTCAACTTCATCCTCAAGTACGACTGTGATCTAGAGCAGCTGATAGTGAAGATTCACAAGGCCGTCAACCTGCCCGCAAAGGACTTCTCTGGAACTTCCGATCCCTACGTGAAGATATACCTGCTCCCTGACAGGAAAACAAAACACCAGACTAAAGTGCACAGAAAGACCCTAAATCCAGTATTTGATGAAGTTTTTTTATTTACTGTTCCCTACAATGATCTCAACGCAAGGAAACTCCATTTCTCTGTGTATGACTTTGACAGATTCTCCAGGCACGACTTGATTGGCCAAGTGGTAGTGGATAATTTTTTAGATTTGGCAGATTTTCCCAGGGAATGTAATATTTGGAAGGATATTGAATATGTCACCAATGTAAGTATTACAATTCTTCTTTTTGAATTTTATTTTATTTCCCTAATCTGATTAAAACTGTAATTGTCTGTTGAATTTGTGAAGGAAAATACTCTATTCTCTCTCTCTTTCTCAAGCTTTGACCTTAATCCAGGGAAATTGACAGTACATTTTCAGTCCTCAATTCTTGTTCTTTGGATATATTAAAGAATGTTTTATGTAGGAGACAGTGGGTTTAGTCATTGCCCTGCTGATAGGGCAGAAATGCTGGAGAATGTTAATCTTACTTAATATGAAATTTACTTGAGGAAATATTACTTTTCTTTTTTTGCCTCTCTTCCTGTTTTGCATGATTCTTTATGTAACTTACAGCACACTAATCAGCCAGAACTGCAGATTCAACTTTTCTTATGTAGCAATCTTCAGTTCTTCAAAAGGCTGAAGACTTTATTCTCATAAAGTCAGAAAACCCCACAGCTATAATCCAGCCAAGGTTCAGACAATGCTGTTCCATGAAAGCAGTGAGCTGAATTGGTTTAACTCTTTGTTTGGCATTGCTGTGTTCCCAGGGAAATGAAGAATGTATTTTAGAAGTCTGTATTTCAGTTATCCCAGAATCTCTCTTATCAAGTTCTATGCAGGAACCCAAACAGTGATTAGGTATAAAATCATGGAAATTACTTCCAAAAAAGAAGGAGCTTTCGACTCAGAACAGGAGCCAACCTCCTTATAATGCCATTAGAGATGAATCCCATGCATCCTCGGGAGGACAGACCTTCGGTGAGAATTATATATTGCAGAAATCCACAGGGGTGAAGGCACCGGTGCCAAGTGTCAGGAAACATTTCATTTGCAATGTCAAACCATACTCCAGTGGAGTGCACATTTTAGAGTCAAATAAACCAGACATCATTAGCAGTAAGATCAAAGGGTAAGTTTGTTAGACCTCGGTTCAGGAAAGCACAGAAACATCTGCTTAGCTGAGAATAAGAAGCCATTGAAAAGAAAAGGATGTTCTGAGACAAATAACTTTACTGAACGCAGACCCTCACCTTATACCTCTGTGGTCTGCTAACATGCCCATATTACAGACCAAATTGATTTTTTTTTGTTGGAAAATTCTTTATGGAAATGGATATTTTCCTAGCTTTAAGGAGAATTCTCTGCACAATCCAGTCCCGCATGAGGATAGAAGTGCAGCAGCAGCACAAGCAGTTCCTCACTTGGGGTACAGGCAGGGGCATGGACATGGTGTCTGGCTTTTGTAGGAGAAGTTACTGCTTTTCAGCTGCAAGGGAAAAGTGAGGATGTGACAGAGCAGATGACAGTCATTCCAAGTGAAAGGCTGCCTTCATACAGCATTAAGTGTCCAAAGATCAACTACATCTTTCACAGTCAACTGAAAGCTGAATGTGCACGCACACTGGGTCTGCTTTGATATGAACAGGTCATTTTTCCCTGCTTTAACTTAGGCAGAAGATCGGCTCTGGCATTTTCTTTTTAATCACTTCTTCCAAATTTCAAAAGTGATGCAGCGTATCACTTGTATTCAGATTTTCTGTAATATATGAAATTAAATTCAGGACTGAAACATGAGTCATTTATTAATTCCTCCTGATACCAATTGTCCCATGAAGTGTAACCCTGTTTATCCAAACAGAACACACGACCTGCCATCTAGACTTGTCACTTGCTTTCCAGCTAACAGAGGCCTTTTCAAAGCAAGTGACTAATGGCACATAGGAGACACATTCAATTTTGGGTAATGTGAATTCTGAGATAAGAGTATCAGATAAATGAAAGTGTGGAGTACCCAGCTTACCAATTAACATTTCCAAAATTTCAAAGGTTAGAATTCATCCATGAGGTTATGAGAAATACTCCATGCATCATTTAAGAAACCAAGTTTCAGGCCGTTTTCTTGTCTGTGTAGCTGAGATATCTCTCAGCCTGACAGCAGAATCTGGATCCTGATCCGGGACTGCTTGGTGAGGCTGCTGCAGTGAATCCTCCTGTGGCTGCTCTCCAGGCCTGCAGACAGCTTTAGTGAAACTCAGAAAGAAGTTTTGGCAAAGTTTCGAGCCCCATTGGGAAGTTTATGGTTGGAAACAAAAACTGTATCAACTGTAACAGATTTTCAATAATTTATATTCTAGCATCGCCTTGTTTCAAATAGTAATTAGAGAACAGAAAAATGCTGGGCAAAGTCACTGAAGGGAATTCACTTTATGTAGGTCAGCAGAAAGTGCACACAGGAAGGATATTCCTAGGAAATGAATGAGAAAAAGGGAAGCTCCACACAAACTGCACATGACAGGTTTGTCATACTTCTGAAGAGTACAATTCATTTTAATTCCTTGTGCATCTTATTACACCGCCTAACCAGCGAGCCCAAAGGCCTTTATTTTACATTCTCCATTTTATTGTGTTCTAATCCAATTTGACACAGCAATATAAAAAAATGTATCAAATCCTTCTCTGCCCAGCAAAATGTCCTACTTCAAGTGAGCACTGCAGATTATGCCTGAAATGTCAGCTTTACTGCAAACAATGCCATTAAACTGACCTATTATGCTATGTGCTTTCTTCTGTTTTCTAATAACAGTGGTAGATTTTTTTTATCCTAAACTAGCAGTTTTCATTCTTTAGACTATAACATCAGTTACCATCCCAGAGCTTGAAATTATTCTGTAACATAGACACATTTCAGCATAAAATTTTTTTATGTGCTTAAAAGCAGTCTGGTGCCAAAGACGAATCTACAAAGTCAAAATGACTGTTCTTCTAATCCCAGGCCCTCTGAGCATAAAATCTCTCTCCTGTAACACTGATGCTTTTTCCAAGCAAGAAAAAAAGCAACAGTAGGTTGTATAATGGTAGAAATAATGAAGTGGATCAGCTTTAGCATGAGCATGAAGTGAACTAGATAAGCTTTTTTTTTTATCTACCAGTCAGATTACACTGGTTTCTGGCTTATCAAGAAAAAAAGATACTTTTTATTTTTGGCCTAGTCTTCTTTTGTTGTCATGTTTTGTTTAGTAGCATCTAAAACATGGTCAAGGTTTGAGGTGGGGTTTTTGGTTGTATTTGTTCATAAAGTGATGGTCTGTTTGAAGAGAAAAAACAAGTAGCTGATATTGCCTTGGTTGCCATCTTCAAACTCAAGTGGGATCAAGCAAAAACACATGGCTTTGTCACAAGATAAAATGGAAAACCATGAAAGAAGAAGGTGTCAGATATGAAGCAGGAAGGTGTCAGATGGTCCATTTCAGATAAAGGAAAGCCTTCTCTTTCAGAAGGTGCCAAGTGTCCTCTTACATAACTTGCTGTGCCCCTAGAAAGGAAAATCCTTTGTCAAAAGTTGCTTGCTAAACATTACTAGCCAATGCAGGGCACAGAGAGCATTTCTGCCAGCTGGAAATACTGCTCTGGCTTCTCCTGGCTCTTGGGATTCTCACAGTGCTCAGCACTTGAAAAGCGGGTAAACTTTCTTGAGGAGTTTTCTCAGCTTAGATGAGAGGAATAACTGGAGTGAGGAAGTCATTTTAGCAGGTAAATTTGTGGCTTTGGTCTTAGAGTGTAATAGCATCTGCCACTGATGCTATCTTTTCAGCTGTCAAATATAGTTATGTTTAAAATCTAGGCATGCAACAACAAAAACTGCTCTTTTTTCTGAATGTTTAAGTTCATATATACACTTTAAAAAAATCCTATTCCTAACACCCAATTGGCAGCTTTCTCTCATCTCAAAAAACCCCAATATATCAAGGTGCAGATGGAAATGGAAACATAGGGAAATATTTCTGGATCTAAGAGAAAAGAGATTACAGAAACAAGACCCTGGGTAATACAGAGAGAATTTGAGAAGTAACATGCCACAGACTTTAAGGAATGTGTTTACTAAAACCCAAAAGAGAGTTATGGATAGTTCAAAGCTATGAAGAGACATGAGCTGTATATCAAGTTGTTCACTTTGACATCCAGAAAGAGCCAGGATGTGCCAGAAATTTCAAAGCCAAAGAATTTATTTCATCTGTTTGTAGGAATCTTCAAGCTCTGTTAGTCAAAACACCCTGGGTAAAAAACTCAGCAGTGTATGAGATAATGCTGAATTCCTTTTGCACAGATTCAGGAAATAAATGTATATTGAAAAAAAAAATAATATGCATGTTGAAATGCGTGTTAGTGTTTAGGCAAGGAGAGAGTTAAAAATTAGGGTGGCTATAAGTATTTGAAATTCTGCATTCTAAAAATGCTAATTGTTCATGGCTGTTGTTCTTGAGTTTGCCCAAGCAAGAATGATATGAGAATTTGTATTTTTAGGCCTTTATGTTGTATAACTGAGATGCAACTGGAATAACATCACCAGAAGGAAGTTTCAAGTTCCCTGTTTTGGAGATGTTAATGCCAACCACAGTATGTGTGGAAGAGAGATGAAAAGAGGCTAAATTTTTCACTCAGTTGTTCATGGAAAGCATAATAAAAGTATAAAATACTGAAATCTGACTGAACTGAAAAAAACTTCCTCAAAGGCTGCATTGCTCCTGTCCATTCCTAAGAGCTTTGAGCAGTTCAGCATCTTCCAAATGCATATGAATAGGTGCAGCTCGAAAGGCTGAGGGCTTAAACCCTCCAAAGCCAAGGAAAAGAAGCATTCTTTGAAAGAAGTAGGTAAATCCTGCCCCTAGCTCACCTCCAGAGGAGCAGGCTTGGCCAACAGGGACAGGACTTGCTCAGGACACGGTGCTGCTAATGGCAGAGATGAGAGCAGGTCCAGGATCTGCAGATTCCTGGCTCCAGCCTTAATCCACTCTGCTTGCACTGCTTATCTCCCTCGACAGTGTGCAGACTCTGGAGCTGGCAGGAAGTCAGCTAAGTCCACCTACTCCAGTTCTAAAAACTGTTTAGCTTGTCAAGATGTTTTAGCTAGTGTTTCTGAAATCCCTGTTCTGGCAACTTGCAGGGTTTGGAGAAGTGATGGCAGTGAGCAAGGGCTCAGAAAAGCCTTTAAAATATTTACAGTGGTTAACAAAGCTTTTGAATTTGAGGAGGAACAGGAACAAACCAAGTGTCTGTTTATGAATTCAAATCCAACCCATCAATGTCACGTGCCATATCTACTTTTTTTTTGTGTCAGTAAAAGAGAAACAAAATTTTATGTGTTTTTTTTTTTATTATTATTTTTAATACAGAAGACCTACTGTTCTATTTCTTTAGACTTTGGCATCAGGGAAGCAACCAGTTATGGTTGTGGAGATGTACCTATTTAATTGATTTGCAAATGCAAGTCTCTTTAGAAAAGACAGGTTTGCAAACCCATGAATCCTCCCTGTTTAAAATCATGGCACAAGCTTAGCAGCAGCAACATCTATTTGATGGCTATTTTAAGGCAGTAAACACAAGGGGTAAGATTCACCTTGTTTAATGAATTTGTTTAAAAATTAAAATTAAAAAAAACAAAAACACACACAATCAAAACCAGAAGTACTCAAAAAAACCCAAAACCAGAAAGCATAATTGCCTTTGAGAGGCAGATCAGTGGGTATTCATCTTCTCCTGAGTTGCAAGGTCACCCTTTGTTGTTCTGTCTATTCTTAACCAACTTTACAGAAAAAAAATGAAAGTGCATGTGTAATGAATCATTTCATAGCCAAAAGGTGCTGGGAAGTCATAGATCTTTAATCCTTCCAATTCCTAAGGGTCACCACAGTAAGGAGGAAGTAGAAATTAATTAGGCTTCAGCATCAGCACAACAGGTACAGTACTTAGTGTACAGTAGGGAACAGCTGCAGGCCATGTTTTTCTTTTTAAATACATTTTTAACTACTATTTAAATGCATTAATTTTCTAAACTGGGCTTTTCCTTTTGTCTTTTGGGGTTTTTTTCTTTGTAAATGTAATGATTGTAATAATTACTTTGTGGAACATTTGTCAGGAATGTCATACATTTAAATGATTAGGAGCCAGCACTCAGCATGGCTAAACAAAGGACAGACACGGTTATGTTAATCACACAGGGTAGACATAAAATATTCACAGGTTTTCAGAAAGTTAAAGGCAGCATATATCCTTATGTCTACTGGAGCAACTGGGTAATGGTGAGAGTAATAAACAACAAAACTTGGGAAGGGTCAGGAGTAAAAAAAAAAAAACCCAAGTGCTTTGGAGAGCAGTGGTTTGATAAGGAATTTTTTTCTGTTGGGGAGTGGTATAAGCACTGCAAGCTTGTCTCTAAAAGGAGTAAAGGAGTGCAGACTGTTTCATGCAAGGGATTTCCCAACGGCCTTGTAATTCCACAGGCATGGCCAGAAACAGGATGGATCCTGTAATATCACTGAGGCTTCAGCTACCATTTACTGGGGCTTTGGGAGCAGTTTAAGGAAATAATAATTCAGAGAGCTGTGTCCATGTGTATGCACCATGTGAAGTTTACAGAGCCTGGGAGTGTGGCCATCAGAATTTCCAAGGGAGCTTTTTCAGGATGGATATTTTTCTGAAAAAACACACAAACAAACAAAAACAACCAAACAAAAAAACCCTACATACAAAAAAATCAACCAAACAAAAGAAACTGAAGCAGCCAAAAGAATAAAAACAAAACCAATGTAGTAGAAGTGGCATCATGGCATCATTCCAGTTAAAAAAAATTAATAGAAATAAAGTATTTCAAAGTTAGTATTTTGAGCAAACTGAAATTTCAAAATATGATAATTTGATTTTTCATTTGGAATGCCCTTCTATGACTATATTTTAATATATTTTGAAAGCAAATTGTTTCGAGTCAAGTGATGAGTATTCTGCTTCAAAATGGAACTAACTCAAAATTCCTAATCAAATGAGAATGCTGCTTTCTAAATTGATTCTTTCCCTGCCCATCAGTGCTGCATCTTCTTGAGTTCACCGTGGCCCCTGTATGCTCCATGTTTCCCTGGTAAAACAGCCCCAGAACAGCAGTGGTATATGCAGAATATTTTCCTCCACACATTAGCTGCATGCTGAAAAAGGTCAGACACCATCCTAAATTCCTGCTTCCTTGTTAGTGGAAGTGTCTCTAAGTGTCCCTGTTCCACACGTCCCCCTTCTCCTTTCTTCTCACCCTCCTCTGCCAATCCCTTTTTTCCCCCAGAAATCTCTCCCAAGCGAGGCTCTGGGAGAGAAAAAGCTCCCAGCAACACTGACTGCACAGAAACCAAAGTCAAAATGTGATCCCGGTCAGCCAAGCCTGTCCTTCAATTATACCATCCGAAATTGTCAGTGGGAGCTGCAAATACCAGAAAAATCCTGCTCCAGTATTTTACAATTCATAGGCAGCAATTCTTGAAGACAAGCAAAGAGCATTTGCACAGTGCTAGGACTAAAATAGCTGTATTAAAGGAATCTTGGTTGTAACCATTCTGCACATAATTCAGGATTAGACTGTGCCATAGCCTTTTTTTCTACACTGTTATATAACTTTCAATTTAAACATGTATTTATCCAGGCAGGGGAAAAAAATCACTTCAAACACGCATTTAATTATTGAACAGTTTTGGGAATGCTTACTCTGTCTTTTTTTTTTTCTAACAGAGGTCACAAAAAGCATTTCAATAGCTTATGAATTTATCAAAATTTCTGCAAAATCCTACTCTTTAAATTAAGTTTCAATATTTGGAGCCAAACTTGAAAGTATTCTTCCCTCTGAACATACTGTGCTTATGTGAAAAGCCTCAAGCCATTTTTAGCCTTTAATCCCCACTAGATATCACAGCCATCAGGCATCTTTCTCCACCAAACAGGGTATTTCAGAGTTTTACAGTTCCCTCTCCGTGCAGTCTGTTTACCCAGTCCTCGTGTTATTTTGGCAGGGCCTTTTATTTAAGAGTAAGTGGATTTTTCTGTTCCAGTTTCCTTAGGGATTCACTGTAAGAGTGCCCTGAATCACAGCAGGATATCCTGGGAGCTGGGGCAGGGGACAGCAGAGCTGTTTGGGAAGCACCTCCAGCACACCAGCTCTGACAGGCTGGCCTGCTACCACAGCCTGAAATGTGGATGTGCCAGGGCACAGTCCTCACTTCATCTTCTCTACTACATCTGTGACCCAGGTGGAAGAGAAAGTGCCACGACACCCAGGCTCTTCTCTCACCAAAAGATTTGTCTGGCCCCCTTCAAAATCTTGGTAGAGGATGTCAGCTGTGTCACACTTTAACCTTCCAGGATTCCAGGATCTGTAACAGAGGACAAAATAGCATCTGTACAGAAGGGAGGAATTGCTGGATCATAACTACTGCTAGGAGGCATGAGATTAAATTGTAGATCTTGCCAAAATTAAGATAAGGCTATACCATTTTCTAAATAATCACGTGAGGACCGTCTTCAGACCTCTCCAATGCCCTAGTAGGGGGAAAACATTAGGAGCTGCAGCTGAAGTGGAAGCTAACCTGTGGAGAAGGACGTATTATTCCCATAGTATGTATCTATATATGTATCTATAGATTCTCTAGCTTTTCTCCTCATCCAGGAAACTTTGAACTGCCATAAATGACAGTAGGAACTTGAAAAAAACCACAAACCATTTTTCCTAAGATTTAGTGCCAGACTGGCTGTGCTGGTCAGAGCAGGGTGCTGATAATGCCAAGGTTATGGAGTCAATCCCTGTAAGGGCCGTTCACTTAAGGGGTGGGCCGGGTGATGCTTGTGGGTTCAGACAGAATATTTCAGAATACGGTGTCATGCTGTGAGAAGTATCATTCCAGACATTGTGGAGGCCCTGTTTGTCCCTGGGTGGCTGTGGAGGTCGAGGTGTGTGGCAGCTTTCCTGTGTTCAGTCACAGCCCCTCAGAGCACGAGGGCTCTCTCTGTAGAGAACCTTGCCCAGGTCATTGCAGAAAGATCTACAGCTCTGCTCTTCCACTCTTTCACTTAGTGAAAAAGAGGCAGCCAAACCACCCAGGGGAAGAGGGGCAGAAGGCATCACTCTTTCATGCTAAGTGAGCTATTTTTCTGAGAGCTGAGCTGAAGAAACAGCGGCAGAACTGAGGACCTGACTGAAAGCTTTTCCATCGAGATTTATCAGCCCCAACTTTATGACGCCTCTGCAGCAGAGAATTTCATTTTAATTCATTGTTTCATTTCATTTCCTGGCATGTATGCTCATTTCTCTAAACATTCTGAATGCATGTGTGTCAGGAACAACATAAAAAGTGTGGTGTTCCCTGCAAAAAATCCAACAGGCCATGGCAACATCACTTTGTGCTTGCCTGTCATTAAATGACAGACACACAAATCTCTGAATTCTGCACTGGTTCTCACAAAGGCAATGCATGCTCAGTGCACACTCCAATTCTAAAATCATGGATATTATGACCCCTGTAGATAGTCTTGCTGAAGTTACTGGAAGTATTCACAGGGGTAAATGAGGCAGAGAGGCTTTTGCAGTGTCTGAGCCTTCCTGTGGCTCCCTAACAGATTTAGAGTGAGCATTTCACACCACGTACTGTGGAGAAGTGACAGGCTCAAATGATGGGAATGCATTAGCAATGTCTGTGCTATCATGACATTTGAGATTTGTGTAGCTACATTCTCCCAGGCCTTCATTGCTTGATTTAACACCTTGCTCTATTTACTCAAGAAAACAGGAGGCACAAGCTACCTCTTACCTTAGTGAGTGCTCAATCATTCACTACTCCCTTCACCAGGCAAACTTCAAATTAAAGCTACGTACACCATCTGGAAGAGAAGTCCTCACTAGTGGTGGGATCTTGCTTGTGATGGGCAGGGAAGCAGAAAACATCTGACAGCTGGAGGTTTTTACAGTGGATTATATGAACTATTGAGGGAAAATCCCCCACTCAGATATCTGGGGCAAACCTGGCATCTAAGAAAATAGCAGTTTATCACAACATCAGGAAACATTACCTTTCTTGCCAGGCAACCAGTTACTGTCATCCTCAGAATGTGTGTTTAAAGTCATTGCCCCCCTACCTAACATCTCCTCCTGTTTCCTGCAGTAAAATTATTTGGAAAGGAGTAGTGAATACGAGAACCACTTTGAAGGTTAACTCTAAAGAACAAAAGAACAATGCTCCATACTGTATTTTTTACATCTGTTTTCAGAATTCATTGAACTCTATATGGGTTTTCTCTTTAAAAGCATGCTGGGGTTTTATAAGTATTTTTAAAAGCCAGCTGTGATTTAATCAACCATCTGATCTGCATTATGATAACTCTTCTGAATAACCCCAACAATAAAATAAATATGTATGCAGTAAAGTGAAACAAAAGTGTGTACAAAAATGATAGAAAAAACCAGCAGACTTTGGTTTCAAGCACCCTAGAGAGATATTTATGATCATCAAGAAGAAAGGAATCACTTAAAAATAATGAAAACCTTTCAATACCTGCACTTCACTAAGCACAGAATTTTACAGTAAATGCTAATTTAACTATAAACTTCACTCTCCTGGGACCACCACATGTTATGCAGGTAGAAATGAGTAGTGCTCAGGATTAGATCCTGACTCTACTGTAAACTCAGGGAAAGAATTCCCACTGAAGCTCAGATTTCATGCACGTCCTCTTCCCATGGTGTGGAAACAGTATCTTGCAAAGTATCAGTACCAAAAGACAAATGAAATCATGGAAACAGGTAGCCTGAGCTATACATCAGAAATTGCAATAGAACTGAAGAATAAGCAAAATACCAGCCTTCTATTCCTCTCTACAAAAGAGACACCTGACAGTGACTTACTCAACAAAGATTTGAAGGTAGTCCTCCTCCCCCAAAATCTGATTATTAAAGTGTGAGTGAGCTATCAACTTTGGTTTTGAAGAAAGCAGATAAGGTTCACTCCATCAGAAGTTACCTGAGTTCAACATATGCTTCTTCATTTTCTGACTGGCTGCAGCCATCCTGGCGGAATGATGACAGATTATTTTCCCCCAAGGTTTCTGCTGTGAGCACCCTGAGCCATGCCTTTTGGTAACTCAGCATTGTTTCTAATTTTCCAGTTCCTTTTCCAAATCCTTCACTTAATATTTAGAGCAGCAGCATTCTTGGGAAAGCCATGAAAAACACTTCATTTGACATTAAGCTTTTATCATAAAAGGACATATAAAAACCTTCTCATCCCATCTGTAACAGTAATGCTTTGTTCATTACAATACAGATATTTTTAAAAACATATGTATCTATGCTCACTGTCTTCATCCCCATCATCATGTCAAAAGTTACTTATTCTGGGAAACCTTTCAGTATTAAATCAGCACACACATCCTTCTTTTCTGACAGTTTTTAGTCAGGACAGTCAGAGTTCTTTCAAAATCATACACAATCAACACTAAGTTCTTTCAAAATCATACTTCTAAAATATTGAAGTTTGGCCCTTTTAAGGTATCAGATCAAGTCTCCAAAATCAGATTAACAGAGTTCTAAAGTATATTCATAATTTAGGACAAGCCAGTTCACAACTCTCATCTAAAACCATCAAATTATTTAAATTGCAAAACTAATAAAACTGATTTGACTAAACTGAAAACTTGAGAAGGTATTTAAGTGACCATGAGAATTTAAGTCACAAGCTGCCTAACAGTGCTACTTTTTTTTTCCTACCTATAAATGAATATATACTGAATCATACAATTTATTCTGAATATAGTCATAACCAGCTCTAAGTCTGGGCAGCTCACCACACTCATCTCAATTCCATGAGGAAGAGCAGAACAAGCTGCAGAAAACAGTCATTTTCCTTTCTAGGTGTGTTTCACATGTAGCATGTGTAAGGTAAAACAAGTTAGTAGAAAAATCTGCTAGGAGGACAGAGTTCTGTTGACTCATCTTTATGGACTTAAAGCACTAAAGCACTTCTATATTTAGTGCTCTTTTTATCTCACATCTTACACTACCCCCTGTGCACTCTTTGGTAGAAACAACATGCTCACTGAAGTGGCCCTAAAATTGCCTCCAGTGCACATCTAAATATAATAGGGAGGCAGGAACACATCTGATCGAGAGCAAGTGTTACAGAAAAAGAACTGTTATCACCCTCTGCCCAAACACATCTTCTGCTCATGCTGTAGACACCTGGATGGATGATACACTCGATTTCAGAGTCTTCGTTTTCTAAGATGGATTCCTGTCTTCTCTCTTCACCTTCCTTCAGATTCCTCAAAGTCTTTTGTTTCGCTTTACAACTCCTTTTTTTTTTTTTTTCTGTATACTGCTGAGTAGATGTAGTGCTGGGTTGATAAACTGCTTAGCAGCTTCATGGTTAAAATATTCTGTTTATTTGTGAGGTAGGTGGATGATACACAGCAACAGCATAAATTCTCCATGACCAGCTCCAAATATACCAATGTGTGTTAATCTGTGTCCTAATGGCAATGGTCCAGAGCTGACTGAAGAAAAGCAGGCAGCTGGATTTGCATGAACTTCTGGGCAGCACCATCAATGAAGAGACCAAGACACAGTGGAATATTCCTGGTACTGCCTGAGAGAGGTGGATCACCATGGATTCCATGCATTGGTTTGGGAGGCGAGGTAGGGAGGTTTGCCCTGGCAGAGTTAGATGCCAGCAGCATCTCAGTATGACATGCAGTCAGCAGGTTTTGCAGACTGTTATGAAATCCTCAGTAGCACCTCTAGGAGGAAACAGAAGAGCCTTTTCTCTTATGTTTCCCCCTCCATGCCTCAAAAAACCATCACCAGAACCCCAACATCTTTCCTGATTCAAATGTGTAATTTTCTTTTTAGCATGGTTTGAGAACCAAAGGATGAAAACTGTCCTCTTCTGGAATGATGCTGTCTGGTTATAATTAATTTTATTGTCATCCTCTTTCTTCCTCCCACTACTGCTTTAATTCCTTTTGTATTTGGAAACCAGAGAGATTGCAAGTTATAAAATGAGATCATTTTGCAGTATTGAAGATGTAGGAGTTTAATCCATATTGACATATTTTATAACTGGTTTTTATAGGATTAAAGTCCTTGATTCTATCCTTCCATTTAAATTGCAGTTAAAATAGAATAGCTGTGCAAGGACACTCAAAGCACTACAACTGCACACCTTTGCACCCCATCCATTAGTGCCAGCAGTGAAGTATTCTCTTTACCTTGGCTGCTTCACTTTGAAATTTGCAGATATTTTCTTTTCTATATTACCTGTAAAAAGGAGTTAATGAAACTTCTATGGAAATTGCTTCCTCTGTCTTTAAAAGTAGGCAATTTTATATAGGAGTATTTTTAGTACAATGCATGTTGTGAAATTTAGTTGTGCTTTTGTTCCAATGGAAGGTTACACGGAGCACTCTCAGAGTGGGTTTTGAGTCATAATGATCCCTTTTCACCTTTTCTCTGGTGGAGGAAACTTTCTGTGGATGGTGCCCTGGAGTCTGGCCCTGTTACTGTTATACAACTGTTACTGCTATTTAGGTTACTGTTACACAGGTGACAGATCACAAAGTGTAGCTTTTTGGTTGGTTTTTTTTTTTTGTATTTAGTAGCACCACTTGATAGCAATCAAGTCAAAGGTAATAGAATTTCAGCATCAAGGAACTCTAGAAATGAAGCTGCTTTTTGGCAGCAAAAAAAATACTTCTTCAGGTGAAATATCCTCACTGTTGCCTGACCAGAGGGCATGCATGGCACAACATGACAGAATTGTCTCCAGAGAAACAAAACACATGGAGGAATTTCAGCAGAAAGACACTTGATTTTTGGCTTTAGAATCACAAGGATGCCGAGGAAAAGAAAAAAAAATAAACAAAACAAAACCTTTAAATAGCAATGAAGAAAATCCCTTTGTAACCCATAGGAAAAGAAAAGTAGGAGAAATAGCTTCATAAACCAATGCTGATTTTCCCACCTGCTAAGTTGGCACTGAACTTAGTAAGAACTGTTCACAGAAAGTATTGCTTTTGAAAAGCCCAACTTAGGTAGTAACTCTTATATTACTTTTTTAGTGGGATGAGAAGCCAAAAAGGATCAGAGAGAGACAGAGAAAAGGCACACCAGGGATTTCATTGAATGTGGATTTGTTATCCTGATATCACGGAATCACAGAATTATTTAGGTTGGAAAAGACCCTGCAGATCAAGTAGTCCAGCCATTAACCCAGCACTGCCAAGGCCACCACGAAACCCTGTCTCAGTGCCACATCTCCATGCCTTCTGAGTCCTTCCAGGGGTGGGTGACTCCACCACTTCCCTGGGCAGCCTGTTCCACTCAGCAGAAATTTTAAATGATCAGACAGGGTTTGCATTAATGGCACTGAAGTTATTTTCATGGTCTGTGAAGGGAGCACAATATATCCAAGGGGTCAGGATTTAGGGGCAAAGTGCAGCTTTGCTGCCTGTTTGCAGGGAACAAGGCACATGTGCTTCTCCAGCTTCTGCATGCTTTACACTGGCCACCAAATCTTCCCCCCTGAAATCTCACCTGGAGTGGAATTCCACTGCAGATGGAAAGATCTACCAAGAGACATCTGATTAAATAAAAAAATTAAACATATCTCAGAGAAAATTTCTAGAATGGCAGGCTACTGCAGCATAGAGTTTGACATTAACTTTCTATTTTTCTAAGATGATGCTATTTGGACTACTCTCTTTTTTTTTTTTTTTTTGTATCGACTTCTGCAAAATTTTAGAGAAAAGTTAGACTAATAGTAGATCCAGATTTGTGAAAATGGCCTTTCCTTACTCCCCATTTTGTGAATGCCCTGTGCTAAGCCTGAGGAGCAAAGTCAGTACAGAACACCAAATGTGAGTGCAATGAACGTGTGTACATCCACAACACATTATAGGTGCTTCTGCAGACTGAAAAGAAAAAGAACTTTTTCCCTGATACTGTGACTTTCTCCATCTTTTTTGCAGCATTACCCAGATACTTAGTTTCTCTCCTTCTGAGAGTGATGTGCTCAGAATACAAGATGTAACAGTCAGCTGCTTTGCACAACACAAAATGCCCGCACTGAGAAAGAAATTCATATTTTAGTGGAGCTGTAAGTTCACGTGCAGCCATTGCAACTCAAGGTAGAATGAAAGGCCAGTCCATTCATTTGCATACAGATCTAGTTTAAATTGACATTTTCATTTTAACGCACTAGGGGGAAAAAAATTAACAGGCAAGACATTCTGGATTAAAACATTTTGATTAGTTAACTTCCTTTTAAAACCAGCTTCCTCCCTTGCAATTTTTCCTCGGTGTAGTTGAAATTTTCATTATTAGTAGTATATGGAAATAATTGAACATATCTTTCAACTTATGTCAGAATGGAAGCAAAGGGTGACTGGAAAATAATTTGTGCTAGAAATAATTTAATGCATTAGAATGGATTTGCTGCTTCATTTTCTTCAAGCTGATGTTTGCCTAGAGATACTGAACACGTAACACGTAATTTAGCCTCTCCTTCATACAATGAACCAGCCTTTAGCCTTGAAACCATGGGGGTTTATTTTCTCATCTCTTTCCATCTCTGTGATGTTCACTAAAAGTTTTCTTTTTAATCTGCAAGGTTGTGCCCCCCAGGTTAAACTGGTTTAAGGTAGTGCATATTACAATGCCATTAACCTCTGCTTCACTTCGGTCTTTTCAGTCCCACTCTTTCACAAAAAACAGAGGCCTAATCCAAACCAGTAACAGTCTGTGAAAATATTGCTGGGTTTCATATGACAGATGCTGATGGACATTCATAAAAACTTTGGTCCTTAATTTAGGCAATGAATGCTTCAAAGCAAATCCTGTCACTGTCCTAATTTTCCAGATTGCACCGTTGGACTGGCTTGTGACACTGCCCTCTGTGAAACGTTCCCTGTCTGCCTGACCTGCCTGTCCTTTCATTTCTACTACCTCCACCTACATCAAAACTCTTGTTTTTCCCAGTTGAAGCTCCCTCCTCATTTCCTTTCGAGAAAGCACATGCCCTCCAAACACATACTCCTGTCTAGGGCAATTTGCATTTCATTGCTATTCCCAAACTTGTCAACATTTCTGAAGCAAGCACTGCTTTCCCTGCAGAGGGAAAGGTCTGACTCAGCTCTGTGCCAGAGTGCTCCCCCTTAAAGGTTTAGCAGTGGGAAACCAAACCCACCCTCACGAGGCTCTGGAAGTGTCCTTCCAAAGGTGTGAACACTGACGAGGTGAGATACCTGGAGGTGGGAGAAAAGGAGAAGGCAATTTCTCCACAGCAGCGTGCTTGTGAACTCACATCTCGGAGGTTATGACATTTTTATACATATAAAATGTATCTGTATACATTTTATACATTCCAACAGGATGGTGCAGTTATTTCCTCTACTTCTCAAGCCTTCCCTGTCCTACACCCACCCACCACAAAGACACATGCACCCCCTGCCTCCCAGCACCAACCAAAATTATCCAAGGCAGCCTGGAAAACAAGGGCCAGGGCAGAATTTTTTGTATTATTTAATCTATACTGAATTTTCCATTTTCTAGAAAGTGACAAGTCATAGAATAATTAAAAAAAATAAAAGGCACTAACAATTCAAGAAACTAACATAACTTCCAGAGGAATAGTTTAATTTGGAAGGAGAAACTTAAACTTCAATTAACTTCTGTCTCTGGCCAACAATGCCATCTAGCAAACCTTCAGAGCCAATTCTGTAGTCACTGTTTCCTTCTAACTGATGAGGTAGTTAAAAATTACTTCTGTTAACTTTTCTACAGAAGTTTCACTTTCAGAAGGCCTCATTTCTCTTTCTCCTGTGAAATCAATTTCTGACATAGGCACACACACATAAACAGGACAAGTGCTCCAGCTTTTGCTCTTATGTCACTGCTAATTTTCATTAGCTCAATTCAGACTATCTCTGCAGTTCATCAATTTAGTTTGGAACAAATTAAGACATTATTTCTATCTGAATAGCTACAGGATAATTAATTAGATTCACTGTTAGGCCCATATTCAGCATACCACTGTAGTTGTAGTGAACTGAAAATCTGAAGGATTCAAAGCCAGTAAAATCTATAGGATTTAAGCATATGTTTAAGAACAAGTATGGGATAAAGTTTATCTGTACTGAATGGAGGCTTTTTAAAAAAGGATCTTAATGCAGAATAATTTATAAATAACGTCTTAAATTACTTTAAGAACAAATGCATCCCAAGGATCATACGCAGCTCACCAATTGGAAAGTTTCAGTAATCATTGCCATCTCATTTATAGGATATAAGATGATAGTGGAGTTGTTGGGTCTTTAGAGAGATAAGTACATTGATTACCTACAAGAAAAGGTCTCTGTCCCTGATTCTGCTGAGGACATTGTGACAGGAGAATGTTATGAGTATGTTCTCCTCAAAGATACTGACTGGATTTGTTCTGGAACTTTCATGAAGTGAAAGGCTCCTGCTTTGCCTCCCACTACCCTCATTTCTGAGGCATCTTGAATGACTGGGCACAGCACAGGATTGTGGCTAGAGAATCCTTCTTATGTGGCCCGGATTAAAGAAAAGTAGTCATGCCACAAGGATAATGGAATCAGGAGAGGAAGAAAAACCCAAAAAACCCAAAACACAAACTCTAAAAATCCATGTTAAAGATCTTCACACTCTGAAGACAGAGGATATGGTATTGACTTTATTTTTGATAATGTCTTTATGGAGAAGTTGCCAAAATGCTCAGGAAACTATGAGTGCAAAATCCAGAGTGAATTACATGCAAACACTTCAGCTTTCTTGTATTCCTTCATTGCACTGAAGGAAACAAACTCATGAATGGTTAGTTCATGTTCTTTCCCAGTAAGTGAAATGAGACATACCAAGCTCAAAAGGCTTCTTTGCTTATTTGCTTTCATTTTTTAAGAAAAGCATAAAGAAAAGAAATAGAGACAATGAAATAAAATTTTTTAAATTAAATCACTGTGAGAAAATGGTACCCCTTGAAAATTAACTAAAAACATGAAATGCAGCCTGACATTGATGTATTGAAAGAATAATTCTAAAAGATAGGCCATTCCCATTTTCCACTTACTTTACTTAATCACATATCAGAAGATATGGATTGATTCAGGCATTAATAAATATCTCCTTTACTAGAGTTCATTTCTTTGATTTAAGATGTCATGAAAATAGAATTTTCCAGTCATATCTTTTCTATTCATCTCAAAATGTGTAATGAGAAGCAACTGGCACTCTTCTAGTCACATGCAAATTCAATTAAAATCCAACATTTCAAAAGAGTTTTTATCGGTATATATTTCTCATAGAGATAACTCAAAGTGACTCTATGATGAAATTATAAAAAATGTAGAGCTAACTTCACAAATTCTTCATGTTAGATACTTTAGCTTTATGTCATTCCCAAGCAGATTATAGTCTGTGGGATTTGTATAGTATTTGTGTCCTAGACATGTTCCTCAGCAAAATTAGTATCTTATCACTCAAATCTTATTCCAGGCTTCTCAACACAGATAAGCAATTTAATAAATGCATATTCCAAAAAGCAGATAACACTACTTAAAGCATGTGTAAGTCATTTGGACTTAACACATATACCTAGTGTACTTAATTCATCCTTGTCTTAGCTGAGTGAACCTCCTCTGAAATAAATCCTTGCAAAATTCAAATCTCCTCATTAGCAAATATTAGAATGATGTACAGTGAAACTTCTCTTGCACCGTAGCAACATAATTCCCTTAATTCCAGGAAAGATTTGGAAGTAACTAGGAATACTTTTTTGTTGTTTAAAATTCAACTAATGCTCCTCAGCTTGGAGGGGATAAGAAAGACTTAAATAAAATGGTGGCACTCTGTCTTTTCTGTGAGGTTCAAATGATACCTTCTCATTCCACAACACCTCTGCTGTGTTCCTGTTTTTCTGGGTCCTTTGCAGAGACATGTCCAGCTGCTGCAGGAGGCAGCATGCAGAGCTACCATGGCATGAGCTGTACAGCTCTGGCACAGCAGCAGGAATTTAGCAAATCCCTGAAACCACTTCTGCCTCCAAAACCTCTCTCAAGAGTTACAAACTTAATAGGAAATAAGCAAGGGCATCAGTGCCTGCTAAGTGCTCCAGTTAATGTTAGGCTGGTGAGATGCATAAAAATACATGTGGGCACCTCACAACCCATAATTAGTTTTGCAACATAGCTGAAAAGTGAAAAAGTAGTGTCTGTCTTTTTATAGCTGGAGAACGGAGGAACCTGGTATAATTGAGACATATGCTTTAATTAGAGTGGCACAGGCACTGCGTGGTGCAGGCCCATCACAGCTTCTCTGCTCCAGAAATACAAAACTCAAGTTGCCAAAGAAATGAGCACAAACCTTATGAATGCCTAACTCGGGGACAGCAAATCTCCTTCCAGATCTGAGGCAGAAGCAAAATTATATAAATTGTCTTGTTTTCTTCCATCCCCTGCTGCCTGCTTTCCATACCCATTTTCTGCACTCTAATGTATTTATGAGAAGGAAGAGGAGAGCTCTGATCCCAAATGTCATTCCCATTTGTCAGAATGTCCCTAACAACCAGGTGACTTGGAGGTTTCACTGGGAAGGTTTGATCCAGCCTGAGCTGCTTAATGCAGCCTCAAAGGCATCAAAGGTGAGGCCATTTCGGGGTCCTTAGTCACCATCCTCTTTGAGGTTGCACATCTCCCTGTTTAATATGCTGAGTTATACTTACTAAGCAACAGCATGGAGCTGCTGACACAATACTGGGGAATCATTTATCCTGCAGGCTAATCTCCAGCAAAATTGAATCATTTTTTAAAACTATAAGTATTGTGTGATTATAGACTAAAAGCCTACTAATGTTGCTATTCAAATTTAGCATTTTCAAAGGTATATTTATTTTGGGTTAGTTTCACAGTGGGGGAAACCCAAAATGTTTTCTGAGAAAAGCAGGAATTATAGATAACCCTTTCAGTAGAAGCCACTGAAAATTGTTTGAAAAATATGATTTTTATAATGCATCAAGTATTTTCACCAGGAACAGAGCAAGAAGGAAGCATAATATGAGAGGGGGGCATGTCTCCATGCTCCTAACAGCAATTTTATTTACCTTGAGGTTTCATGGATAATGAGATTCATCCTGCTTGCAGTTTTCAGGCAAACCTTGTGATCTACACCTCTGGTTTGAACTCTCCCAGGTAACACTGAGCCATTTTCAAGGGAGAATCTTCATGTTCTTGCTTTGTTGAATAAAGAAGTGCATGAACACAGCAAAGGCTCAGAGACAAATCCAGGTGGGATTATCAGAGGCACAGCTCACGACACCAAGGCACTCAGCCCTCAGCCCGAGCCTGGGGCCCAAGCCTGGGGCACTGGAAAAGCAAAGCTGATCCCAGTGTTGTTTCACTTTTTTTAGAATACAGGAACAGGCAGGTTACAGATTAAAAATAAAGGCTGTGTTTCTACCTCTGAACCTGGGCAGGTTTTGAGGACAACAGGAGAGCAGTATGTTTATTAGAGGATATTTATTCAGATATGCTTCCTGCTGAATGGGACCAAACGAAAAATAATATAAGGCATGGACATGTAAGTAAATTAGAATTTCAATTTAATTATCTTCTGATTATTTTCTTTTGAGTTACTAATAAAACTGACCAGGATTTAGGTCATGGTTGCACTGTAACATGGCCAGTATGGTATTACGACCACACTGAATGAGGTTAGGCACAAATTTGGAAAGTACTACATGTATGATGTGATAGCCCACATTATTTATGAAATCTTATCCTAAGCAGGAATTCCAAAATGCCTCTGGAAATGTGATGCCTGTATTGCCACGTTTTGTGTAGCCTGCACAGTAATGCCTTAGCACTTAATTGAAACAGGAACTAATCCTTGCAGAAGATCCTGCCCTCTATGCTTGTTAATTCTGTTCCTGGAAGTGATTTCTTGCTAATACAGCACACCTTTAGTGACAACCCGTGGCTTAAGCTGTGTAGCTCAGTGATGTTAAACTCGTGAAGATGCACACTAATCCTCTCTGCGCCCTGATACATTGGCTTTGGTTCTGTTAGGAAGCTGCATTTGTACAAAAGACCTGTGTTTGCTGGATGGGAGGGTCATGCCTGTGACAGCACTGGTCTCCAGCCACAGCTTGGTGCCTGTCCCCCCGCAGAGGGATGAACACACACGTGCAGACTCTGGGGGGCTGTGGTGGTGAAACAGCAAGCCAGAGATCTGGGATTGTGAGCAATATTAAAAGTCACTAACACGTCCACACCATCTCAAAGCTACACAGCCATAAACCAGGGTGCTACAGAGCCATATTTGCAGTTCATAGAGCGTTTGCAAGATGCATTAGAAAAATAAATAGTAAATAAATAAGCCAAAGGACAAATAGTGCATCAATCAGCCAGAGATCATGCTGGTGAAGAGCTGTCAGCTTTCTCTGGCTTCTGTTGGCTCAAGGCAGGATTCAGTTTTTAGGCCAGGGGGCAGTCAAAGTTTGTGGGACTTTCTGAAGAACATTCCCTCATTAAACCTTTCTAACTGAACCTTGAGGACCCATTGTTTGCAGCAATTTTCAGTGTTGCCCTTTGAATAGAGAAAATAGAGGTAAGACAGGGAGGAATAGCCAGGGCAAGGGGAAAAGCTCTCTCTGTTATAAAAATCCTTTCCAATCTTTAGAAAACCTTTACAAGTAGTCAGTATGATGGAGTAGTCATTAAGAAATCACAGGCTCTGTTTCCAGTATAACTCTGGTTTTTTTCCCATATAATGCCTAGTGCAGTTTTTTAAGAAGCATTGATAAAGTATTATTATATATTATGTATATATATCACCCATATGTATATTATATATATATCACAGTATTTGCTACAAAAAACCCATCACAGTGCAGGTGACAATTATTTTTCTGTTGTAAGGCAAAGCTTGTGGGTAAGTATATTATGGCCTAATTCCTAATACTGCATTCAACACTTGTGATCCATTCTTTTCCTGAGCAGTTCATTTATACAGTCCATTTGTGCAGTTATATATGCAGGGTGTGACTCTTCAGGCTGTTCTGTGCAGGGATGGGAGCTGGACTGCCTGATCCCTGTGGATCCCCTCCAAATCAGGACATTCTGTGATCCTCTGATTTTTCTTGGCATCTGAATTCAATTCCTAAAACAATTGTATAATAATTCATTTACCTATAAACTTCTTGATAAAAATTGGATAAATTTTTTTAAATGTTCATTCACGATGATCAAGTCTGGAGTGGAGGCTCCTGTATTTGGTAGTGGCAGTAAATTTACAGTACTCCCAGAATGAATTCCTAGTCAGCACTTGGAGCACTGGGGTTGAATATGGAGTATTCAATACGGACTATGGCTCTGAATTTTGTATTCAGAGACACAAAACAGTTGGAAATATCTGCATCAAGTATTAATGTATTGAGTTTCTAACATAATATAGTACAAAATATGTAAGAAGGACATTCTACAGCAGAGATATAAATATACATATATATATATATATATTTCTGTGGTGCATAGATCAGTTGTTGTTTATTGAAGTACCTCCATGATTACATAAAATCCAAAATACTGTGTCAGTACATTCTAAAACATTTGAAGTCAAACCTACCCCTATCCAATAAAGATGAACTGCAAAGTGCTACAAAATAAATTACAAAAAAAATGATGTAAAATCTCCAATCAATAACTGTCCATATTTATGCATATAAATATACCACAGCTGACAATATTGAAGTATGCCAAAATACACAGGTAAAACAACAGATGCCTGATGGGCTTCTCTGTGGTCAGGGAAAACCTGACTGATTCAACAATACTGCCTTCTAAACCTATCAATATTTGCAAGAGTGACAAATTCCCAAAAGATGGTTTCAGTCAATAATGTCTTTAAATGGCTTTTGGAATTCTGGCCCCCTCAGAGCTGCAGTACGAGAGAGAAATTCACAGCTATGAATCTCAGCACCTTGGAGCTGGGGAAGTACATTTACAGTTACACGTTGGAAGTTGCTCTCACAGTGGGAAGGACAAGTGAAAACTTTGCTTCCTCTTTTCCTGGTCATTGGTCTCAAGCTCCAGCTGATCACTGGGAAAATCTCAGAGGTCAGTTATTTTCCTGCAATGTTAAGGGCAGGTGTAGCCAAGAGAAGTTTCTCCTGGATGTGCTGACACCTCTTTAACCTGTAGGACTTCCCACAGCATCGCAAGCAGCACTTTGATCCTCCCACCAAGTGAGTCGGGGACACAATTTGTTGCAGCAGGTTTACTTCCAAGTGGGAATTATCAAGAGGCACTAAACAGTCTGAGTCATAGCAGCCACCTCGATGTTGTCCTAGTCTTTATTATCTTTCAGCCACCCTGAAACACTGAACTTCAGAGTGGAAAAGGTGATAGGGTTAAAAGCTGGTTATTCCTGACAAATGGCCCATAATATCAGCCTTTTCCTTCTTTGACTGCATCTCTTAAATAACAGCACAATGAAAGGACCTACTTTTGAATGACTGCACCTGTTTGGTTTTTTCTTTGAATGATCTGTGAGCTAAAGCAAAGATGCCTCTCCTGAGCAAGGGGTTGGACCAAGTGGCCTCCATAATTCCCTTCTGGCACAACATTTTTCCACAGGTCCGTGCCAGCAATGCTTTCTGTCCTGCTTATGTCCCTTGCTAGCTCATGAAGTGACACAAAGTGACTGCACAGGCTCTGGGCATCAGCCTGAGCAGCAGCTGCCTCAGAGACAAACCTGTGCTAGGGGCTCTTTCCAGGTATTTTCCCTCTCCTTCTCTGTCATCCACCACCCTTCAGCTTTTGGTGACTGACAGAGAAGGAACCAGCTTGGGAAAGATGAGAAGCTATTGCACAAAGCTAGGTAAGCAAGATAAGCATTCTCCACAGCAGCTGCATTTCCCTTCCCTAGAAAACCTGGAACATGGCCTTGAAACTGCTAATTTCAAGGATCAAGTAATTTTTTTTTTCACTCAAGAATGAAATATTAAGTTACAGGAAGCATGTCTATGAAAGTGTGAATTCACTGCTCAGTCCAAAGAATGCAAATCAAATCAAAGAAATCATTTAATGCAAACCTTCCTTTGCTATTTTTTTAATGAAACAGCTGGATTTCCCTCTTAAAAAAACAGTGATGCTTTGTAACTGCGAACAGAGTTTGCAAATTTTCTGCTACTTTTCTGGAACTCTGGTGCCATCAACACAGGAAAGGGTTGCACATTATCAATATAACAGATGGATAAATCTACTTAAGGGAGCTTGTCTGTGTGAGGCACAGGAAGTTGTTGTTGTCATTATTGTAATTATTATGATCAAAAATTAATAATTACCATTACTCTTTTTCTAGTGGAGACTGTCCCATTGCCATAGATACTTTTGACCTGTCACACCAGAGTCCATGCAAACTTAAGAGTTGGAAAAAGGCTTTGCCCAAGCCATGTTAGTTTTTCCCTGTGACTGTCTCTGTGGGTTTCCTCCTGCAGACCAGAAAGAAAGGCACAGACATTTGTGGCTGCTTGTCAGTGAAACAGGCAAATCAGTAAAAAACATAAAATAGAACAAAGATTTTCCAGTCCCTCACAGGGCACCTCATCATTTAAATGTGTGTCATCTCCAAGGACTAAGTGCTAGAACCTATAACCTCATTTATCCTGGAGAACTTTGGTAGTCTAGCAACAGAGTGACTTGAATTTTGTATGCACATGGATAGCTGTTTTTTTCAGATATGTTTCAGAATGAGAATTCATATTTTACTGCATAACTGCAGATCCCCAAAGGTATATTTTCACCTTTAAATCCTGCTAGGAGTAGAAAAATTGTTATTATTGCTTCACATGATCTTTCTTTTCTTGGAACAGGATAACGTGGATCTTGGTGACCTTATGTTTTCGCTCTGCTACCTTCCAACAGCTGGTAGACTAACTATTACAATAATAAAGGCAAGAAATCTAAAGGCAATGGATATCACAGGAGCATCAGGTAGGAATGAATTTAATGCTCAGAGTGGATTTCTGTCCCATTTTCCTCCCAAGACACAGAATTCAACACCGTCAAATCCCAGAATGATTTTTGAGAGGGGAGTTTTTATACTGTGAGCTCTACTTGAGTGCAGGAGTTGATGAGAAATAAATAACATTTTAGTTAGCTTAGATCCAAGGAACAGTTTAAAACAAGTTGCTCTTTTAAAAATAGTGCAAGATTATTCTTTCCAATGCCACTGTAATTCAGAGTAAAACAAGCTGGCCAAAATGCATTCCCAGCACTGGGAGTTTGTTTCTGCAGCAGACTGCTACAGCTATGACACAGAGGCAGACTGGCCCTGTCTGACAGTCCCCAAGAGCCACTGAGCCAGTTCTGCTCTTGCTGGCATATGGAGAAAGTAGTGATCATCCCCAAATCCTTTCAACAACCCTTTCAAAAGCCCACAGTAAAAATTAGAAACATAAATAAGATTTCATAGATGTCTTTTAAATACTAGCAGAGAGCAGTAGAGCTCTCAGAAAGGAGCTACAAAGAAATAACTTTCTTTTTTGCTACATTCAGGAGTTCAAAAATAATTATCATTCTCTTGAGAAATATAAGCTACTAATTGTTGCACTTTGAATTGTATTTAACCATACATCAGTAAATCCCGTTGTGAAAAGCATTGTCATCTTCTGTCTGTCCTACAAATCTAACAAGTAATTAGGCTGCTATAAATAGGCTAATACACAGGCTGTTGTATAAAATAGTCATGTATAACGCGCTTCAGTGGATATTTTAATACCCTTTGAGAAGTTGGTACACAACGAGGAGCTTCTTGAACCTAAAAAGGTCATTATAAGCAGTGAACCAGGTAAAGCTTTCAAAGCTGCACTGCCTCCTGTGCATAGCGTGGTGACAGAGAAGTTCAAATTCCAGTCAGGTCCAGGAGATTAATCCTGCAAGCAGGAATGAGCACACAGGAAGGAAGTCTCCCTTCACTTTCCATTTGCATTTGTCAAAAATCAACATTGTTCTTATGACCCACACAGATCCCTACGTGAAGGTTTCTTTAATGTGTGAAGGAAGGCGGCTAAAGAAAAGGAAAACTTCCACCAAGAGGAACACCCTAAATCCCGTTTACAATGAAGCCATAGTCTTTGACGTCCCTCCAGAAAACATTGACCAAATTAACTTGTCGATAGCTGTTATGGATTATGACCGGTGAGATGCCTGTAGCTGTCAAATATTGGCTGATAAAGTCTTGCACGCTAGGTTTGCACCCAGAAAGAAAGTTACTACTTTCTTCCCTATAAGCGGGGAATTTATGTCAGGTTGAGCTTGGTAGAAGTCTGCACGTTTTTTGTTTTGCCAGGCAGAACTTCCTTACTAAATTTTAAAATGTAGATTTGGATCTATAACTGATATCAGTAAGCTGCAGATGTGTTTAGCAGAATGAGGTAACTGGGTATTTAAGCACTGATGTTCACTTTGTGCATTTATGCTAAGCCTTTTTACATACACACGCTCCATTTATAAAGTTGTGTCTTAGACCCTGTTTGCCTTTGCAGCTAATTACAGAACACAGGGAAAGAACCTTTTGCGTGCTACAAGGGGGGAAATATCAAATTGTTCTGAGCTGTGGGAAACACAAAGAGCAAGCATATGTATTGCCAAGTGTGTTATGTTCTCCAGGCAAGAACTAATCCTAAAAATCCACGATTAATGTTTCTGATGAAATATGCAATTGGTGTGGTTCCGAAGGCAAAATTTTAAGAAAAAAATATTATGGACCATTTTCACAGTGTAGGTCACAATGAGGTCATTGGAGTTTGTCAAGTAGGCAACGATGCAGAGAGTCTAGGTCGCGACCACTGGAACGAAATGCTCTCGTACCCTCGGAAGCCCATCGCTCACTGGCATCCTCTTGTGGAGGTAAGGCTTTCATTTACTGCTTCCCCCTTGCAATAATCTTGAATATTCTCCCACATGGCATTAGAAGTTGGATAAAATTTTATGAGCGAACCCAAGGTCCGTGTGCATGAGGTAAATCCTAGAAAAGGGTTTGGAAACACTTTAAAGTTGAAATGTGACACACAAGTGAAGTCTGCTCCTTTCAATTTTAGGGAGACAGAAGGTAATTGTTGTCTATAAAATACAGACATGAAAACACCAAATATTATACACTCGATTGAGAGTTTAGTTTTGCTTTTTAAATAAGATCTTGGGTAACTTTCACTGTTAATTGATGTAAAGAAATGGACCTTGTTTACAGAACAATCAAGACCTATTTTTTTTATATATATAACAACCTAATTTGACTTCTTTTCTTGTAACAATATATCATCCATGGCACTAGCACATCTCAAAGGATGCCTAACTGCACTGACAAAAATATGCTTAAGTATCTTTGAAGATCTGAGGTGCTCATAAGAAGCGACACAATCAGAAAAGCTTTTCAAGGTTCCTATGTTTTTTTTGTTTTGTTTTGTTTTGTTTTGTTTTTTGTCTTTAGGGCCCTATTCAGCAGGAATGTTATGCAGGTCTTCTGCGCTTGGATGGCTGCCGAAGAGGCTTCCTCACCCTTTTAACCTATTCAGCAGAAATTTGGCATTCCTGTTGAACTCTTTCTTAGCCATATCCTCAGGGGCTATTCCACAGAGTCCAGTGGGGTAAAGATGTCCTTTTAATCCCTCTGTCTAATCCTCTCCCCAATGCAGGGAACACTAATCCTGATTCATGAGACACAGAAATTCATCAAAGATCAAACTAAATTGCTTCCTAAAGTTACCATGACATGCTCCCAATGTTGCTCTCACTGGCTGAGTCAGGCAGTACTCCCAGTCAAAGGGAAGTGTCTCGTTTATTTATGAGCAGCCCCAGAGTTATCCTCAATGTTGAAAGACAGGAAAGAGCGCAGTACCCATATGGAGCTAGGAATGATGCTGTGGGCACTAATACTTGGAGGCAGGCAGTTCACAGCCCCTCTGAGTTTACTTTCTGCACCAGAGTGCAGCTGTGTTACCACAGTGCCACTGAAGATTTCCCTGCGTGGTTGTGAGCGCTGGCCACGGGCAGCTCCAGAAAAGATTATCAGGCATTATGAAGATACTGCAAGCTGGGAAGAATCCCACAGTCTTGTCCTGTGTCCATAAGGAATTGTGTTTCCTGGTGCCAGCCCAGCACAGTCTGAGCAGGGAGTGCCCACAGGCTGTGTGGCACGAGGAAGGCTCGACGCCTTCTCAGCACAGGTGCTGCCAGCAGTGGGGCAGCTCTGCCCAGGTGTGTGTGCCCCAGTGACAGGGTAGATGCTGGCTGAAGTGCCACACTTGAAGTGCTGACCCAGGCATTTGGGAGCTCTCAGCTGCAGCCAAGTGTTGACAGGAATATCCTGACGCAGCACACAAGGTGTGGTGTAAGTGTTACTGCTGCCCAGAGCACAACAAGTGTCTCTTAGCAGAAGTTGTCTACATCCTTATATCCAACCTGTCTTCCCTCTTTGATAAATTTCATTGCAGCCAGAGCCCACAATTAGGTTTTGACAGCTCTTCCCTTTCCACAGGCATCCTGTTCTTTTCATACATGCCTGGGTAACTTCTTTAGATTTCATTACTGTGGATTGGTTTTCATGTCACTGAAAGCTAAACAGAGACATATTTTTTTCCTTCCCAGGAATCAAGTGGGGGAGGGTGTCCAGCACACCCAGGCTGTGCAGAGAAATACATACACAGCATATCATTTTGGTTCCTGAATCAGGATTAGACTCAGCGAAAGCTTCTGGAACCTCTGTGGCCGCAGCCATAGGACCCTGAATATTTGCTGAATAGGACCCTCAGTCTTCAACTGTGTGAAGAGCTATTGGTTTCAAATAGTGTGATGTTATCCACTTGTAGCATTAATTCTCCAGCTGACACTACTGCTACTGATAGATTATTTGTATGGTCGTAAGCATTACCCAAATTCAAGTCATCATTTCTGTTCAGTAGAATAACCCAGGTTTACAAGCAAAATGATAGCAATGTAAACCAACAAATATGGGAAGCAGCAGCAAATATTGTCCTTGTATTTGCAAAAAGGTGCAGTATTGTGAATGATTAGCTTTCTAAGTATCTTTTTTCAAGAACGATTGCCATCAGATACTTATTTTTTGATGACAAGTTGCGTCCTCAGTCTCAGCTGGTGTGTCCTTTCACCTGACGTGAAAACAAATTAATATGGTTCCTTGCAGAAATCCTTCAAATCTGAAAAACTGTAAAAAAAGTTCTGCTGGGTGAGAACAAGATGCATATGGTATTTGTAATGACAGCGTGTTCTTTGAGAAAGGAGATAACCATCTGTGTAACATGGAGGTTGTTAGTCCTCAACCTTTGTGGATGATTTTCCAGTCAGCATTTCTGAGTCGTGTCCACGACACTGCAGACTGTTGGAAACGTGTCCCAGGTGGCAATGCTGGATCATACAAACAAACACACACCCCCCATGTCGTCTGAAAATGCTGTTCCAAATATATAGTGCCTGTGAAGACTTCCTTTATTATTTGTGGTAGAGTTAGCAGGGCTGGTTTACATGATGGTATATTGTAAATTCTGGAAAATTATGACCATTAAAAGAAAATTAATCAAAGCACTACATTTTGTCACGTAATGAAATTTGTGCCCCAAAGCAGAAGACCCTGGGATAAATTTTTCACCACTTAGTTAGCCACTCATGGAGTTCTCTCATCCTCCAGTGTCTTCTACAGAGAACTTGACTCACGTCTTTACATGTGAATTTTTTGCTAAAAAATGCAAGTGCAAAGTATGGCTGGTTTATACAATACAGGTGTCTGCTGTGTACTTACAGAGAAGGAGCCCTGGTCCTTACATAGAGCTCAGATAAGTTTATGTGTACTCACATTGCTTCACATCTTGTATGTGATGAGTGTTCACCAAGCATTTTGGCTCTGCAACTCATCTGACACAAATATGCATGCACAGATTTGAAGAAATATCTAAAATTTTGGCCTCAAGTCTGAAAACTTAGTTTCAGAGGATCAGTGAGGATCTTCCATAAAATCAGAATTACTTGTGGGTAAAGAATATCTTGGAACTTGCAGGAGATCATGGATCTGCTGTAAATGTATGCTGCAGGTATAAATGAGAATTCCTGTAAACACAGCTGTTTTCAAAAAAGACACTGCACCATCAGCTTTCTCTCAGGAGGCCAGTGGTAAATGACAATGTGCATATCTGCTCATGCATCAGCCTCCCCTTGGGCAGAATCCTGTGCTCTTTACCCAGGAGTCACCAAGGGGAGATGGGCCTGAGCAAAGGAGGAGAAGCTCCTCCTTGGAGTGGAGTTGTCTGATTTCCTGGACAATTCACTGCACATGTCATCTCTGTCTGGAATGCAGAGCCAGGCACGCTTCCCACTGCAACATTAGCAACAGGAACTGCTGGGAAGGGGAAAACACCTACACAGCAGGCTCAATTGGTGTCCATGGAAAAGTGCAGGAGCCTTTCTAGGATTTGTCCCCAGCAGCTCAAAGGGACATCAACTGAAAAGTGATCATTGCCAGTGGGTTGCAGTTCTTCTATTTTATTACCATGCTTAGTTTATTTAATGCTCAAGGGTCTGGCATCAAAATAATTATTTTGAACAGAGTTCTACTAAAACAGGGAAAGCAATCTCTGTGACAGTGAGCATTTAAAGTGGAATCCAGCAGACTTCAAAGGATGAAGAAAAAACCCTAAATTTATTGAATTCTCCTAAGTTTTGCTCATGATGTGCAAACTATTACTCAGGCTGTGGCATTACTATGTGCTTTTTACAAATACCTGCCTTATCATAGGGGTGCATCTATGGAGTGATAGATATTTTCTATATTAGGATACTTCTCTCTTCATCTTTATACTCCACTCAACTGATGATATTCCCTAGACCCTAAATATTTTTCTGTTCTGGTTCTGGTTGGCCAGTAGACTGCTGCTGTCTTTGGACTGTATTACAATAATATCACAGCCTGCTGGAAGGACCAGAGGATAGATAATTCTGCTACAAACAGGAAACCCAGGGAAAAGTCTGGTCCCAATGCTGCTCAGTCTTTCTTTTCTGAACTATGATTTTTCAGTGGTGAATTAGGAGTAGACTGAAGAATGTTTTCAAAGCTGAAACCCTCATTTATTTTCTCATTTGCTGTGAATGCATCATTACATTGTATGACAAGTATCGTAACTCTAAAATAGAAAAGAAAATAACTTAGAAATGCATCTCAGCAAGATTTTAATCCCATTTTGCTCTTTAACAATGTGCTATTAAATTGTTACTGTTAGTTTTCCATAACAAGCCTTGGTGTCAGGTGCTGTTCTGTGAAAAAGCAGTGAGTTCCTGACTGCGAGGCGAGTACCATGGACAGTGGCCTGATAGTCCCATGACAAAACACTCAAAAGTGCAACTCCTTTGCAGCTGAGTGCTCAAATATTTCTTTATCTGCTTCCACTGAATTCACAAGACATTAAAAGCATTGCTGTTTTCTTTTGTTTCACTTTTCCCTGCAATTAGCCCTGGCAGTGGATAAGCAAAAATTCATCTCAATCTGGGGAAGTGGGTACTGCCAGAACAGAAAACCAATACGTAGCATAAAAGACCCGGTGTTAAAACTGTTCTTCCCAGCCATTGCATGGCTCAGTTTTCCATGCCAGCAGACCCATAAAACACAAAAGCAGCATGTGTGAGACATTTGTTACATAGAGGTGCAATTTAACTGCTGGTAGGGGAACTCCTGGATCAGTACAAAATGAAACAGCAAAGGGCAATGCAAAAAAAAATGAAAAAAAAGAGGTTCTTTTAGTCCACCCTTCTTGGCTTGAGGGGATGGCTGCTGAGGGGGCTTTTAGGTTGTTTTTATTCTTTGGTTTGGTTTGGTTTAGTTTGGTTCCATTCATGTGCTTTGAACACCAAGCATGTGTATGTAGCTATATTAACAGGAGCACCCAAAGCCAGAGACACAAGAGATATATTGATTTACATGCTTATCACCTAGCAACACTCAAGCACTGAGGGGACATGTCTGCAACTGAAATAAAAAATAACTGAAAAACTCTTCTGATTTAAAAGCAACAAACAATAAATGGGGACCAGGAAATTCAGTTGGAAAATCTGTTTTACCCAGCTAGAAATCCATCTGAAATTACTTTGCTGTTTATATATTTCATTTGAACAAAGGGAAGTGGAAAAAGTGGATCAGGTGACTCCATCTGAAGTGTCAATGATGAAATGCTTTTTTCCCCTTAGAACAGTGCACTGCCAAACGATTGCATCTCAGTAACAAGGGAGAAAACAATGGATTTCTTATCTAGTAGGAAAAAAATTATGTAGAGAAAGCAATCCACAATACTGTAGAATTTAATAGAAGCACCCTGTGCTGTAGGAAAGGGCAGCAGGGCAGATTTGGTGACAGCAGCACTCGAGCCGAGCTGTGCCAGGTGCCAGCTGCATTCCAGCGGCACCGCGGCGCCCAAGGCTGGCTAGTTCCAAGAGTTGTGCTTACAGTTCTTTTGTAACACAGTGGGTTGGGCAAGGAACCACAGCTGGAAGTTCTCCAGGGCCCTGCAGTTCTCTGGGAGCACATCCATCTCCTCGGAGGTGCACAAAGGGCGGTGGCGGCGCTGCCCAGGAAAGGAGCGCGGAGCAAAGGCAGCGCGTGCGGCACGGCAGGGGAGGTGACGGGAGGACTTGCAAACATCTGGGCTCTTCATTTGTTCCTTTGTTTTGTCTGGGCTCTTTAGTTCCTCCTCCTTTGTGCTCGAACATAGACGTTGTAAAACTGAGTGTTTTACTTGGTTGCATGCCGGCCAGCTGCCATCCTCGATACCCGTCGCAAAGGCGCGTGAAGAGAGCTGTGTTGTTTTGGTATACTTTTGGTTTTGGTAGCACATCAACATTGTACTATACTCTATTATTTCTTGTTCAATAAATAGTCCTGGTATCTCTATGTTTCATGTCTAATTTTGGAGAGTAGGGCCATACTTGTATCAAGGCTCTCTCAATTAGGTGGGCATTTTGTTTGTTTAGTAGAAATAATGCATGATTCTTTTCGCAGTGATGGTTTGAGGGATAAAACAATTCTTAATTTTGTAATATGTATTACAATCTTCTGAACACAAGTAAAAAAGGTACTGTCATTTATTTATATAAATCTAGTCTGAACAAATAAGTTTTGATCTTAATAAAAACTGTAAGAAATTGTGCAATTGTAATTTATTACTATTTTGTATTTAATAAATATTAAAGTTCAATTCATTATTCAGAAAGCCAGTAAACATTTTGGAAATACTTTTGCTTGTTTTTTCTCGACAGATAGTGTGTTTTGATAATGTACATGAGGCCAGAGAGAAAAAGCTTTAACTTTACAGCACTCACACATAATTTAGGAGTTTGGATAGTGAAACCTCCTCGTATTTCATCCCATGTCCACAGTCATCATGGCAGAAAGATTATTTGACATGTCAGTGGTGAATCTCATCTAAGTTTCATATTAAGAAGAAAATCAAGAAGCTACAGAAGTGCTTCTATCAAGTGACATTGTGTTAAATTAGCAAAATTAGTATTTAGCATGGCATGCTGGCAAAATTAGCCATCCTCCTGTCAACACCTGACATGTAGCTCCAGGAAATTCTGAGAGGTTCCCTGGCAGAGCCCAGAAACAAAAGGAAAAGAGCAAAAATATATCTTGTATGACCACAAAAACTGCACCCAAAAAGGTAACACTCTTGTCCTTTTCCCTTCTTTTTTACACAAACTGAGTTTACATGTCCATCTGCAAGAGTGCATTTGCATGTGCATGACTCTAATTAAGCAAGAGCCTCTCTGTGTCTTTTGGGATAAGCTCAATCTCTCCTCATTTGGAAGATCTGGCCTGCTTGCACACACCATATTAATAAAGGGCTGCTGACACATGACGTAAGGCCCAAAACAATCTATCATGACACTAAGGAATTAATTTAGTTTCTGCTCTCTTCTTGGGAATATTTGCTATCACAGACACATGGCAAAGAAATAACAACAGGCCTGTAGTTTTGAAGCTGATACTGCCCTTAATAATGGGAACACCTTTAGTCCCTGGGTGGATTCCTGCTGGGTTATTTGGAGATGGAAGATTGGCAAGGGACACATCTATAGGCATTTTGTCCCTGGCAGTGAATGCAGTGCTAATTATCCCTCTCTGTCCCATAAGTCACCATAAAATGCACCTCCGCAGAGGAGGTGTATGAACTTCCAAATTGTCTTTGATGTCTGTCAGTAATACTGGTTTGCACATCTCTATTTCTTTGTTAATAAACAAGCAAATGCCTCTTCCTCTGTCAAAACAGGCCCACACATCTCTCCTTCCGAGACACTTTTCCAGCAGAATCATCCTTTAAGTCTTTATATGCAGCCTAGAGAATTGGAAGGAAAAGGGACAGTGGTTGCAACAGCCTGCTAATGGCTGCAAGGCAAAGTTTGAGAATCCTCCCTGGAAAAGCCTGATCAATAGCAAAGCATCCCACATGGCCTTAAACCTGAGAAGCCCGTAATTGCTGTCCCAGCTAACCAGCAGTGAGATGAAAATTAAGTTAGGTGCCTTGTTAGTGAGGAGCTCTGCTGGCTGCTGCCTGTGCCTTCCTGCAGGGAGAATGCCTGGGGAGGACACAGCAGAGCCTGGGAAGTGCCTGAAGTGACAGCAGGGAGTGCAGGGATGTCCCCCAGGAGCTGAGAACACAGAGAAATCAGTGCCTCGGGAAGGGGCAGAGGCACAGAACAGGGCTGCAAGCTCTGCTTCCAAAGACAGCATCCTGTAAGGAAACTTGGGGACTCCAAAAGTAACCTTTCCAGGGAAGGAAATGACAGAGGGTCTTGTTCTGAGAACGAATTCCATTCACCTCTGACAATATTGTCGCTGAAATTTGTCACAGTGGGCCCCAGCAGAGATTTCTCATGTAAGCAGCACATGTTTTTTTTCTCCCTAACTGGTATATATTGACATTTAAATAGAAGCACATAATTCTCTGGGTGCATTATGCATTTACCATTCTCATATTAATTAACTACACACTTCAGTCTAGCCCACCACACCATCCAAAAGGTTGTGGCTTTAAACCACTTAATAACTCGTCAAAAAACATTCAGTGAATTCATGTTCCAACACCAGCACATGTAGGAACATCTGTAAATGTTCCAAGACATCAGAAGTGCCTGAACAGTCTGGTTCAAAAAGCTTGCTTAAAGCTATCTAATATTAAAGAATCATTTAGAAGTGTCAGAAATGTCAATAAGCTAACTAGTGTTAAATCCTCACCCAAAGATAAAACTGTCAATAAAAATATTTTTGTTGGAGAAACCATTCTTAATAGTAACAACAAATTCTATGCTGAACCCTTATTTTGTAATTTTCAATTTAGCAGGGAAAATTCTGTTTCAAGAATGTTACTGTAATCCTATCATTTATATCCTGGTAACTGACAAAAGCAGTTTTAAAGCAATATATTAAGTAGAGTTCAGCTACATTAGGTAGCTATTCCATTCAAAAAATGGCATATAGTTTTGATAACCATCTTTTCAAAATGTAACAGTTAGGACCCTTTTCAATAACTTTTGCCTTCCTAAAAAAAAATTATATATTTCTCCTGACATAAAATACTATTTGAAAAAAAACCAAAACTGAATAATCCTATAGCTCAGAAAAAAAAATCCAAACTCATCAATCAGTTTTTGTATTTTAGTGAAACTCAAGTCCAAATATTTGCTGTTCCAGTGGAAATATTTCTTCCATTTGCCAGAAAACAAGTTTTGATATTGGTATTTCCTCACTTCAAAACCTCAGCTCTCCAAACATGTTGGCATTTTCCTCTCACTTCAAATGGGTTTAATATAGACCACATCTCAGGAAAAGAACAGTAAGTCCTCAGAACATCTTTTCTAAGTCTGGCCATGAATGAATTAGAAATACAATTTTGGTCAATAAATAAAATAAGCTTTGCTGTTCTTATCAGGAGCTAAGGTTTTCTGTCAGATTTCCCCAAATTAATTAATTTCTTGCTTCTTTACCTAGTTGTAAATGCCCCATGACTTCTTCCCTTTCTACACTACTTAAACTACTTGAAAAGTTAAAGTGGATTGAAAGAGAAGGAGCAATTTCCAATAGGAAACTGGAGCTGTATTATCTCTTGATGAGGAAGGACAGGAAGTTACTTCCTCCTATTCTATAAATCCATCTTAAATAAAAATTAATTGTTCCAAATAATGGATTGAGATTGCTCAGGAGAAAAAAAAAAAATCCTTCCTTTCATCAGGAGCATCTTTAAGATGGGGTGTGGGGCTCTGCTGAATTGCTTTTCCATTTCCTCCCATCTGCCTGAGAACTGGAGCCCCACTCTGCCCCACTCCCTTTTCTGCCCTTACCCTGCCAAGGCAGAACCACACATTTCAACTAAACCTTCAAAGGTTCTGCAGCTTTTCAGAAGATCTGAGACCATTTGCCTTGGAAATTCCATTGCCAGTAGAAATAATTTCCAAGTTGCATCTAGATATATGCCTGACAGGTTTTCATTTTAACTGTTGACTGGTATTATTATTGTTATTTGGGTTTTTTTTACTTCTGATCCCTGTTTTGCCTCCTCCTATCCTCAAAATCATTCCCTCATCCTCTTTCCCTCAGTGATTTTTACTGGACAGATGGGTTGAGCTGTTCTCATTCTTCACATGTGAGTTCTCCCAGAGAGCCCAGGCCCAACAGGCAAGGCTGGTAATGAGCTGCTTCAACCTTTACTCACATTTCCTCTGCCACTCACCTCACAGCAATAACATCTTCATTTCAAAGGTGTGTATTTGCTCTTCAGGTAACAGTCCAAAATTATAGGGACATAAGGACTGCTGCAGAATGTGAGGACATGATAGAATTAAGTTGTCAGTTTTCAATTTAATGAGTTAATAGTAATGGCCAGGCCTGAAACACTTTTGATGAATGCTGCAAAATCCAAGGTGACAGCAAATCACAAAATCAATAACTACTCATGTCTGTTCCTAAAGACATCAAACATTTGGTGTCTTCAGGTGTTTGAATAAGTATCTTAATAAAATGTTTGAGGCCATAACACAGCCTGAGATGTCAGGACATTCTGACACCTGTCTAATGTAGTATTCAGCCACACAGAGAGCAAATACACAACTGAGAAAACTGTGTTTATAAAAGGAGTTACCAGAGGATTCAGGGGAGCAGACACAACTATCCAGCTGTCCAAATGACAACAATTAAATAAGAAATATCTTCTGGAAGTTTTATTTAAACCAAAAGCACAGCAAATTCTAATGTTGCTGTCCTTAAGAGAAAGGATATCTAAAGAAAGGAGATTTGCATTTACATCTCTGTATTAATTTCCTTTCTCCTTTGGCACCTGCTGAGAACTGTTTCAAGAAGGGTAATTACTTGTGACAAAGCAAAAAGAAAAAAAAAACAACGCTGTAAATCACTATTTGTTTTGGCTGCCTGAATAAACCCCATATTTCAAGATTTGGGACAAGTCAGCAGCACCCCAGTGTGCAAAACATCCTGTATTCAGTGCTAACCACTCCTGTCCTGTGTTCAGTGCTGATTCCTGGCTCATGTTTCTCAGAGTATGGCATTATCTTGTTCCAAAACTGCATTACTTCTCTTACCCAGCCTCCCCTAACATCCTGTTACGTGAATGGTTTCACAGTTTGCCAAAAAGCCCCAGTGTTTACCTGTGTATTCTGTTTGCATGGCAAGGTGTTGGTAGATGCAGGGAGCAGCTCTGGTGGGTGCCTGAGCTCCCACCAGGGTCAAACATCCAAATCAGGAGACAATTCATCCCTTCTTTTCCAAGCACTCAGTGTCTGCAAACAAAACCTGAACTTTTTGACACAGAAGGTTCAGAGCAAAACATTAAAAAATAATTATTCTATCCAAACCATTCATGCTCCATGACAGTGACCCCAGATAGAAGTTATAATAATACACACAATACTGTCATAGCAATTCATGTGTAATACCACATTACCTCAGTTTAATTCACCTTTCTGCCTCAAGTGTTCTAGCAATGGTTTTGTGTTTGTTTTGAATTTCCTGGTAAGTACCAAGGGTGTGCTGCAGACTGTGCCTAAAATAGCATCTGGCTTGTAATTACTGTCTGGAACCTAAATTACAAAAACCTGTTGCTCCATGAAAAGATGTAATTATTGAAAAGATCTTTTACGCATGGTTTGTCTGCATGCTCAACCATCAATTAAGTCATTACCATCTAATCCTGCTCATATAAATGGAATTGCACAGATTCCCAAATTCCTGAACCTACAGAAATTTGTTTCCAAATGAAAAATTACCAGGTTTATTGAATAACTAAAGGAAAGCATAATTCCTCTATGGAGATTGGAGCTCCAAGCAGAGCCTTTTATCTCTTTTTCTCATGGAGGGCTATACAATCACCAGGTTGTTAATTAAAGGGTAAAATCAAGTCTGGTTTATCCACTGCAGGTACATGGGATAAAAGCTAATTGATCCCAAACCTATATTGTGGGCACCAATCTGAATTTGCCATCAAAACTGTGCTGCTGGCTGGCAGCACAGCCTTTTTGCTCCAGAATTTTGCCCAGTTTTGACATTCAATAATATTTTTTTTTCCCTGCAACCAGACACACACATCGGACACTCAGAAAACTTTTGAGCTTTCTCCATTCTGATCTGCTTATCAAAGGAACAGGACAGGAGAGGGGGTGCATAAACACACATTTTTGTGCTACCCAGGGCTGTGTGTCAGGCAAAACCAAAGGACTGGTGTGTATTTCAAGAGCTTAAAACAAATCCTTTGTATCCTCTTGATCTCCTTCCACCTACTGACACAATTCCTGTGCCAAGTGTGACAGCTCTGAAGCAGCGTTGTGCCAGGGATGCTCTGCAGGGAGAACTCGGCGTTCCCTTTGGGGATCCTGGGGAAAGAAGCAGCAGAGTGAGAGCAGGAGGCACTCATCCTCCCCTGATGGGTCTTTGGAGCCTTCACAGCATTATCTGTGCCTTGAAGTGATGGACAAGCTCTGTGAGACCTTGAGTTTCAAGTGTTTTCCCTTCTGCTGCTGGTAAAATTTCCTTTATCTGCCTTTAATGCAGACATCTCTGACACAAAGACTTCTTTTCCACCAATGTAAATATTTCTGCATCCCCCTACTAATGGCTGTGCTTATGTTACAATAATTCTGAGTAATGTCAGGCATGGATGTAAAGGAATGCCCCATTTCCAGTAAGCACCAGCAAGGTTCAGTTTGTACTTAGTTTATAATTAGGAATCTGCTCTCTCAGTGAATTGTTAAGCTATTCACAACACTCAACTAGGAAAATATAAAGTCCTGAAAACATCCTCATGTAAACACACCAGAAATGGAAGGATGAGAAATTTAGACAAAATGGAAACCCATCTAGAGTGGTGTCTTCTATACATGAAAATAGTGAGACTTTGCAATATTTAATTTGAGGCTACCTGACAAAGAACTATTATCTTTAAAAATGAAGTGAGCTTTACAGTATTTCTTTTGATCTATCTTTAACCATAAATCACAACCCAGGTAATCCTCTGAACAAATTCTCCTTCATGTTGTATTTTTGAATTCAAAAAAGTCATAAACACATTTTCCTACACCCTGGTGTCGTGAGTGGTGGGCATCACTCTTGATTATGTAGAGGATGCTGAGCAAACCCAGCCAAGGAAGATGACCTTCTTCTATCATAAATCCTCACATCATTCACTGGGTCTCTGGAAAAAGCCCTGTGGTGGCTTTAGAAAGATGAAGGTTTGGGTTTTACTGAGATGGATGAATGAATTCCAGTATCTGTAGACAAAAGAATGCAATCTGATATGAGTATTTTGCCTTCAGTCCCTGACATTTCCTTCTGCACTGCCTACTCTGGGCATTCCTCTTGTGTGCCTTGGTTTCTCTTCTGGAAGTAAAAGCATTTCCCTTAAGCCAATAAAATGAAAAACACAGGACATATCCTGAGAAATGCTAAGAAAAGTACAGTGTAGATCTATTTCTCATCTCCAAAATAATCTTACTTCATACATCCTTTTACAAGTAATTTCCTCCTTCCTCTGCCTTCCTGTAACTCCTAAGAAGGAGTTACTGCACATACATAAAAGGTTTTCCCTGGGATTTATGTTTTTCATTAGAAGTGTATTTCTCCTTCAGACACATAGAATTTATTCAAAGTGTGTCCCACGAATCATGTCTTCTCTAGAAAAACATATTTCAAAGGATCAACCTTTTATTTCCTCTTCTCAGCAAGAAGCATCATTGCCCTTGCTCCTGCCCAATGCATCAGGAAACGTCCCCCAGCATGACACCTGTGCAGGATGAATTTTGCATGGCCCTTACATGCAAATGTCAATATTCATACAAATTCACATGACTGGCTTTGAAGCTCTAAGCCTTAAACAAAAGCAGGTAAATGAAGATCAAGCAGAGATCGTTTCCAAGTGGCACAGCTCTGAGTCTGTTTCTAGTGCTCCCTAGCCCTGAAAATGAACTTTAGATGCAATTCAGGATCAAGTTTAGCTCATGGTCCAAGCCTGCCCATGAAGTTCCTCCTAGGTATTTATACTGAGGTCAAACCCTGTGCTGCCTCACAGGTGTAAGCTGATGTCCACAACTTCAGCTGGAATCCAACCAGATGGTTTTGTTTCTGTCAAGATTGTAACGTGGACAGGGTGCCAGCAATGGTGAAGAAAGTCTGGAGTATTTGAGTGAGAGTTCATTTTATAACTAATTTTAAAAATGCTGTCTTTGCCATATTAATGTAAATTACTCCTGAAACAAATTCAGAGAAAATGGAGATATTCCCAATAACCCATCATTATGTTTTCCCTATTGTAAATAAGCCAATATAAACTTTCAAAAAACATTAGAAAAGAGAACATTTACATAACATAATAAGCATCATTTAAGAGGTTATAATCTTCAAAATTTTGTACAAGTATGATTATCTAAATTACTGACAATGTCAAAGAACAGTAATAAAAGAAATCCTAAAAATACTTGGAAACTTATAAAACTAAATGCCATGGGTTTTTTTTTTTTTTGAGAATTTATGTCATTTTATGATATTTACTGCAAAAACTGTTATTATTTGAGCAAGATCTGCCAGTGTACAGTCAGGAATGTCCAGGACTGTTTCCTCTCTCTTGTATTTCCAGCAGATATCTGGTCTGCTGAAGTCCAAGGCTTTTTCTGTATTTTATTCATTATCTTTTTCAGATAAAATATAACTGGGTATCCAGGTCTTCTTCAGACACCGATTCTCCACATCCAGTTCTGATAAATTACTTAAATCCTTATCATCTCACATATCTAATCCTTTCCCAAATCTCACAAAAACATATCAGTAGCACTGAAAGATTCAAAACTGGATTTGGATTTGGGCACCTAAATTCCATCCAAATGCTTTTGTTATGCCTTTAAATGCATTCTGGTTTTTAGTGACACAAAATATCACATTTTTTATTCATCAGTGTTACGTGTTCAGAATTTGACCTTATAGTCAAGGTAGAACCAAGACACTGGGTGAGCATCTCTAAATGAGCTTTCACTTAGTTTCTGAGAAATTATCTGGAAAAATCAGAATGTTCAGGATGAGAGAATAGATTAACTAATCCATATTATTTATGCTTAGACTTCACAAGATTTTTCATGTGACCTTCATGTTATCTGTGATTTTTGAATTTGTGTCGTCTAAGAAACTTTGCCTTTTCTGTTGGTATATTTATAATTTTCTGCAGTTTTGGGAGCTCACGTGGCAGATTCCATGGTGCTCTCGGGCAGTGCTGTAACCTGGTCACAGCCACGACTCAGGTGGAAGAATTAGACCCCTTACTTCAGATCTAATTTTTAATTTTTCTTTAATTTTTAATGTATAATATAAATATAAATAATATAAATATAAATATAAATATAAATATAAATATAAATAATATAAATATATAAATAATATAAATATAAATATAAATATAAATATAAATATAAATATAAATATAAATATAAATATAAATATAAATATAAATATAAATATAAATATAAATAAATATAAATATAAATATAAATATAAATATAAATATAAATATAAATATAAATATAAATATAAATATAAATATAAATAATTTTAATTTTAATTTTAATTTTAATTTTAATTTTAATTTTAA